>JALXJV020000006.1:28569130-28584190 GCA_024633595.2 Lepomis macrochirus | reverse complement strand
ATGGAGGTAAATCACTGCCAAAAACATTGAAAATGGACAGACTAAAAGTCACAAACAGGTATTACGACTTGTAAACACATAACACAATCTACAAATAGATTAAAAATCTGCAAACAAAGTCCTAATGATCCGTAAATGTAAAACAAGATCTACAAATAGATACAAAATCCTCAAACAGACTCTTCATGATCCACAAATATAAAACATGATATACAAAAAGATTTAAAATCCAAGACACAAACTCTTTATGATTCACAAATAGAAATCAGTAACTTGCACTTGAAAACCAGAATTTGAATGAATGTAAAGTGATTTGTTTGCAGGTGAATTTCATGTTCTGTTTGTAGATTGTGTCACATTTGTTTTCAGAATTTTGGCAGTATTGTTTCAGCTTTGGTGACAGAACAATGCCAAAATCATTGAAAATGAAGAGACTATGAGTCAAAATGCATATTACAATTTGCAAACACAAAACAAGATCTTCAAATAGATTTATAATCTGCAAACAAACTCCTCATGATCTGCAAATGTAAAACACAATCTGTAAATAGATAAAAATTTCACAAACAGACTCTTCATGACATACAAATATAAAATACGATCTACAAAAGATTTAAAATCCGCACACAAACTCTTTATGATTCACAAATATAAATCAGTGACTTGTACTTGAAAACCGGAATTTGAATGAATGCAAAGTGATTTGTCTGTGCATGAGGGTCATTATTTATTTGTAGATTGTGTTGCATTTATTTTCAGAATTTTGGCACAACTGTTTCGCTGTTTTTCCCATTAAAAATTCTACAAATGCCCTCCTCAAGATTTGCAAACAAACACAGTCTAACTTGTATTTTCAAACCACTGTAAAAAGACATTCTTACATATTTTGTGCAAAGCTCAGCATGCAAGTGTTGAATCTGTGTTTGTAGATCACAGTGCATTCACAGATCTCTGCACGCGTCTACAGATCATTTTGGCAGTTTCTTTCCGCAGACTGTGTGACTTCGATCCACGCGTGTAGTCAGCCAATCAGAGGCATTGCTTCTATGTGATGTCACGTCCCCTCAATAAGATCTTTTCAAAATAAGAGCTGGCACTTGTCGGATGGCTGGGATCGGCTCACTGCCAGCTGCACTTTGCCGGTGTCACAGCGCTGGCAGAGCCCGGCAGCGCTGGGAAGGACGCACCACCCTCGCAAGATGGGTTGTCAGGTAAGCGGTCGCTCGACCAAGTAATCATGTGACATTTAATAAAGAATAATGTTATCGCGAGCCCAGTGACCGTTAACGCTATGCTCTACCGCTAAAACTGCCCAGAAACAGGCTCACCAACAGCCTGCCGTTAGCTAACGTTAGTTAGTTTACACCATGTGTACAACAGCACAGACAGCTAGCTAGCTAGCGGTTCTTGCAACTAACACCGACCAAACAAACGCTCGCCGGGACGCATCGGCTCGGGACCCCACCGAAATCTCGAACTTATTACCATTACTGGGAACTAAACGACACTGTGTCCCCGTAGCATTCATTTTCGTGGCATGGCAAGGAAAATATGTCATGACAAACCGAACAGAGCATTAACGTTAACTACAACGACCCCTCACTGTCACGCTGTCATCAAGTTATTATTTCAGCTGGTTAGTCAGGCGCTACACTGTCTGTATGTGAGTGTATTATTTTTTTCCATGAAAGTGCTTTTGTGAACAACAAATCAGTGTTGGAAATAACGTAGGTAGCAACCGGCGTGCAGCTAACGTTAACGTTAGTCTCTGGTGTGTGTTTATAGCCGAGCTGCTGCAGCCTTAGCTCCGGTCGGTGCTCTGTGTGTTTTTAGTTCAGGATTTCTTCAGTGTCGGGTAGTTCAGGAGGTTTCTACCGGGAGCCGAATTAACACAGAGGTCGTGTCCTGTCGAAAACACACGGACCCGGTCATTAAAACACTAAAAGCACTGCGTGAAGCAGTTTCATCCTTAAAACATTAGTGTCTCCTCAACTAACATTGGCTGAGCGTCAGCGAGCAGGAAATATTTTGAAGTCAGTCGGCGCTTATGTGTAACAGGTAGAACGCAACAGACATTTTACTCTTTATTGGTCAATAGAGTGGGCTGTTGTATCGCAGCTTTTGTCTGGTAAACAATCTGCTAGCGTTTCCGAAGCGGGATGTGCTGATGTCTCTTTTTTTCCCACCCTCTTGTCTGCAGAATCCGGACCGAGGAGCCCAATCCGTATCCAGAGCTGCCAAACTGCTGTGGCTGTGTGTTTCTCTGTGCTGGAGATCTTTTAAGAACTTGATGGCTTTAAATCCAGTTTGATATTAAATTTCTTATGAAATTTAATTGTGCGTCTCTTCATTATACTCACACACAAAGTATCTATTTTTAGTTGTCAAGCACATTGTTTTGCATTATATTCCCGTCATATCTGATGTTTCACGATAGCCTACATTTAGCTCATGGACTGAATGGTCTTATGCCCATTCTGCAGGTAAGGGCAAAGTTAAGGGAACTTTCTGTGTGGGGGGTGCTTAAAAGACTCTTAAGCCTCTCTGGGACAATCTAGTCCATATTTGAGGGCCCTAGCTAGTGGTTTTTGATCTGGCCCAGGTCTAAAGTGTAAACAACCTAAATCACCCTTTTTTTTTAATCATGTTTTCACAAACAGAAAAAATGTTTTACAAATCTGAAAGTGGGTTTCTGGCAGCAATAATAAGGTGTTTGAAAACCTTGTTGAGTAAAAAATTGTACCAGTGTTTCTGCTACAGTCCCTCTTTTACTGTGATAGTTGTGTAAAATCATTTTTGGATTGTTTTAATGAAAAGTCTTTATAATCATAAACCCAGTGCAAACTTATTGTTCTCCCCCTCTAATCAATGTGTTCTGGTAAGCTGTCTCTGTAGAGTGGTGGTAGAAGTATTCACTTTATTTACACTACTTCAGTAAAGGTACTACTACCACACTGTGAAAAATACTGCACGGCAGGCAAAGCCCTGCATTCAAAACCTTACTTGAGTAAAAATATTAATAACATTTACTTAAAATATGAACAGTAAGGTAACTATTTGGCTCGGAGATGCAGTGGAGTAGTATAAAGTTGCCAAATATAATGAGTTGTAGGCCTATAGTACTTTTGACTAAATGTGCTTGGTTCCATTCCACCCCTGCAGTCCACCTATAATGGTGGCTGAACTGAGTTAAGGTTAGTAGGATGTGAGTGTGTAGGCCTATACTGTATGGGAGATTGATTGAGGCTTTCTCTGTAGGAAAATGTGCTTTTTTGCCACTGTAGGCTACTGTTTACAGGGTCGTGGCACAGCTGGAACTAATCCAGGCGGAGTACACAGACAAACAACCGGTCACACTCTCACCTAAGGACAATTCAGAGTCCTCAAATAACCTAGCCTACATGTAAGTGGATGGTGAGAGCAAGTCAGAGCACCCAGAGAAAACCCTCCTGAACTACCCGACACTGAAGAAATCCTGAACTAAAAACACACAGAGCACCGACCGGAGCTACGGCTGCAGCAGCTCGGCTATAAACACACACCAGAGACTAACGTTAACGTTAGCTGCACGCCGGTTGCTACCTACGTTATTTCCAACACTGATTTGTTGTTCACAAAAGCACTTTCATGGAAAAAAATAATACACTCACATACAGACAGTGTAGCGCCTGACTAACCAGCTGAAATAATAACTTGATGACAGCGTGACAGTGAGGGGTCGTTGTAGTTAACGTTAATGCTCTGTTCGGTTTGTCATGACATATTTTCCTTGCCATGCCACGAAAATGAATGCTACGGGGACACAGTGTCGTTTAGTTCCCAGTAATGGTAATAAGTTCGAGATTTCGGCGGGGGTCCCGCGCTGTGACACCGGCAAGTGCAGCTGGCAGTGAGCCGATCCCAGCCATCTGACAAGTGCCAGCTCTTATTTTGAAAAGATCTTATTGAGGGGACGTGACATCACATAGAAGCAATGCCTCTGATTGGCTGACTACACGCGTGGATCAAAGTCACACAGTCTGCGGAAAGAAACTGCCAAAATTATCTGTAGACGCGTGCAGAGAGATCTGTGAATGCACTGTGATCTACAAACACAGATTCAACACTTGCATGCTGAGCTTTGCACAAAATATGTAAGAATGTCTTTTTACAGTGGTTTGAAAATACAAGTTAGACTGTGTTTGTTTGCAAATCTTGAGGAGGGCATTTGTAGAATTTTTAATGGGAAAAACAGCGAAACAGTTGTGCCAAAATTCTGAAAATAAATGCAACACAATCTACAAATAAATAATGACCCTCATGCACAGACAAATCACTTTGCATTCATTCAAATTCCGGTTTTCAAGTACAAGTCACTGATTTATATTTGTGAATCATAAAGAGTTTGTGTGCGGATTTTAAATCTTTTGTAGATCGTATTTTATATTTGTATGTCATGAAGAGTCTGTTTGTGAAATTTTTATCTATTTACAGATTGTGTTTTACATTTGCAGATCACGAGGAGTTTGTTTGCAGATTATAAATCTATTTGAAGATCTTGTTTTGTGTTTGCAAATTGTAATATGCATTTTGACTCATAGTCTCTTCATTTTCAATGATTTTGGCATTGTTCTGTCACCAAAGCTGAAACAATACTGCCAAAATTCTGAAAACAAATGTGACACAATCTACAAACAGAACATGAAATTCACCTGCAAACAAATCACTTTACATTCATTCAAATTCTGGTTTTCAAGTGCAAGTTACTGATTTCTATTTGTGAATCATAAAGAGTTTGTGTATGGATTTTAAATCTTTTGTATATCATGTTTTATATTTGTGGATCATGAAGAGTCTGTTTGAGGATTTTGTATCTATTTGTAGATCTTGTTTTACATTTGCGGATCATTAGGACTTTGTTTGCAGATTTTTAATCTATTTGTAGATTGTGTTATGTGTTTACAAGTCGTAATACCTGTTTGTGACTTTTAGTCTGTCCATTTTCAATGTTTTTGGCAGTGATTTACCTCCATATTATCAGTTTTACAGTGGGCTTAATCAAAATGTCATGTTATTGTGAAACATTTTGAGATGCATTCAATTCATGATATATTGTAAAAAAATAAAAAAATAAAAAAATCTGATTAAATAAAGTTGATAAAGCAGCTTCTTGAACTGAATGAATCCTGAACACTAGATGGCAACATTACACCTCTCAAACACCTCAACTTGCATATTATGACACAATACTACATGTGAGGTCAAATATATATATTTCAAGTAGTAGTATTCATTAGTAGTCTATTATTTGGAAAGTTAATTCACATCTGAAACCTTCACTATACGTTTTATTAATTGTTAATTGATGTCCTTAACATGTTTCATGCTTCACCCTTCGCTTCCATGTCTTTTCTAAGAGCGTCTCCCGCCTCCCACCAATGGACACCCATACTCCCATCCTGCTGCATAAAGTTACAGCTAGACAACTGCTAGACATGGGGTCATGTGGACTTCAGAATAAAATGATAACCGATAAAACTGTGACATTTGCGCTCTAAAGAAAATATGACATGGTCCACAGTCAGAGTATGCCTGTAGAAATATATAGCCATATACATTCGTTGGCTTGAATGTAATATGTCGTAAAGGCTACATCATTACATACTTCACATAATCAGGTAGAGCTACTTGCAGCCATTGATGAATGCAGTATAGACTAAAAAGTAACTTGCAATGAATTTGTAACACCATTCAGACTTCGAAAACGTTTACTTGTATTTCACAAACTTTGCAAAACAGGCTACAAGCAAGGGCCTACCCTACAGCAGCACCTAGGCAATGACTGAGCTTTTACAGAAGCATTAAGCATTTAGATTCAAAAGTTTCTCCATTTGATAACTATGAAAGCAGAGCTTCCGTGATTCTTTAGCAGAACAAGGCCGTTTCTATTTTGGCAAAGCTGCAACATTTTGCACTGAAAAGTTGATTTGTACAGTAAAATAACAGTAAAATAAAAGTCAGTTCGTTATTTTCTACCTCGTCTACTTCGCTGGTGTATCTTTTGTATCAACAATACTTGAAACCCTCTGGCGGAAGTCTTGAGCTTTATTTTGATACGCTTGACGCTGGTGCCGCTGCTCGCGAGCCGCAGTCCCGTTAACTGTCTGCGGGAGCCGAAGCATCGTCCAGGGATGAGACGAAAGAGAAAAGAAGACGGGGTTCATCAGAAAACTTTAATGAGACTCCCCCTGTAGGACTTGGAAAATGTTTTTGATGCCGAAGTGGTGGATTTTTATCGTTTGTCTGACAGGTAAGAGAAGATGAACGGAAAGAAAAGTTGGGATCCACTCTGAGATAAATCGACCAGCAGGTTGTTTAACTCAAACTTAAATTTGGACAGTAAGTTAAGCTAACGTCACTACAACTAAGCTAACCTGCAGTGGTTTAAGTCTTTACAGACGCATTAACTATTTAGATTGAAACTGTTTCCCCATATTGATAATTATAAAAGCCGAACATCAGTGATTTTTCTGAAGCAGAACAAGGTCGTTTCTATTCTGGCAATGCTGCGAGATTTTGCAGAGAAATGTATTGTGTAGCTTGGTACTCTGCTCCGGCATGCTAACAGTGCTGCAGTAGGCTGTTAACGTTAACTTGTGTGAATGATCCAACAAGGCGCTTTGGCTGTTACGGATTAGGAGGTAAAACGTTACCTCCTGACAAATTTAAAAAGGTCCCTCAGTGAAGTGATAGTTTACCACTTCATTTAGTTTATGGAAATTTTTAATTTTTCTTTAAATTCTTTAAATAATCCTTTGAAATGATGAAACACGATTTTGTAAAATCAAGATTCAAATCAAAATCAAGATCAAGAGGTTATAAAACTTCGGCACAAGAAACAAACCAGATAGGAACAGAATATATATATATATATATATATATATATATATATATATATATATATTCTGTCTCCTATCTGGTTATATATATATATATATATATATATATATATATATATATATATATATATATATATTCTGTTCCTATCTGGTTATATATATATATATATATATATATATATATATATATATATATATATATATATATATATATATATATATATATTCTGTTCCTATCTGGTTATATATATATATATATATATATATATATATATATATATATATATATATATATATATATATATATATATTCTGTTCCTATCTGGTTTGTTTCTTGTGCGCAAGTTTTATAACCTCTTGATCTTGATTTTGATTTGAATCTTGATATGTATATATATATATATATATATATATATATATATATATATATATATATATATATATATATAGAACAGGCTGCATATTTTTTTAACCCTATATGCAAATCCAACAGGGTAGCTTCAGTCCTAATATTCTAGATTATAGACTGAAACCATTTGTTGAATAATCAATTAGTCGTAAATGATGAACCTGATAATCGATTAATATATTCGTTGAGTCTCGTGATAGTTGTTCTGAAATGATTCTACTTGCATGAAAGCAGACAAACCAACACAGCAAGACCTTTAATGCTACACTCCAATCTCACTAACTTTCTCAGCATGGCTCCTCTGTTCAACATTACAACAGTAACTATCTCCCCCTCCTTCTCCTCTTCCTCCTGCTTTCATTTTCTCCCTCTGGAGGTGGCTTCCTCTGAAAACTAATAAAGCCTGGATCGCTCCCACAGCCTGTGATCCCAGGGAGACCAACCTCCTGACTTTTTTTTGTTCCACTTCTTAGAAGTCAGAGTAATGTTCTTACTGAGGAATTTTATGTTTTAGTCAGCTTTACTCCTCTTGGTCTGAACAATGCTTCTTTTTTTCTTTCCAAAATCCACACCACTCAAGCCAAACTTTAATGTGAAACCAAATTGGCTTCAGGCGATGCACATGAGCCTTTAAACAAATACATACAGAATACTATTATTCACTAGAAAGAAAAAATAACAATGCCAATGCTGACATTTTGCTTAAGAAATTTATTAAATTATCAATCATTTATCAAAATAATCAACTATTCGATCAACTGACTGAATTGTTTTAGCACTTGTTAGTAACTATGTTTAGGTCTGTGATGTTTTTTAAAATAGAGTGTAAGTCTTTGCCAAAGTCTGTAAACAATGTTTCTAAGCATAACATTGTGCTTGGTGTAGCCTGTTGGGTTCACCTGTCAACAAGCGAGGGTGTTCGCTGAGCTTCACTCTTTGTAACAGAAAGAAAACAAAACTCTTTTTACAAGAGCCTGGTCTGGATTAGGTGAAACAGCCTTCTTCTCATCCTTCACATCATCCCTGTTCACTGGTCCAGTTCAGTCACACCTCCCACTGCTTAGCCTGAGAAACACACACACACACACATACACACACACACACACACATACACACACACAGATGTTTCTGGGTGTGTGTATGTGAGTGAGTGGGTGTGTTTTTCTCACATGGTCACCTCTCTAGTGTGTGTTGCTGTACAACTGCCGAGCTGGAGCTTCTGGTCATCATGTGACCCAGAGTCCTGCGGCTTCAGAAGCTCCATAACAACTTCGGGTCAACACAGCCCCCAGTCAGATTTCACTGAGCAGAAGCAGTTCAAACAATCTCAGCAAAGCCTTGTTTTTATACATTTTTTTTGCCAAACTGCACAACGATTTATTACATTCTAGCTAAAAGTAAACAAAAGTATTTTTAGTTAGTGTTCATCCTGACATATTTCAGCTTCACTGAATCTCTTTCGGAAAAGGATGGTGATTTCACACAAATTCAAGGTATGCCCTCCATCATGCAATGGTGGATTTGTCAGATAGTTTTAGAGTGAGCAAACAAGAACAGGTGTCTCCCTATACCTCGACTCAGCATCTGAATCATTGCGTGTTACTGTCTGCAATTGTAATCCTTAAATCCCCCTCATTACACATTCCTAGTTATTACTGAAACATGTTTTTGGCTGCAAAGACCTGTGGTGTGTTTGTCCAAGCTAGAGTTGGTAAAAATAAAAAATAAAAAAAACGTGACAACTGTACCCCCAGCAACCAATTGCCATTTAAAGTATAGTGAATTAATGAGAAGCAGTTTGCAATGTATCCTGGATTCACCCTTGAGGTTTCTTCCATTTTCCATTGTTTTTGGGGGTGGGGGGGCTTGTTTTCAGGCAAGTTTTCTATGATTTCTCAGTAGATTTATAGACTATTATTTGCAGAGGACATCAGAGATAATGATATCCTCTGAAAGAACTGCAAAATCTGAAGACCTAAAATGAAAAAGTTTGAAAATACTTCTGACCTTGTTTTTGATTTAAAACTCTGTGGTAGCGTTTTAGTGCGGACAGACAGAGGCAGACACTCACATCTGGCTTCCTGATTGGTCTTGCAAAGAAAAAACACAATGCTACTGACAGTGTTTTTTGGTTTGGTATATTTATTAAAATATTTTGTACTGCAATAACAATTATTCATTTATACTGTGCATGTCAGCGATTTACTTTGGCGACAACTCCCAGTCTCTTTCCACAGCAACAGTCACTTTAGTAGTCCCGTGTTACTTTCAGTAACAGTTCCACCTCGTTGTTGGTCAATGAAAAAAAATCTCTGGTGTGGTTCTTTGTCTGTAGTAGTAGCCCATTTTCTTCTTTCTGCATCTGCGGATTAGACAGTCAGCTTCATGTTTACACCGACATGCACATGCCCAATGTACATGAATGGCCACTAGATGTGCGCTTTTAGTCGCTTTATTATAGAGAGAGATCCGCTCTGATAAGTAGCTAAAATTCTGGTGTCGACAGAGATAGTTTTCATTTTAAAACTATGTTTTTAAACAAAAACGTGGTAATGTGAATGTAGCCTAAAAGCTTTGTGTTACAGCACTTGCCACTGCTGCACCTGTTGACTGTGTTGGTGAGTGGGGCATATCAGTGGGCCAAACTATTATAACTAACTTTGTGTTGTTTTTAGAACATTAGCTTGCACCCTCCAATGTCCCTCTAGTCTAACCTCTGGATAGATTTGTTATGGTCTCCATCCCATACCAAATAATCACTAATGATTACCAATGCTTGTCATCACTAACGATTAACCTGTTTTTATAACCCATCCTTCTTTCACACTTAACTGACTCTTCTTTATTATCTCCTTATCCTTCCACAGATGTCCTCCCTCCCCGTTGCTCAGGGGTTCATGTAATTGTGAGAGATGAGAAGAGGTACGCTGTGCTGTTCCAGTCAGTGATTCTGCCGTGTCAGTACAACAGCGTGTCCACCCAGACCCCCGTGGTACAGTGGGTCTACAAGTCGTACTGTCGTGACCGCACACGGGATTCATTTAACTTCCCTGACAACTTGGGTGGAGGCCTGGGAGGAGGCGGGGTGAAAGTTGGAACTGGAGGAGCCGGCGGTGGGTACGAGACGGGATGACTGCGAAGCTACCTCACTTGCGCAGACAGCAGCCGAACGGTCCGAACTGTGGCCTCCATTTCTGGCTCCTCAATCACACTGTCAGAGTACTACAAGAACAGAGACATCTCCATCATCAACAGTAAGACATCTTTTGCACTATTTGGTTGTATTTCTCAATGTCCATGCTGAAAATTATCTTTAATCTTTTCTTTTCAAATGAAGCAGCAGCTGTGTAGCCAAGCCAACACATTTATTTTAGTGGTATAGGCTGAATTTTAGCGCCCCAGCTTCAGATGGAACTTCAGTTCACCTCCTTGCAGTTTGCATGTTGTGCTGGTGAATTATTAAAGCTAAATACTGTAGATGAAACAGCTGGCCAGGCATATCACATTTCATTCAGTGTATCACAATGTAAAAAAGTAAAACACAACAGAGAAAAACAACAAAAAGAAAGAAATAAGAGATTATGCAGCCCTAAGACATTGTATCACAAAACTGGTTTATTAAAACCAGTAAATACCCGCACTCACTTTTTCAAATACCTCAAGGTTAGGCACTTTATCATTCTCATGATGGTCATTCACAATTATAAGGAGAGTTGTGCATGACATACGAGGAGCAAGAGGGTTTATATCTTATACTCAGGAATATTTCAAATTATAGGATAGGAAATGCAGGTGGGAAGATGACCTTGAGTGTAATTTTGAAGAAACAGAATGGGAAACACTGTGTAATTAGGGCTGGGCGATATGGTCAAAAATATTATCACGATAAAAACATTTCTTTCAATATCAATAATGATCACGATAAATGTCATATCATTATTTATTTCAAGTTTAAAGGCTGATTTTTTTCTCCTGAGTGATCTGGCACCTATTTCATTATCGTTTCATCCATTGTTGTTTTTTTAGCTCAAGGGCTGTTATGGTTTAAAACTAATAAAAAAATAAGACATTAAATAAATAGCAACATAACTATAAACACCCCGGAGTAGGACTATGAAACCAGATCAAAAGCGTTTTTGATTTGAAAGATTCAAGTTGTGGGGCATCCAGTTTATTTGGTACATAAAAAAGTAGCTTCTCTGGGGGGGTTTGTAAGAACCAGAGAAGTAAAATATTGATCCAAACTGATGTTCTTATTTCTTCTGCTTCCAAGCCTGGCAAGCGTTCTGAAATCTATAAATCAGACCACTGGCCGACAGATTCCTGATTAAATGGCCAAAGTAAAGTCGGAGAGATTCTGCATGTACAGGAGGGTGAGAGGCAGGGGAGGCTTTACTGAAAACTTTTAGAGTTTTCAGAACAATCAGGTTACATAACTCAACAGTTATTTGCCAATTCTACAGTTTTGTATGAGCAGAAAGGAGCATGATGTTCGAGAAGAGGAGGTTCAATCTGAGATCACTCATTCAGAAATCATTAATCAACTTGATAGTGAAGCCTGGCATTGAAATAAATGACCAAAAATACTACAGTTCAGGCATGATAGGTTATCATTC
Organism: Lepomis macrochirus; assembly: GCA_024633595.2. NCBI lineage: Eukaryota > Metazoa > Chordata > Actinopteri > Centrarchiformes > Centrarchidae > Lepomis > Lepomis macrochirus. Next base: position 28,572,287 of record JALXJV020000006.1, on the reverse strand, counting down.
CAAAACTGATCTCAGTAATAATCTTCCATCCATCCATCCATCCATCTTCAGCCGCTTATCCGGGGTCGGGTCGCGGGGGCAGCAGCTCCAGCAGGGGACCCCAAACTTCCCTTTCCCGAGCCACATTAGCCAGCTCTGACTGGGGATCCCGAGGCGCTCCCAGGCCAGCGGAGATATAATCTCTCCACCTTGTCCTGGGTCTTCCCCGAGGCCTCCTCCCAGCTGGACGCGCCTGGAACACCTCCCTAGGGAGGCGCCCAGGAGGCATCCTTACCAGATGCCCAAACCACCTCAACTGGCTCCTTTCAACGCAGCGAGCAGCTGCTCTACTCTGAGCTCCTCGCTAATGGCCGAACTTCTCACCCTATCTCTAAGGGAGACACCAGCCACCCGCCTGAGGAAACCCATTTCGCCGCTTGTACCCGCGATCTCGCTCTTTCGGTCATGACCCAGCTTTCATGACCATAGGTGAGGGTAGGAACGAAAATTGATCGGTAGATCGAGAGCTTTGCCTTGCGGCTCAGCTCTCTTTCGCTACAACGGTACGGTAAAGCGAAGTGCAATACCGCCTCGCTGCTCCGATTCTCCGGTCAATCTCCTGCTCCAATCTCCCTCACTCGTGAACAAGACCCCGAGGTACTTGAACTCCTTCACTTGGGGCAAGGACTCATTCCCTACCTGGAGTTGGCACTCCATCGGTTTCCTGCTGAGAACCATGGCCACAGATTTAGAGGTGCTAATCCTCATCCCAGCCGCCAGCACTCTGCTGCTAACCGATCCAGGGAGAGCTGAAGGCTACGGACCGATGATGCCATCAGGACCACATCATCCGCAAAAGCAGTGACGAGATCCCAAGCCCACCGAACCGCGAGCTCCCTCGCCACGGCTACTCGATATCCTGTCCATGAATATCACAAACAGGATTGGTGACAAAGCGCAGCCCTGGCGAAGGCCAACCCCACCTGGAACGAAGTCCGACTTACTGCCGAAGTACTCGACACAGCTCTCGCTTTGATGTACAAGGATTGGATAGCCCTAAGAAGGGCCCCTCACCCCATACTCCTCAAGCAGCACCTCCCCACAGTATCTCCCGAGGGACCCGGTCGTATGCCTTCTCCAGATCCACAAAACACATGTAGACTGGATGGGCATACCCCAAGCCCACTCCAGGATCCTTGTGAGAGTAAAGAGCTGGTCAGTTGTTCCACCCACCAGGACCTAAAACCGCATTGTTCCTCTTCGATCTGTGGTTCGACAATCGGCTCGAACCCTCCGCTCCAGCACCCTGGCGTAGACTTTACCGGGAGGCTGAGAAGTGTGATACCCCTGTAATTGGCACACACTCTCTGGTCCCCTTTTGAACAGGGGAACCACCACCCCAGTCCGCCACTCCTTGGGCACTGTACCCGACTTCCACGCAATGTTGAAGAGACGTGTCATCCATGACAGCCCCTCCACACCCAAAGCTTTTAGCATCTCTGGGCGGATCTCATCAATCCTCGGGCTTTGCCACTGTGGAGTTGTTTGACTACCTCAGTGACCTCCTCCAGGGAAATTGGACAAGAAACCCCCATCAGCCTCCAGCTCTGCCTCTACTAGAGAGGGCGGTCAGTCGGATTTAGGAGTTCCTCAAAGTGTTCCCTCCACCGCCCACTACCTCCCCAGTTGAGGTCAACAGGGTCCCATCCTTACTGTACACAGCTTGGACGGTTCCCCGCTTCCCTCCTGAGATGGCGGACAGTTCTCCAGAAACACTTTGGTGCCGACCGAAAGTCCTTCTCCATGTCTTCTCCGAACTTCTCCCACACCCGCTGCTTTGCTTCTGCCACCGCAGTGGCTGCAGTCCTTCGGGCCTGTCGGTACCTTGCAATCGCCCGAGTCCTCCGAGACAACAAATCCCGAAGGCCTCCTTCTTCAGTCGGATCGGCTTCCCTGACCACCGGTGTCCACCACGGTGTTCGAGGGTTACCGCCCCTTGAGGCACCTAAGACCTTGAGACCACAGCTCCGCTGCAGCTTCAGCAATAGAGGCTTTGAACATTGCCCACTCATGTTCAATGTCCCCAACCTCCACAGGGATGCCAGAAAGCTCCGCCGAGGTTTGAGTTGAAGATCTCACGGACAGGGGCTTCCACCAGACGCTCCCAGTTCACCCAAGCACTACCCGCTTGGGCTTACCAGGTCTGTCCAGAGTCTTCCCCACCCCCTGACCCAACTCACAACCAGATGGTGATCAGTTGACAGCTCCGCCTCTCTTCACCCGAAAGTGTCTGAACATGCGGCCTCAAATCAGATGAAACGATTACAAAATCGATCATTGATTTTCGCCTAGGGTGCTCTGGTACCATGTACACTTATGAGCATCCTTATGCTCGAACATGGTGTTTGTTATAGACAATCCATGACTAGCACAGAAGTCCAACAACAAACCCCCACTCAGGTTCAGATCAGGGGCCGCTCCTCCCAATCACGCCTTTCCAGGTAACTCCGCTGCTGCCCACATGTGCGTTGAAGTCACCCAGCAGAACTATGGAGTCCCCTACTGGAGCCCCATCCAGGACTCCATTCAGGGTCTCCAAGAAGGTCGGACACTCTGAACTGCTGTTTGGAGCATATGCACAAACAACAGTCAGAGTTTTCCCCCGCTACCAAGGCGTAGGGAGGCGACCCTCTCGCTCACCGGAGTAAACTCCAACGTGAAGCGGCGCCAGCCGGGACTTGTGAGTATCCCCACACCCGCCTGCCGCCACACCTTGAGCAACTCCAGAAAAGAACAGAGTCCATCCCCTATCAAGGAGCACGGTTCCAGAGCCAAGACTGTGCGTGGAGGTCAGCCCCACCAGATCTAACTGGTAGCGCCCATCTCCCGCACAAGTTCCGCTCCTTCCCCACAGAGAGGTGACGCTCCACGCCCCCAGAGCCAGCCTCTGCCGCCTCGGGTCTGGTCCGCCGAGGCCCCTGGCCTTCACCGCCACCCATGTAGCAGTGCACCCACTCCCGCGGATCTTCCGATGGATGGTGGGTCCAAGGGATGGGAGGGGGGTGCCACGTAGCTTCTTCGGGCTGTGCCCGGCCGGGCTCGTGGCAAACCCGCCACCAGGCGCCGCCGACGCAGCCCTCCCTCTGGGCCTGGCTCCAGACGGGGCCCCGGCTTCCTC
>JALXJV020000006.1:28181424-28568630 GCA_024633595.2 Lepomis macrochirus | reverse complement strand
CAGTTTTACAGTGGGCTTAATCAAAATGTCATGTTATTGTGAAACATTTTGAGATGCATTCAATTCATGATATATTGTAAAAAAATTTTAAAAAAAATCTGATTAAATAAAGTTGATAAAGCAGCTTCTTGAACTGAATGAATCCTGAACACTAGATGGCAACATTACACCTCTCAAACACCTCAACTTGCATATTATGACACAATACTACATGTGAGGTCAAATATATATATTTCAAGTAGTAGTATTCATTAGTAGTCTATTATTTGGAAAGTTAATTCACATCTGAAACCTTCACTATACGTTTTATTAATTTTAATTGATGTCCTTAACATGTTTCATGCTTCACCCTTCGCTTCCATGTCTTTTCTAAGAGCGTCTCCCGCCTCCCACCAATGGACACCCATACTCCCATCCTGCTGCATAAAGTTACAGCTAGACAACTAGACATGGGGTCATGTGGACTTCAGAATAAAATGATAACCGATAAAACTGTGACATTTGCGCTCTAAAGAAAATATGACATGGTCCACAGTCAGAGTATGCCTGTAGAAATATATAGCCATATACATTCGTTGGCTTGAATGTAATATGTCGTAAAGGCTACATCATTACCAGTGTTGGGCAGTAGCGTCGCTACAAGTAGCGCCGTTACTAGTTTAACTACATTTCTCAGTAGCTTGGTGGTAGCGTCGCTATTTTCTGAATCAAATAGCTTTTCAGTAACGAAGCTCTTTTATTGGCCGAGTAGCGCGGTAGCTTCCACACACGCTACATTTTCCCAAGCATTTCTGATGGATCAGTACGTGACACCACCGCCACACACAGACCTGTATGTGCAGCCGGCAGAAGCGCTTCCCTGTGATGGTGACATCAATGCACCGATCCTTGGGCTGATGTTTGCGACTTTGCTGCAGGGAAATAAGACACGCGCGACGGAGTGTCTCTCTCTCTCTCTCTCTCTCGCTCTTTCTCTGCCGTGAATGTTTAGGTTGCAATGTTGCCAGAGCACAAAGTCACATATAAACTATAAAAAATATAGAATTAATTAATAATCAGTTAATTGAATTAATTAATAATATGATAATTAAGTTGCTTTATACAAACAACAATAGTTCTCCGTTTGTTGCATGAGGAAGTACATTAAGCAGCAGTGATATGGCAGTAAGTAGGAGAGTTTCTGTATCTGATTTAGCTCTCCACACATTGGAGCAGGTTTTTAGTCTTTCTTCTATTGCTGCTGTGGAATGAAGTTGGTTCAATATAAACTAGGCCTATGTTGTGTGTGTGTGTATATAAATATTTATATAAATGACCTAACTATATACCATTAAAAAATATAAAGTAGCTTAGATGTAACTAAGCTACTTTTGCCACGTTGCTGTAGCTTAGCTTGCTACATTTCACTGGGGAGTAGCTTCTGTGTAGTGAAGCTTCATTTAATGTAGAGTAGCTAGTAGCTTAGCTCACTACATTTTCCAAGTAGCTTGCCCAACACTGATCATTACATACTTCACATAATCAGGTAGAGCTACTTGCAGCCATTGATGAATGCAGTATAGACTAAAAAGTAACTTGCAATGAATTTGTAACACCATTCAGACTTCGAAAACGTTTACTTGTATTTCACAAACTTTGCAAAACAGGCTACAAGCAAGGGCCTACCCTACAGCAGCACCTAGGCAATGACTGAGCTTTTACAGAAGCATTAAGTATTTAGATTCAAAAGTTTCTCCATTTGATAACTATGAAAGCAGAGCTTCCGTGATTCTTTAGCAGAACAAGGCCGTTTCTATTTTGGCAAAGCTGCAACATTTTGCACTGAAAAGTTGATTTGTACAGTAAAATAACAGTAAAATAAAAGTCAGTTCGTTATTTTCTACCTCGTCTACTTCGCTGGTGTATCTTTTGTATCAACAATGCTTTTATCTTGAAACCCTCTGGCGGAAGTCTTGAGCTTTATTTTGATACGCTTGACGCTGGTGCCGCTGCTCGCGAGCCGCAGTCCCGTTAACTGTCTGCGGGAGCCGAAGCATCGTCCAGGGATGAGACGAAAGAGAAAAGAAGACGGCGTTCATCAGAAAACTTTAATGAGACTCCCCTGTAGGACTTGGAAAATGTTTTTGATGCCGAAGTGGTGGATTTTTATCGTTTGTCTGACAGGTAAGAGAAGATGAACGGAAAGAAAAGTTGGGATCCACTCTGAGATAAATCGACCAGCAGGTTGTTTAAGTCAAACTTAAATTTGGACAGTAAGTTAAGCTAACGTCACTACAACTAAGCTAACCTGCAGTGGTTTAAGTCTTTACAGACGCATTAACTATTTAGATTGAAACTGTTTCCCCATATTGATAATTATATTATAAAAGCCGAGCATCAGTGATTTTTCTGAAGCAGAACAAGGTCGTTTCTATTCTGGCAATGCTGCGAGATTTTGCACAGAAATGTATTGTGTAGCTTGGTACTCTGCTCCGGCATGCTAACAGTGCTGCAGTAGGCTGTTAACGTTAACTTGTGTGAATGATCCAACAAGGCGCTTTGGCTGTTACGGATTAGGAGGTAAAACGTTACCTCCTGACAAATTTAAAAAGGTCCCTCAGTGAAGTGATAGTTTACCACTTCATTTAGTTTATGGAATTTTTTTAATTTTTCTTTAAATTCTTTAAATTATCCTTTGAAATGATGAAACACGATTTTGTAAAATCAAGATTCAAATCAAAATCAAGATCAAGACGTTATAAAACTTCGGCACAAGAAACAAACCAGATAGGAACAGAATATATATATATATATATATATATATATATATATATATATATATATATATATATATATATATAGAACAGGCTGCATATTTTTTAACCCTATATGCAAATCCAACAGGGTAGCTTCAGTCCTAATATTCTAGATTATAGACGAAACCATTTGTTGAATAATCAATTAGTCGTAAATGATGAACCTGATAATCGATTAATATATTCGTTGAGTCTCGTGATAGTTGTTCTGAAATGATTCTACTTGCATGAAAGCAGACAAACCAACACAGCAAGACCTTTAATGCTACACTCCAATCTCACTAACTTTCTCAGCATGGCTCCTCTGTTCAACATTACAACAGTAACTATCTCCCCCTCCTTCTCCTCTTCCTCCTGCTTTCATTTTCTCCTCTGGAGGTGGCTTCCTCTGAAAACTAATAAAGCCTGGATCGCCCCACAGCCTGTGATCCCAGGGAGACCAACCTCCTGACTTTTTTTGTTCCACTTCTTAGAAGTCAGAGTAATGTTCTTACTGAGGAATTTTATGTTTTAGTCAGCTTTACTCCTCTTGGTCTGAACAATGCTTCTTTTTTTCTTTCCAAAATCCACACCACTCAAGCCAAACTTTAATGTGAAACCAAATTGGCTTCAGGCGATGCACATGAGCCTTTAAACAAATACATACAGAATACTATTATTCACTAGAAAGAAAAATAACAATGCCAATGCGTGACATTTTGCTTAAGAAATTTATTAAATTATCAATCATTTATCAAAATAATCAACTATTCGATCAACTGACTGAATTGTTTTAGCACTTGTTAGTAACTATGTTTAGGTCTGTGATGTTTTTTAAAATAGAGTGTAAGTCTTTGCCAAAGTCTGTAAACAATGTTTCTAAGCATAACATTGTGCTTGGTGTAGCCTGTTGGGTTCACTTGTCAACAAGCGAGGGTGTTCGCTGAGCTTCACTCTTTGTAACAGAAAGAAAACAAAACTCTTTTTACAAGAGCCTGGTCTGGATTAGGTGAAACAGCCTTCTTCTCATCCTTCACATCATCCCTGTTCACTGGTCCAGTTCAGTCACACCTCCCACTGCTTAGCCTGAGAAACACACACACACACACACACACACACAGAGCAGCATACACAGATGTTTCTGGGTGTGTGTGTGTGAGTGAGTGGGTGTGTTTTTCTCACATGGTCACCTCTCTAGTGTGTGTTGCTGTACAACTGCCGAGCTGGAGCTTCTGGTCATCATGTGACCCAGAGTCCTGCGGCTTCAGAAGCTCCATAACAACTTCGGGTCAACACAGCTCCCAGTCAGATTTCACTGAGCAGAAGCAGTTCAAACAATCTCAGCAAAGCCTTGTTTTTATACATTTTTTTGCCAAACTGCACAACGATTTATTACATTCTAGCTAAAAGTAAACAAAAGTATTTTTAGTTAGTGTTCATCCTGACATATTTCAGCTTCACTGAATCTCTTTTGGAAAAGGATGGTGATTTCACACAAATTCAAGGTATGCCCTCCATCATGCAATGGTGGATTTGTCAGATAGTTTTAGAGTGAGCAAACAAGAACAGGTGTCTCCCTACACCTTGACTCAGCATCTGAATCATTGCGTGTTACTGTCTGCAATTGTAATCCTTAAATCCCCCTCATTACACATTCCTAGTTATTACTGAAACATGTTTTTGGCTGCAAAGACCTGTGGTGCGTTTGTCCAAGCTAGAGTTGGTAAAAATAAAAAATAAAAAAAACGTGACAACTGTACCCCCAGCAACCAATTACCATTTAAAGTATAGTGAATTAATGAGAAGCAGTTTGCTTCCTGGATCATGTATCCTGGATTCACCCTTGAGGTTTCTTCCATTTTCCATTGTTTTTGGGGGTTGGGGGGCTTGTTTTCAGGCAAGTTTTCTATGATTTCTCAGTAGATTTATAGACTATTATTTGCAGAGGACATCAGAGATAATGATATCCTCTGAAAGAACTGCAAAATCTGAAGACCTAAAATGAAAAAGTTTGAAAATACTTCTGACCTTGTTTTTGATTTAAAACTCTGTGGTAGCGTTTTAGTGCGGACAGACAGAGGCAGACACTCACATCTGGCTTCCTGATTGGGTCTTGCAAAGAAAAAACACAATGCTACTGACAGTGTTTTTGGTTTGGTATATTTATTAAAACATTTTGTACTGCAATAACAATTATTCATTTATACTGTGCATGTCAGCGCATTTACTTTGCGACAACTCCCAGTCTCTTTTCCGCCGCAACAGTCACTTTGTAGTCCCGTGTTACTTTCAGTAACAGTTCCACCTCGTTGTTGGTCAATGAAAAAAAATCTCTGGTGTGGTTCTTTGTCTGTAGTAGTAGCCCATTTTCTTCTTTCTGCATCTGCGGATTAGACAGTCAGCTTCATGTTTACACCGACATGCACATGCCCAATGTACATGAATGGCCACTAGATGTGCGTTTTTAGTCGTTTTATTATAGAGAGAGATCCGTTCTGATAAGTAGCTAAAATTCTGGTGTCGACAGAGATAGTTTTCATTTTAAAACTATGTTTTTAAACAAAAACGTGGTAATGTGAATGTAGCCTAAAAGCTTTGTGTTACAGCACTTGCCACTGCTGCACCTGTTGACTGTGTTGGTGAGTGGGGCATATCAGTGGGCCAAACTATTATAACTAACTTTGTGTTGTTTTTAGAACATTAGCTTGCACCCTCCAATGTCCCTCCAGTCTAACCTCTGGATAGATTTGTTGCGGTCTCCATCCCATACCAAATAATCACTAATGATTACCAATGCTTGTCATCACTAACGATTAACCTGTTTTTATAACCGATCCTTCTTTCACACTTAACTGACTCTTCTTTATTATCTCCTTATCCTTCCACAGATGTCCTCCCTCCCCGTTGCTCAGGGGTTCATGTAATTGTGAGAGATGAGAAGAGGTACGCTGTGCTGTTCCAGTCAGTGATTCTGCCGTGTCAGTACAACAGCGTGTCCACCCAGACCCCCGTGGTACAGTGGGTCTACAAGTCGTACTGTCGTGACCGCACACGGGATTCATTTAACTTCCCTGACAACTTGGGTGGAGGCCTGGGAGGAGGCGGGGTGAAAGTTGGAACTGGAGGAGCCGGCGGTGGGTACGAGACGGGGATGACTGCGAGCTACCTCAATTGCGCAGACAGCAGCCGAACGGTCCGAACTGTGGCCTCCATTTCTGGCTCCTCAATCACACTGTCAGAGTACTACAAGAACAGAGACATCTCCATCATCAACAGTAAGACATCTTTTGCACTATTTGGTTGTATTTCTCTAATGTCCATGCTGAAAATTATCTTTAATCTTTTCTTTTCAAATGAAGCAGCAGCTGTGTAGCCAAGCCAACACATTTATTTTAGTGGTATAGGCTGAATTTTAGCGTCCCAGCTTCAGATGGAACTTCAGTTCACCTCCTTGCAGTTTGCATGTTGTGCTGGTGAATTATTAAAGCTAAATACTGTAGATGAAACAGCTGGCCAGGCATATCACATTTCATTCAGTGTATCACAATGTAAAAAAGTAAAACACAACAGAGAAAAACAACAAAAAGAAAGAAATAAGAGATTATGCAGCCCTAAGACATTGTATCACAAAACTGGTTTATTAAAACCAGTAAATACCCGCACTCACTTTTTCAAATACCTCAAGGTTAGGCACTTTATCATCTCATGATGGTCATTCACAATTATAAGGAGAGTTGTGCATGACATACGAGGAGCAAGAGGGTTTATATCTTATACTCAGGAATATTTCAAATTATAGGATAGGAAATGCAGGTGGGAAGATGACCTTGAGTGTAATTTTGAAGAAACAGAATGGGAAACACTGTGTAATTAGGGCTGGGCGATATGGTCAAAAATATTATCACGATAAAAACATTTCATATCTTTCAATATCAATAATGATCACGATAAATGTCATATCATTATTTATTTCAAGTTTAAAGGCTGATTTTTTTCTCCTGAGTGATCTGGCACCTATTTCATTATCGTTTCGTCCATTGTTGTTTTTTTAGCTCAAGGGCTGTTATGGTTTAAAACTAATAAAAAAATAAGACATTAAATAAATAGCAACATAACTATAAACACCCCGGAGTAGGACTATGAAACCAGATCAAAAGCGTTTTTGATTTGAAAGATTCAAGTTGTGGGGCATCCAGTTTATTTGGTACATAAAAAGTAGCTTCTCTGGGAGGGGTTGTAAGAACCAGAGAAGTAAAATATTGATCCAAACTGATGTTCTTATTTCTTCTGCTTCCAAGCCTGGCAAGCGTTCTGAAATCTATAAATCAGACCACTGGCCGACAGATTCCTGATTAAATGGCCAAAGTAAAGTCGGAGAGATTCTGCATGTACAGGAGGGTGAGAGGCAGGGGGAGGCTTTACTGAAAACTTTTAGTTTTCAGAACAATCAGGTTACATAACTCAACAGTTATTTGCCAATTCTACAGTTTTATATGAGCAGAATGAGTGATCTGAGATCACTCATTCAGAAATCATTAATCAACTTGATAGTGAAGCCTGGCATTGAAATAAATGACCAAAAATACTACAGTTCAGGCATGATAGGTTATCATTCCAAAACTGATCTCAGTAATACTCTTAATAAACTTAATTAATTAATTTATATATTATGTTTTATACAAATGAATTGCTGTTTTCCATAATTTATAACAGTGTCACAATTACGTTTGTCTACCAGTTTAATAATATATTATCAAATTAAAGGAATCCTTATCAAAAAAAATTTTTTTTAACTCTTGCATTTCAATTTCAGCATTGACCTCAAAAAATAGTATTGGTCGGTTTTGCAGGAATCTGTCAGATGCCTTTATTTTAATCTCTGGGGTGCATGTTTTTTCGCTATATACATTCTGCAGCGGAATCACGATCATTAAACTATGCGCTACAAATGCTTTCAATCAATGCTCGGCTCGCTTCCTCTCCACGTTCTATGCAGAACATACGTGACGACGGTGTTATAAGAGCAGCGTAACTGAATCAGCAGGTGCGTAACAAGTGTTTGATTGTCCAAGCGGCAGAAAGTGACAGTGAACGCAAGCGGAGGAAAATATTCTGGCAGTACATGTACGCTGTCTGTTACAGTGTGTTGGCTTCTCAAGACCAAGAAAAGTCTGTTGTTTCCCACCTGCTGGAAAAGTGAAGCCGGTTAGCGCCAAGTTAGCTAACATCTCCCCTCCCCTTCAGCCTGCGCAGCTGAGCAGGAAAGCTTCTACAGTAGGCTTCATCTTTAGCTGCTATGTAACTTAACATTAGCTCAATTTATAGAAAGTAACTGGAAGCTATATTTTATAACTGCCTACTTGTCCAATGTTGAGAGCATCAGGTACAAGCTTAGACTAAACTGACGTAGCCTGCAGCTCTGCCGTTAAGGCTTACGGTTGATGCCCAAAACATGCCGTGCCATCAATGTAAAATCACTATGGAGCAAAAGAGCCCACCAAATTACTTTCTTACAGATTACCGATCTAAAGGTTGTACTTCCTCCAGTAGACTGATCTTTGGGTGTTGTTTATTTATTATCTGCTCTAGCTTTTCCAACTATTTGTTTTGAGATATGGTGAAAATAAAAATCTAATGTGCATTGCATGCTCATGGACACAAGAGCAATGTTGATGAGACATGTAGAGTTGGGGTTTTATATTCAGACAAGTTTTTGCTTCACCTCCGCTTTGTGAGTGTGACTATTTCTTCGGGGGGCTGTTTGTCCTGCCCCCCACTGCTGAAAAAAATCCTAGGGGAAACACTGGGGGTTTATCATGCATTGCTGTTATCAGTTCAGCGTTTAGTGTTTTTTCATTAAGATATTGAGTTAATATTAATAGTTGTTTCAATTACAGCCCCACCTCCCTTGCAGTTTTAAAAATAGCAGTGTACTTATTAATCTCTGTTTTAAGCATTGATATCATGTTGCTACTTGTAAAAGAGTCAAACTATATGCTCAAAGTTACTAAAATTAAATCTGTCATTGCAAAAACCACAGGAATTCATGATTATGACACCCCCCGTCCTCAGTTCTACATTCCCTACTGTCTTATCATCATGTCGTCCAAGGGACATTACTGTGCATACATGCATGTTGCATGAGAGGTAGCCTTGTTTGTCAGATTTATGGAGCTCCAACTCTGGCTGAAGAATCAAGCTTCTCTTCACCAGCCAGGAACACAGACAAAAGAAATGGGTTTTCACGCTGTCCTCCCATTCACCCTGACCTCTCACTCATTCCCTCTGATGTACTTCAATTTCACGCTTTTATGTTTTCCTCTCTAGATCTCTCCACATCCCACCATCCCCACACACATTTAAGGCTTTTCTTTCACTTTTCCTTTTTCCTTTCTCTGTCCCACTCCACCCCCTGTCCTGAAACAGGTCAGTTCTAATGTTGTAAATGGACAAAAAAAGTGAAAGCTTGAACTATGTTGCCTTTAGAGACGGCCAGTCATCCATATACATGTAATCCTATTCAGGGTCACAAGGAGGCTAGAGTCTGTCCCAGCATGCACTGGGCATGCCTAACACTTGCCCTCATAGTCGTTTAAAAGTTGGCAGTCCGTCTGACTTGTCTTTGGAGTTTGTGACAGTATTAGATTAAAAAATTGTATGTTGAATGAGTGGAGGTGTCACTTTGTGAGACTGGTCACGGTGGTGCGGCCTGGTCAGCCTGTCTCTCCTCCCCCTTCCTTTGGTAACAGGAAAGGGAAGTGAATTATACAACCTATTTCCTGTCTGCTGTATTTACAAGTCTGTCCCTCTTACAATGGAGTCAGCGGCACAGCATTGTCTCATGTGTTGGATTCCTGGGCCGAACTGTATTAGAATTTACTTGCTTCCATAATTAGTAAAACATAAAAAATGACAAATGTAACTTTAGTCTGTGGGATCACAATGACACTATGTGACAAAGAGTAGTGGGCACTCTTCTCTACATTTGTTGCTTCTGTTTGGGGCTGTTTTTCTGAGTTTGGTGTGGAAGAACTTGCCTACACAGATCCCTGACCTCAACTCCATTCAACACCTATGAGCCAGGCCTTGTCGCCTAACATCAGTGGTTAACCTCGCTAGTCATTTAGTGGGAGCAGATCCCTGCAGCCAGGTTCCAAATCTTATGAAGAAGAGTTCAGGCTGTTATAGCAGCATATTAATGCTATTAATTAAGATATGTTCAACAAGCACATGTACATCTTTAAAATGGATACCATATATAGAAATACACCAAATCAAAATCATTTTTTTAAAATAACATGTACTTGGGGACCTAACAAAGGTCAGTGCAATGTGCTTCATGACTGGATCTCTTCTCAAACAGAGTAGAGTCTTTAGAAGTTTTAGCCCTTTATCCAATCTGAATCCAGTATCAGTTTGCTTACTTATTGTGAATCATTTCAAACCTCTGAGTGTTTAGTGGTCAGTTGCTAAATTACTAAAATAACTAAAACAAAAAATCGGTAGGTTGAGAAGATGGAATCAGTTTTGAGTGGCAGATTAATTAATGTTCACAACCTGTAGCTACAACCTGAAAATTAGATAATATAGAACTATAAGAAAAACATAGATATATACATAGCAACAAACTATATCAAATGTTGATAAATGCGTATTTAGGAGGATTTAGTTTCTCATTTTTAACCTTTTTTTCTCATGCAGAGGCAGACCTGCGTATAGGAGAGGTCCAGTGGGGAGACAGCGGAGTTTACATCTGTAAAGTGGTTATATCTGATGATTTAGAGGGACAGAACGAAGCCTCCGTGGAGCTGCTGGTTCTTGGTAAGCTGCCTCTACTTTTCCAACATGCCTGTTGTAAAGGAGTTTTGTTTTGAAATGTAAAAAGACGAGCCTAAGAGCTCAGTCACACTCTCTGTGATTATCTCCTCTGCGTCTCACTGACATCCATTAAAGCTCAAACAACTTAAAGGAGAACTCCAGGCAATTTTTAAGTTAATCTTGATCGTTATACCTTTGTGAGTACTGTCTATAGAAAAAAAACCCAACCGGATTGGTGCTTGCAACACGGAGCTGCTACAGCTAATGCCCAGAGCTCCCACGTAGCTAAAACGGCAGTTATGGGGGCATTTACATAAAGAGTGTCTTTGTGCCTCTTAACAGACACAAAATGCAATTAAAATGTCTGTCCAACATGAACAGGGCTCTTACATGACAACAAGATACGTTTAGCAACTTAGCCATTGTTTAAATTCACCTAAATAGTGTTTTAGACAGCTAGCTGAAGTCCTGTGGGAACTCCGTTCGTTGTTGCCGGAAAAAGGTAAATAGCAGTGTGCAGGTGAGAGGAGCATAGTGTGTGAAGAGTGATGATTGGAGCTCACAGGTAAAGAAGAAATGGTTCGCGTTTGTGCTAGTAGTCGGGGAGCCAAAGTCTCAGAAATGGGTTGAACCTGACATGGTCTGTCATACTTTTTATTTGTGTTTTTTCTGTTAACTTTGACCCTAAGAACCAATAATTGGAGGGTCTGCTCTGCCGGAAATATCGCTAAAAAAAATTGTGGCCATTTTAGTGTATGCACCCTTTATTTTTTATCAGAAAAATGTGAAAAATTATTTTTTCCTCAAATCCTCAGTTGATTGGGTAGGCTGTCAATAAATGCATTCCAGATACACAGAACTCATGTGCTGACAACATCCACTGAAAAAATAACTCTTAAAACACATTTCTACATGATTTTGCATCAATTTCATGCAAAAAAAGTAGGCGTTTCTCACTTTTTTCAATATTTTCATCTTTACTTCATTGGCAATCAACTATTCCCCTAAGTTATGACATCAGTCAATATGCCATTCTTTTCACCAAACAGTATACTCATTCCACAGAAAAAATTATAAAAATCCAACCAAAATCAATGGATCTGTGATGATTTCACTACTAGTTGGCGATCAACAGGCTCAGAACTTCAATCTAATTTTTGACTACTTTCAAAATTCCGAAAGACATACTGGATATTTAACATCATGGCACACTTACACACTCACACCCATGATCTTAGAAATTTAAATGAGTTTGTAACAACAAACCAACGGTTACCAACGGTTACCAACGGACTTCGAAGCTGCTCATCATTGTCAGTGGTAAGTGACAGTGACTTTAGTGCCCCAGCGTTTTGGGAAAAGAATGGTAATATGGATATTGTAATGGAAACTGAAAGGACCATTCCAGTCTTCAAACAAGTATATTTCTGACGATTCCTCATCCCAAACGTATCCCTGTAGCAGCAGCAGCATTCATTCTCCACTAGCTTACATAGATAGCTTTAGCCATTTTAGCTCGTTTCGGTGGTTTCTTTAAACGGCCATAACTCCTCACAGGAATGGGGTAGAGACTTACTTTTTTTTTAAATGTTCAAAATCTTATGCTCATGTTTCCTATATGTCCATTTTGAAAAATTGCAAAAATTTCAACTGGACTTTCTTTACTCTAGGTAAAGAAATAGATATGAGAATAAATGCTGCTACAGGGATACGCTTTGGAGCGAGGAATCATTAGAAATACACTTGTATGAAGGCTGGTGTGGATCTTGAAGTGTTTTTTCATGTCAGACAGATAAAAGGCTACTAAGGATAACTAAAGGCTGCACTAAACGTTAGCTGCCGTTAGCAATTAGCTACATGGCCAGTTGTTACGCTCAGCTTTAGACAAATTGTAGCTAGTTAGCTTATGGCATGAATAGCCACACAAAAAAATATATGTAGCCAGTGATTCTTGAGATCTGGGACAAAACATGTCCACCAGATAAAACACAGTTTTTGGTAAAACATTTACATAAAATTATTCATACATTTAGCCAGAATACTAACAAGACAACTTTAGCACACCCAATTATTTATTTCATGTTGTTTCACTTTTTTTTTTATTAAAAATGATGTAATATGTGACCAGTGCCTGTAAAAGTCCTTGTCCGGAAGCAGGTGGTATTACAATATAATAGCTTGAAAAGAATTAAAAGTAATGCAAAATTAACCTATTTTAATAGGTATCAAAAGTTAGGGTGTTGGATTAAAATGCATTGGATGCATTGGATGCAATTATTGAATGCAATGCATTTTAGGCCATAATGGCTGAAAAGCTGTTAGTGGAAGAACGAAAGAGAAGGAACAGGGAGTATCAAAAAAGAAGGTGAAAAAATTGATAGCCAGCCTGAGCTGAGGGTGGAGTTCCTGAGAAAGGAGAGGGAAAGACTGAAGAATAGGGTGGAGGAGGGCAAAATAAAGACACAGAAAAGAGATATAAGAGATGGTTTTGGAAACAACCACAGATAGAGCCAAGCGACCTCAAGAACAAAGCACATGAACGCCATCTACAAACCCCATTTCCACAAAAGTTGTGATATTTTCCAATTAAAAATAAATAATAATCTGGGATTAATTCACATGACCCTTTATTTAACTTACAAAAGTACAAAGAAAAGATTTTCAGTAGTTTTACTGATCAATGTAACAGTATTTTGTAAATATAAACAAAGTTAGAATTTCATGCATTCAAATAAATGTTGCACACAAATAAATGTTGGGGCAGAGGCTTGTTTACCATCGTGTTACCTCACCTTTCCTCGGATAACAACTAATCATTTGGGAAGTGAAGATACTAATTGTGCCAGTTTTGTAATTGGAATTTTTGTTATTCAAAACTTCAGCTGCTCAAACGTTTGTGGTTGCCACTGTCTGATTCTGATGCGCCATACATTTTCAATAGGAGACAGATCTGGACCGGCAGCAGGCCTTTAAAGAACACGCAATCTGTGTGTACGAGCCCATGTTGTTGTAAGCCTGTGCAGACTGAGGCCTAGCGTTGTCCTGCTGAAATAAGCATGTCCTGGAAAGATACATCGACTTGATGGCAACAGATGTCTTTCTAAAATCCCAATTCATGCCTCTGTGTCAGTAGCACCTTCACACACATACAGCTCACTCATGCTGTAGGCACTGATGCAGGCTTTTTTGGAAAATATCCCAACTTTTCTGGAGATGGGGTTTGTAGTTTGTGCATAAGCAGCATGTATTTGAAGAGGTTGTGGACTTTACAATAGGGTTATGTTCATGGACTAATCCTTGTACCCTCTTGAGATGTTAATCCAAAAATAATAGGTTATATAATGTATTTTCTTCGTATCTTATAAAGTTAGTCTTACAAGTACACTACCGTTCAAAAGTTTGGGGTCACTTAGAAATGTCCTTATTTTTGGAAGAAAAGCACTGTTTTCTTCAATGGAGATAACATTAAATTAATTAGAAAAACAGTCTAGACATTATTAATGTGGTAAATGACTATTCTAGCTGGAAACGGCTGATTTTTAATAGAATATCTACATAGGTGTACAGAGGCCCATTTCTAGCAACCATTACTCCTGTGTTCTAATGGTACATTGTGTTTGCGTATCGTGTTAAAAGGCTAATTGATGATTATAAAACCCTTGTGCAGTAATGTTAGCACAGCTGAAAAGTGTTGTACTTATTAGAGAAGCTATAAAACTGGACTTCCTTAGAGCTAGTTGAGTGTCTGGAGCATCAGCATTTGGGGTTTGATTATACTCTCAAAATGGCCAGAAAAAGATAACTTTCTTCTGAAACTCGAGAGTCTATCCTTGTTCTGAGAAATGAAGGCTATTCCATGCGAGAAACTGCCGAGAAACTGAAGATTTTCTACAACGGTGTATAGTACTCCTTCAGAAAACAGAACAAACGTGCTCTAACCAGAACAGAAAAGAAGTATGAGGCCCAGGTGCACAACTAAACAAGAGGACAAGTACGCTAGAGTCTCTAGTTTGAGAAATAGACGCCTCACAGGTCCTCAACTGGCAGCTTCATTAAAAGTTACCCGCAAAACGCCAGTCTCAACGTCCACAGTGAGGATACTCCAGGATTCTGGCCTTCTAGGCAGAGTGGCAAAGAAAAGACATATCTGAGACTGGCTAATAAAAGGTAAAGATTAAGATGGGCAATGGGATAGGAAAGAAGCAGTCAGCTGGTCTGTAATGGAGTGGCCAGCGCAGTCACCAGATCTCAACCCTATTGAGCTGTTGTGGGAGCAGCTTGACCGTATGGTACGTAAGAAGTGCCATCAAGCCAATCCAACTTGTGGGAGGTGCTTCAGGAAGCGTGGGGTGAAATTTCTTCAGATTACCCTCAACAAACTGACAGCTAGAATGCCAAAGGTCTGCAAGGCTGTAATTGCTGCAAATAGAGGATTCTTTGACGAAAGCAAAATTTGAAGGACATTATTATTTCAAATAAAAATCTGTATTTCTAACCTCATCAATGTCTTGACTATATTTTCTATTCATTTTGCAACTCATTTCATGAATACAAGTGTGAGTTTTCATGGAAAACATGAAATTGTCTGTGACCCCAAACTTTTGAACGGTAGTGTATGTCACCACCGTCAGATGTGTCAACACCGTCGATGCCTTGTCAACTCCGTCAGATGGACTTTATGTTGATTTTTTTTTTAAAGATGACATGTTTTGTTCCATCAAGAATATTTGTCTATAACAGTGTTGCATTTTCAAAGTTAATGTGTAATTTGAACACTTCTAAGTATCTCTGTTCATATTGGAGATTAAATGTTATATTGGTATATATATATATATAGTATGTTTACATCTTAAAGAACTTTTGTATTGTTCAGTATTGTGTACAGTCTGATATCCAATATATTTTTTGTGTGGCTATTCATGCCATAAGCTAACTAGCTACAATTTGTCTAAAGCTGAACGTAACAACTGGCCATGTAGCTAATTGCTAACGGCAGCTAACGTTTAGTGCAGCCTTTAGTTATCCTTACTAGCCTTTTATCTGTCTGACATGAAAAACACTTCAAGGTCCATACCAGCTTTCATACAAGTGTATTTCTAATGATTCCTCGCTCCAAACGTATCCCTGTAGCAGCATTTATTCTCATATCTATTTCTTTACCTAGAGTAAAGAAAGTCCAGTTGAAATTTTTGCAATTTTTCAAAATGGACATATAGGAAACATGAGCATAAGATTTTGAACATTTAAAAAAAAAGTAAGTCTCTACCCCATTCCTGTGAGGAGTTATGGCCGTTTAAAGAAACCACCAAAACGAGCTAAAATGGCTAAAGCTATCTATGTAAGTTAGTGGAGAATGAATGCTGCTACAGGGATACGTTTGGGATGAGGAATCGTCAGAAATATACTTGTTTGAAGACTGGAATGGTCCTTTCAGTTTCCATTACAATATCCATATTACCATTCTTTTCCCAAAACGCTGGGGCACTAAAGTCACTGTCACTTACCACTGACAATGATGAGCAGCTTCGAAGTCCGTTGGTAACCGTTGGTAACCGTTGGTTTGTTGTTACAAACTCATTTAAATTTCTAAGATCATGGGTGTGAGTGTGTAAGTGTGCCATGATGTTAAATATCCAGTATGTCTTTCGGAATTTTGAAAGTAGTCAAAAATTAGATTGAAGTTCTGAGCCTGTTGATCGCCAACTAGTAGTGAAATCATCACAGATCCATTGATTTTGGTTGGATTTTTATAATTTTTTCTGTGGAATGAGTATACTGTTTGGTGAAAAGAATGGCATATTGACTGATGTCATAACTTAGGGGAATAGTTGATTGCCAATGAAGTAAAGATGAAAATATTGAAAAAAGTGAGAAAACGCCTACTTTTTTTTGCATGAAATTGATGCAAAATCATGTAGAAATGTGTTTTAAGAGTTATTTTTCAGTGGATGTTGTCAGCACATGAGTTCTGTGTATCTGGAATGCATTTATTGACAGCCTACCCAATCAACTGAGGATTTGAGGAAAAAAATAATTTTTCACATTTTTCTGATAAAAAATAAAGGGTGCATACACTAAAATGGCCACAATTTTTTTTTCGCGATATTTCCGCAGAGCAGACCCTCCAATTATTGGTTCTTAGGGTCAAAGTTAACAGAAAAAAACACAAATAAAAAGTATGACAGACCATGTCAGGTTCAACCCATTTTATTGAGCTTTTGAGACTTTGGCTCCCCGACTATAGGGATGTCCAGATCCGATCACGAGATCGGAAATCGGGCCCGATCACATTGTTTCAGACTCGATCGGAATCGGACGTTACCTCCCGATCAGGACTCGGATATAAATGTATATATAGATGTGCTTTACAAACACTGTGGCACTTTTATTTTTGTATTTGTTTACACGCCTGCTGGGTATTTTAAGTTGAGGTGCTATTTGTTTTTATCTTAGACTTTTTTATATTTACTGTTGCACTGAAGTCCAAAAGTGAAGAATTTATGTTATTTATTACTTAATTGTTCAAGCTACCTCACAGAAGTGCTGTGTTTGTTAACAGAGTTGTTGAATGTTAAAATAAGGTGAATTAAATAAAAAAATAAGGAACATCCTGGATCTGTTTTTTTGCTTTTCTTTATTCTTTTTTTAAGTATTATAGAAGTATCGGATCCGGACTCGGTATCAGTAGATCCTTAGAAATGAGTAGGTAGCTGGGTTAAGACATTTTGGGAGTGAGATTGAACAGAGTGAAGGAAGTGGTCTTAAATCTCGCGGCCGAGTGATTTGCAGGAACCTCTGTCCACCTGTAAACGTGCAGGTGGGTCCAGACTATAACTGGATCAAAGTGGCCTGCTGACAGACATGTCCTGGTTTTTCTGTAGTGTCCGAGGGTTTTTGGAGTTTCAGTGGACCCAAAGATTGCTGTGGACCCGAGTACAGACTAGCTAGAGAGAGTGTACTTCTCTGTTCTCTCTTCAGAATGATTGTGACTCAATTATTTGCTCAACCTCTCAGCCTGTTTTTATTTTCCATTTAACTCTTTTAACCCTGATTGTAATAATTTATGTTGCTTTAAAACATTTTTATTGTTTTTCCCTGTTGCTTTTATGTTTTGTGTAAAGCACTTTGAATTGCCTTGTTGTTGAAATGTGCTATACATTTCAACAACAAGGCACACATCTAAGTTCTTGTATTTTCGCATTTTGTTGCCACAATTCAGAACGGCACAAACACGAACCATTTCTTCTTCACTTGTGAGCAACTCCGATGCTATTTACCTTTTTCCGGCAACAACGAACGGAGTTCCCACGGGACTTCAGTGCGAGACTACAGCTAGCTGTCTAAAACACTATTTAGGTGAATTTAAACAATGGCTAAGTTGCTAAACGCATCTTGTTGTCATGTAAGAGCCCTGTTCATGTTGGACAGACATTTTAATTGCATTTTGTGTCTGTTAAGAGGCACAAAGAAACTCTTTATGTAAATGCCCCCATAACTGCCGTTTTAGCTAAGTGGGAGCTCTGGGCATTACTGTAGCAGCTCCGTGTTGCAAGCACCAATCCGGTTGGGGTTTTTTTTCTATAGACAGTACTCACAAAGGTATAACGATCAAGATTAACTTAAGAATTGCCCGGAGTTCTCCTTTAAAAACTCAACAATGTGTTACCAGTTTTGGTGCGAGCTTCGACCAGCTCTGGCAGATTCATCATTGTTGAACTTTCACCTGCAAATTTACACGGTAGACCAAATGACACAATGTGTTAATAAGTCAGTGATTTTAGCAGTGTCTCATCACCATTTTGTCCAATGTTAGATTGCCAGACAAACACAGCAGCATCTCTTTCATAGACATCCCACCACACAGTGTTATCCACCATGTCTTATTGTACTACTGGGTGCAGGACTGAAGCCAAGTTTGACCAATCCTTTACTGTGCATGTAATTAATCATAGACACAAAAACACAAATATATCACTGTATAATGAATTTTTCTACAAGCTCTTTTTGCATAACAAGGTCTTTATATGCTGACCTATTCATTACCAACAGCACAATACAGGCTCATTAATGAGCTGATTTATAACAAGCAGTGGCATTTCTTGGGCAGTCTTGCCTAATCCGTAACCATTGCAACAGCATTCACTCAAACTTTATGTTACTGTAGATAGCAAGGTTTTTAAACTTCAACACTGCAGAATAACTATCGCTTGTTTGAGTCTTTAACATTTGCGTTTATATACATTTGCGTTTATATACATTTATGTTTTTATATATATATATATATATATATATATATATATGTGTGTGCGTGTGCGCGTGTGTGTGTCCCATGTTGTAATAGTATCTGCGAGGTTGTATCTCTGAAGTGTCAGTGTACTCGTCTGTGTTCAGTTACAAATGTTTCCATAGCACCGGCTGAGAGGCTATGTGGCTCCTGGTGCTGTAATTCACTGTGAGGCTGAACTTTTTCTTTGGCTGGCACTCAGAGACTTATGTGTATGCACAAAATACACACACACCCTTGTACTGACAATTACATACACAATGTACTGGACAAAAAACTGTTACAGTTTGCAAAGACTTGAGTGCATTCTGAATCCTGTTAAATGTTGTCTACGGTCTTAATAAGTTACAGATTGTGATAGAAGATGTTGACGCGTGAGCTTGAAACCCTGCATTAGAGACTTTAAATGTATCACATTGTCAAAATGTTGTGTTTCCTGGTCTTGGTGTGGTAAAATGGCAAGTGAGGCACTTGCTGGGTTTCCATAACAACAGTGGGGCCACAGCGAATGGTTTGGAGGGGATCTTTTGTCTTTTGAGCAAATGGCTTCACCGCAAATAAGACAGGGAAGATTTAATGATGTGGAGGAGGGACAGCAGAGCACAGTGACACAAAAGATAGAGGTTGACACCTTGTGAGACACTCGACTGATGTGGATTGAAGAACTCTGCTTCCCTCTCTTCTCCCCTTTTGCGGTTTTTAGCTCAGAAGCTACCTTAACAATACAAAAGCTTGAAAAAACATTGAAAAGTAAAAGAGGCATGTAATGTGCCATGTCAAAAGTGTTCCTCAATATTTTCACGCATGGTGTCAACTTTACTGGACCAGTGTTCAAAATATATGTTAAACCAAGATGTATCAGTGAATCCAATAAAAAGCCAAATACCGGACTTACTCTGTGAGGCCAATACTGATATCAATAATTGAGAGCAATAAAAAATTGTTTGATTTTTGTTTTTTGTACATAAACACAAACCGTTTCTTGTTGTTTTTAATTGTGACCAAGATACATACTAAGTGGGACATTTTACAGTTTTAAAATAAACTTGACAGTGCTTTCTAGTGGACAGTCGTTCTAATTGTGAGAATAATTCTAAATGACCTTAATCCTCGTTTGGCATTTCTGCACTGTAATTTCTTGGTAGTTATCGGGCTATATCATCTGGGCCAATTTAGCTTTATTGTCAGTCTCCTGATGGTGAATCTGAATGAATGAACATGGATGAATAAACAATGAACGAACAAAGAACAGATTATCAAACAAACGGTGCGACCTACATGAATGAATGAAGGGATGGATATTATGTGATCCATTCATCAAAACACACAAACTGTGTGATCCATGAGTGGATATATTTATGAATAGATCTTTTTTGTTAAAATACTAATTTCCCCTCTAAAGTGGCCTGCAGCGATGGCTGTATTGTAAAGCTCTGTAGTTCACCATGACTCCTAACCTCCCTGTAATTGAGGCCAAGCAGAAAGAGGTTTTCCTGTTGGGGTTGAATGAAATGTGATAGATAATAGTAGACATTAAAGTAAGTTAATCACTGCACCCAGTTCCAAAGCAAGGGCAAGGGTGTTTTTGAGCTCAACCATCGTGTAGGCACACCTGCCCTTTGCAAGTCATCTCTATAGGAGGAGTATAAATACACATAATGCAAATGTCAGCACCTTTACTAAGATTCTTTATAAACTTAATAGGTTTCTTTCTTCTTCTAAATCCAGCAAAGAACATGTTTAGCCTTCCAGAAAGAGACTATGTGAGGTATGTGCACTGTCAGCTAGAGTCAGGCCAAGATAGTCCGGCCTGCTCTCTGTTTCTCCAGTCCTCATGCTCAGCACTCCTCTCCTCCTCTCTGCGATAATCGTGTATCAACAGTAAAACACTACTATCTGCTCACATCACACTCATCTGCCGGCTGTTTCACTTTTCACAAAGCTTCAACTTACACGCTCACATGGACATTAAACGCACCCAAAAAAAAACACAGCGGTGCACATTTTTGTACCAACTTGTGACACACTACCCCCTTATCCATCAGGCTAATGTTTCATTCAGACGTCAGCTGACCTTGTGTGGAGACCCGTAAAGCTGTGTTTAAAGAAATATGAAGGGAGAAAGACATAACATCAGCAAGATAGCAGGAACAACAACTGACAGGTGGTGAAGGTTTAGTAATAATGATGCTGATGTGAAGTACACATTTAAGTATCCATTCCTGTAGTAAACATCTGAATATCAACAGAAAACCCTGAAACATGTTTCAGCAGAAAGATCAAAAAACACGTTTAGTTACAGAAGCTAACACATAAGTGGTGTACGACTTCAGCTGTCCTTAGCAACTTTTCTTGAATTGATAAGCGGGATGATTTGTCAAATTGGAGAGAGATTATTATTATTAAAGAGAAGTAACGGATGCCCCTGGTCTCATCCAGGAGCCACTACTCTCTTCACTGTTCAGACAACAGCGAGACAAAGACAAAGAAATAGTTCAGGAACACATTGTTTCTCTGCAGTGTGTTTGCTTGCTCTGGACATGAGGAACGTTCCCACCTGTGTTTTTTGCAGCTCTGCATGTAACATTACTCACAGCTCCTGCCTAATTTGTCACGTTATCATCATGAGAATGATTCATGTTCCAGTCTGTCTTTTTTTTTTTACCAGACAGCAGCTTTCACAAAATCACAAATATCAGATGATCTCTCTGCCTATCAGTTGCTCTGATGTGGAGACTTTCTGGAACAACACCAGGATGTCTTCTGGTGCATGCTGCTGTTGACCTGCCAACTCTCTTTATCTGTCTTTTTCTCATTCTTTCTCTATATCTCTCTCTCTCTCTGGGCCTTCACCTCTCTCTTCATGCATGCTGCGGCAGCAATAACTTTCTCTGAATCAGCCATTCCAATTTATATCAACACCATCTTCTCTCCTTACCTCCTGCTCTGTCTTCCTCCAGGTTTCTCAGGTGTACCTGAAGATCTCCTGCCAGACTTTGATTTGAAGATTATGCCAGGTAGGGGCATAATGTATTCTCCCCCTCACCTGGTTCCTTTTCTTCATACTAACTTTACTTACTGCTCTAACCATGGGCTTAGGAACCATTTGGATGGTGATGGCGGAGGGGTAGGGAGTTTTTCCCTGAGACTGTTTTTTGAGCTCTGACATTTGGCACATGAGACTTGATCTGATAAAGAAAGGCGATCAAAATGTTTACTTTTTCCGCCATGTTTAATGGTTCCTATGCTAACAGCTCATAAACTGTCTAACCTTTTCTGCTCTCACATCAGTAAATAACGCAACAGGTTTATTCAGCCATAAGGAGGATTTGATGGAGTTGAGTTCTGAGCCATTTTTAACCCAATGGACTGATCCACACCCGTCAGATAATGAGCTGGCCGTTGCTCCCGCTAAGATGAGCTGTGCTGGAAAACAGCTATTATGGTCATTATGGTTATTTATGGTTGTGGTTAGCATGTCATCCCACATCATTTAGACACTACCCAGTAAAAATACAGAGATGAAGAGGGAGGGAGGTTTGTTTATGTCACATCACATTCCTGTAATACATGTTTAATTGTCACAGAGTTTGTGGGAAGTGATAAATGAATGGATGAATTGTGTTGAAGTAGCTCCCGAACTGACATGGTATGATTCACTGAATTGTTACTGCAAGCTTATCTCTGGTGTTAGAGCAACATTAGTATGTGTTTTTGTCCACAGCAACTCCCACAGTTCTGTGAAATGTCTAAATGTACTTTGTTAGCTACAATCCTTGTGTGTGTGTGTGTGTGTGTGTAGGGGTCGTAATGGTTTCAAATGAGATCACATTACAAGCTAATTTGTTGTCACAGCCAAATCTTTAGTATCTTACAGAGTAGCGTAAACTGTCCTTTTCCTTCCTGTAGCAAAATCAGGTTTCCTGCTTGTCTGTGTGTCTGTGAGTTTAGGGAACGTTGTCTTGGGTTTTACATTGTTAAAGATTTCCTTATCTGCCCTCTCCTTCCCTTTCCTTTGTTTTGTCCCTATAGGCAGATAGGCCTACATGTACATGTACTACATGTCTGTTGTACTTGCTGTATTGCTCACTTCAGCACTCTAACACTGATATTTTGTTTTGCAACTTATATTGTGGTTAAGATTTCATTTGTTCTGTTTTCTTACGTCTTGAGAAAAACTTTTAGTTCCTAGAAAACAGGAATAAGTGAATAAAAGCTCCCAATAATGACTCGTAGTTTTAATTTAGAATTCCTCACTGTGTTATGTCCCATACTAACATCCTGTTTGTAAGCAAGGTGTATACACTGAGGCAAGTCGAGTACTTTGCAGAATAAAAAAGACACTAAAGGTAAAATGGTTTATGATTAAAAAGTACAAAAGTACAATCAAGAAATCCTTAAGATAAATAGATCTAAAGACACGGCAGATTAAAAAGCGAAAGATAGGTTAAAAACACATTTAGAAGAAAATAATGAACTACATCACGTTAAGAAATGATACCATTCAATTGAGCCTTCAAGCAGCTTACATGCATTCAGAAACAAAAATGTGATTGTTATCTTCTCTGGTTATTACAGTAATTTACTAAACTGGTCACATTGTGAGCTTATCAGAGATATTTGTCTTGTTATAAACTTACACACGCGTGTTAGGATATCTGTAGCTCCCATGTTATATTGGGAAGCCTGAGAGATTATATGAAGGTTGATTAAGAATAAATAATGTTGCTAACATCAAAAACATTGAAGTTCTCGCAACACAAGTGAAATCTGATTAACACTTTTGCTTACTAACCAGTCACTAGTTACTGCATATCCTACAAGTTCACAGCCCTGCAACAGCTCAGTGGTTTTCATAATTGTAATTATGTAACTTTCTATCAGTTAATTAATCCCTAGTTAAATCATCATTTACTACTACTACTTCTACCTTTTATGCCGATTTTTCTAGCTATGAATATCTCCTTCATTTCCATTCAACACTCTTATTTTGAGACTGTCAACAGGGTACTCCAAAATCCAACAACTTTAATAGTAGTACAGCTGTATAAAGCCTCTTGTGGCTCCAACGGGAGCTGTGTGAAAACTGATAATCTGAAGGTAGTGTTGGTTGAAAGGTACTAAAATGGCCCAAGGCTACATTAGCTGCTACTAGCAAAATACACCTAAAGATCCCACCAAACTGTCAGCATTTGAGCTTTATTGTACCAGATTTTGACAAGGAAAAAGAATATGTGGAGGAAAAAAGACAATATCTCTGGTTTTGCTGCATCAATTTGACTCTGTTTTATAACCATCATCATCAGTCCGACAATGTTATGTGTAGGAGTGCAACGCTAAATAATCGCAGCCATTTCTGAGCCAAGTATGAGTAGGTAGTGATTTCATTAAATCACACTGTTCCAGTGTTAGTATGTGTTGGTACTTCCTGTATTTATATGCAGGATTGTATGTTGTGTGTATTTCCAGAGTGGGTGTTTGTGTCAGCGGTGGCGCTGGGCAGTGTCTTGTTCCTGCTGTTGGTTGGGATTTGTTGGTGTCAGTGTTGTCCTCACTCCTGCTGCTGCTACGTCAGCTGCTGGTGCTGCCCCGACACATGCTGCTGCCCTAGACACTGTGAGTATCAACACACACACACACACACACAGAGGTGCAACAGCTAGTGCTCAAGACTTAAATGAATGTTCCATTCTGAAGAGTCTGAATGGGATTGTGTGTTGCTTTTGTAGTATATGAGGCAGGTAAGGGTATAAAGACAGGCACCTCCACCCCTCAACCTGCCTATCCTCCGTACTTCGTCACTGGTGTCCCGACAATGGTCCCCATCGCTCCCCCCTCTTTAGTGGACAAGATGTCTTCTGTTCCCCCTTCGGATGGCAGCCTACTCACCGCAGGTGGGGACTTACTTTTTATTTGCAAGTGAATTAGTGCTTTTAGTTGTTGTTTTTTTTCACTTTAAGTATTAAAATACCTTTTATTTTAAATATTTTAGCAGAATTAAGTTTATTCTGAATCACTTGCTGGGCTTGGAATAATCTGCAAGAACATTCAGTTCCTATTTTATTTAGCTATATGTGACTGATGTGACATCCATTGATGTGTGTGCTCTCATTTAACTGCGTGTTAGATTTTTGATTCTGCAATTTTGGCCAGAAACAATAGTAATAGAATAAAATGATGCAATATTAAACAGGCAAAACCACCAGTATGATCCTCAGTCCACAATAAACACAAAGAGAAACAGAAGTTCTTCATGCTGATGGGTTAAGTGTGTATCTGCAGTGCCGATGCATGCTGTAGGGGTTCCCTACCGCGTGCCTTCACCTCAGGATCAGGACTCTCTCAGGGTGCTACAGTATGTAGAGAAACAACTGGCTCACTTCAACCCTTCCAGGTCCAACAGCCACCAGTGTAAGCTTCATGAACCCATTCTGTGGATTTAATCTATCAGGATCTTCTTCTATAGCATGTTGGTGCACTGCATGCTGCACTGTCTATACTGTTGACAGTGTCTTTTTTGGCTTTTTATTCTCTTGAGCTTTTCTTAGCATGCCTCTCTGCACAAGCATCCTGTGCATTGAATTTCCTGTAGTTCACAGTAGCAGGTGTGCATGCCTACTTTCCTGAAAGAATATATTTTAATGATTCTGATTCAAAAATATAGAGTAATCTCTTGCAGACTTTCTTTATCTGCGATATCTTCATTCTGTTTCTCTCTTAAATTCTGTACTTCCTCCCTTAAAGTGGAATTTTCTGTTTAATTGTTTTTTTCTTTGTTCAGTCATTCTTCATTTATCTATTCTGTGATTTTTGACCTGTGCAGCCTGTAGCCTGTCAGAGCTGAGCTCCCTCCACGAAGGAGACACCGGTTTTCGCCAAACATACCGAAACATCCAGAAGAAAGCTCTCCCCGCAATCCCTGACCTTGACCCTCAACCTGAAACCCATCGCTGCCGTGACAACCGCAGCCCAGAGCCTCAGCGTTATCGTGACAGTCCCCCTTCACCCCAACGATATCGCGATGACCCCAATTCAGAGCCCCGGCACTGCCAGGACGAGTCCCATCCTCCACGGCGGTACAGCGATGATCCTCCGTCCTCCTCACAGTCACGCAGGCTCGGTAGAAATCAACGCCAACAGAATCACAGCGAGGAGGAAAACCACAACAGGTACAGATACTTGTTTGTGTGTATTTACATTAGGGCTGGTCCGAATACCATTTTTTGAGCTTCGAAGCTTCGATAGTAATGAACATCGATTATTCGAAGCTTCGAAAAATCAATTTGTATCATTTATATTTAAATTTTCGAAGCTGCACAATCTCTTTAGGCTGCCTGTCCGTTTGTGTTAAAAAGGCCATCTGTTGCTGGGAGGCTGTAGGGCATGAATATACAGTCACTGGCCAGTAGGGGGCTCCTGCACGCTCTATTCTGCCCAGCAACACGAAAAGTGAGAGGCTTGTCTGCAGCGCGGAGAATACGGAGAAACTTCACACCGCTGTTAGGTGTTAGTCTTGGTTCGGGAGTGATTTGTGCGTTCATAAAACCGTAAGTTTCTGTTTTGTTGCTGTATTTACTTAGCCTGTTTCTTTGGCATTTTTTTAAGTCATGTATAATCTGTAGCAGACAAGCTGAATGAGAAGTTTGCCATCATTGAAGTAGAAAGTACGTACATACCGATGGGATTACACAGTGTTTCTTTTGTCTTTAGATGTTATGCTTTAAAGATAATTATTATTATTTACATATTATTTGTATTCTGTTTATGGTTTCAGAAACCACAAATCTCCTCAATGCCAATTGATAAGACTGTAATTATGCACCTTAAGGAGAAAATAAAGGAAACGCCATTGCAACAAAGCCTGGCTACTGGAGCCGCTCTCTGTAAAGGCAAACCCAGAGTCCTGACCCGACTCTCCACAGCGATTTGAATTATCCACCACAACACATGCACAATTGTTTGCAGTTTATTTGATTATTTCCAGAAACCGCTTCATCCAAACGGTTTGGGGCACGCAGACGTCGCGAGTAAAATCTCAAAGTCTCCTATATTTCGCAATAGATTGATTTAGATTGATAATAAGGGTAAAAAACGCGTAAAAGGGACAATCCATTTTGTTTCTATTATTCTATTTTCCACAATGCAGCTTAACCCAAAATACAAGCTCAGGCATGCACTTCTGTCTGATTTACATACACTAAAGAGACCGGGTTACTGTGAAGCCTGTAAACCTTCAGTTAATAGCCCGGGCTTTTATTCACTTATATCTCTGAACTCACCCTGTCTGTATTTGGGATAGGCGTCTATATTTGACAGGCCTTTAATTACGTTACCACTCCAGTAAATCTGAATGAATAATACTTGGTGATCATTGTTTCTGTAAAATGAACCAAGGGACTGAATTGTGGAGAATCTAACTGATCTAACGATGTGTCCATACAATTTAACATTTACTTGGGGATGCACAATCCAAGCAGCTTAGAACTAGCTCAAGCAAGTGACCCGGTGAGCTTTAAAGCTGATGATACACAGAGCAACTTTCAGAGCAATCCTGCAGGACAATGTTGTCGTCACTGGTAATGAATAAAGATTACTACCGTAATCCCCTTGCCCCACCACTCCGCCACCCGCCCCGCACCGCCGCTATCTATTTAAAACATAGTCGGACTTTACCAGAGTTAAACGTTATGTGGATTTGGATTTCTCGGCGGTGGTTAACAAGTCATCTGTTTCCTATCTTAGGTCTTAAGTTAAGATAGGAAGAGTCTAGATAGGATTTTTCTCAGTTTGGTATTACAGAAGCAAATCCTAACGAACTTTAGGAATCCTATCTTATCTTACTTCATCCGTCTTATCTCAAGGTTAGGAAATCCTAAATACGCAATCCAACATCAGTTATCAACTTTTATGTCTGTTACCTAGCAACCGATGACGCTTTTCACTTGTCGCCGAGCTAAACTGATTTTAATCGCTGTATTTTGTAGTTTTTTTAATGAAATATACACTGAAAATGGAGCAAAACAATCATTGAACTTCAGGTCAGATGATTTTGTTGGTAACCACTGTCGAGAAATCCAAATCCACATAACGCTTAACTCGGGTAGAGTCAGATATAGAGTGGGCTAAAATAGTGGACACAGTCACCGCCGCATGTCCGGCATCCAGCGGAGCGTTAATGCTGCCAAAAAGAAAACAAGTCCATTTACAAGTGATACGAAGAGAAAGGCAACTTTTGTGTTCACCGAGCAGAGGAAAGCCACTGGTCGCTCCTCCTGTGCTCCCTCACTGACGCCAGCAGAAACCCATAGTTCTTCTCAGGAAAGGCTAATAAAGGCTGCTAACGTCATCATGTTTTTCATGTAGGCTATTTCTTGTCTCTAACGATCTCCTTCTATCAAAGACTTGCATTAGGATCATGTTGTTACATCAAGCCTTTACTTTATAGGCAATATAACGCCTCTAGCGTTACATCCCCCATAACCATTAACCCTAACCCCTAACCCTTTCTTCTAACCCTAACCCTTTTTGTTTCAGTTTGAATTGGACCTAGGCTGGAATTATCTTGAATTAAGTCTTGTCCTGCATAAAACAACAAACAAAATCCAGTTACATTTATTCATGGCCAAGAAATTAACATTTTCCTGGAGAAATCCAACTGGGTAAATCAGGTATCTATAATCCCTGTCTTGATTACAGAAATGGGTTTCCCGTATGCAGTACATGACGTTTAAGCAATCATCTTACTGGAGAAAGTCAGCTGGAACCCATTTACTTAAGTAAATGTAAATGCAGGGACTTACACTGTAAAAGCAAACACAGATTCTGTATATCTGCATCAACAATACTCACAGTTTTGTTCATCTTGTCTTGCTTCTTTTTCCCGTGTCACCTCCCCTCTGTCTCTCTCTGTCCTCTCGGCCTTGTGTTGTGTTTTGCAGGTGGAACCCTCGTTCAGAACATCTGCAGAGAAAGACATACCGTACTGCAGGACGAACTGGCTCACTGGATGAGTTGGAGGAGTTTGTTGCTTCTTTCAAGCAAAGACCAAGTCGAGGAGTAGAGAAAAGGGAAGAAGAAAGGAGAGACTATGAGATGGAGCTTCTGGAGTACAGACAGTATCCTTCCTACCGGGATGGTCCACCTCAGCATTATCACAATGTTGAAAATGAGCTTGAAGACACCAGCGACCGTGAAGATCTCCCAGACGAAACAAGAAAAACGGACTTATCATAAGTCCACTTCCTTCACCCAAAAAGAGGAGGGGCACTTGGGACAGTGAGCGCCCTGTCCCACCTCCTCCCGGAGTTAGCCCACCATCAACTTCTTCTCAAGAGAAGGACTACGATGGCACGTTCCTGAACAGCCTGCTGGAGCGCAAGGCTAAGTTGCGAGGGGTTGGCCAGGGAAAGAGTGGGGCCCGGGGTGAGGAAGATTCAGACACACCCTCAAAGGGCAGCTCGAAAAAGAGCAGCGGAGAATCTAGTCGTCTCTGCAGCCGCTTCGCCTAGTAACAGGCCTGAGGCAGATCCACTGCCTCCTTACTCAGAGATACAGCGCAAAACTGACAGGCCATCTCCACGGCCGCTCCCAGCAAACTCTCGATCCCGCTCCCCTCAACCCCCTTCCCAGTCTCCTTCCCAGTGTCTGCCCAGTCGCAGAGAGGAACCTAGAGACAAGACCCGGAAAGTGGTGAGTTACATTTGAACCTTTAGATTATTAGTAGGGTTGTATGCTGGTAAAGCAGACCAACAGTGTGTAGAGCATGGATGTATTATAAGATATCGGATCCAAAGATGGCACATATTCAGTCAATCAAGAATTAAATTAAAACCTCCATTTATCAAAAATTCATAAAAGAAAGTCAAAATTGACCTTGTTTGCAGTTTGAGGTGTCAACAGTTCTCTTTATTATGGGAACAGTGCCTTTTGGACCACAGGGTAATTTTTCACTGCACAACTGTGAGTGGCCATTGGGAAAAATTGGAAGCAAGGCTGAGGGACGGCACTGTATCCAGGTCTTGTTACACATCCATGGAGTAGAATTTATGTAGCATCTTTCCTAGTTGTTGAAAGCTAGTTATTTGTGTGTAATTGACGAAAATGTTGGCCTAGTGTTTTCATTTTCTAACTTCAAAGTAATTAACAAGTGCCGTATTTCCCTGCTTTTAAGGGAGTCTACTAAGGCATTTCCATTGAAGGAACTTTTCCAGGGCCCCAAGAACCTTTTAAGGAACTCGGGAACTAGGGCTGGGTGGTATATCGATATTATGAGGTATACTGACGTAATTTCAAAAGAGATCTAAAATTAGACTACTGTTTATACTGATATAGTTTGATGTTGAGTTAATTAATATGTTTCTGTAAAGTCCTGCCAGCATTCATCGCCCCCTAGCAGGAACTAAACCAGTGTTTCAACCAGAGGAACTGCAATTTAAATTTTGTTCCTGTACAATAGTTCCAAATAACAAGAAGTCCCAGAGGTGGCGATAGAACGTAGCGAGTAAACGAGAGCCGTAAAACTTGATTTATTCAACGTGGTAGCTAACGAATTACATCTGCACTGTTGCTTTACTTGGCCCATACATGGCCCCTGTTTCTCTGATAAATGCTACAATGTGTCGCCAATAAACAATATTATCAAATTTTATATCTCTTTTGAAAATATCGGCATACCTCATAACGCCAATATACTGCCTAGCCGTAGCAACAGTAATCAACAGGATGACTCGTTTTATTGTGTGCGTCGTGGATCTAATTTGCTCAATCTTAACGGCTCTTAAGATGCGGTGGAAACTGGGAATGTGCTATAGGGACAAAGTTCTTGGAACTATTTGGCCAAAAAGGGCTATATTTGATCCTATAGACATGGGGTGAGCCAGGAGAGGCAATCAGCATATCTAGAATTGAAAATAAAAGCATCCACTGTCTAAAAAATAGTATAATTGCCTACAAACCAAACTAATGCTTTAAGTTGGAGGTATATTTGTATATAAATGCTGTAAAGAGGAAATTCACTCAGGTTTATTTCATCTGTATCTTTAGTCAATGTTATCAGAGTCTTAACATTTAGGTGGATGCGTGATCCAAGATTACACAAAGTCTAAATGTCTTTTTAAGATGGTGTAAAATATATAAACTTTTGGTTAATTAAGACATGTAGTGCCTCGTGGTAGTTCAAAAAAAGTGACAGACAAACATATGAGATAGCAGGTTTGTGTTGTTGCTGTTTGCATTGCAGTACAGTTTGTCATCCTTTCCTGGCCCATAACCTAATTTTTAGGCCTGAAAATTTGAATGATCCCTGCACTTAGAGAATTATGTTATCATGTGTATTGATTATTGCACACTCTGAAGGCTGCTCCAAACAGGAGGCCCACGAGGTCTCAGGTCGGAGGTTGAGAAACTCTGACTTACGGTATACACAAGGTTTGTAGGCCTACAGTTAAGTGTTGTTGTTGTACCTTTGACAGGTCAGGTTCAGATGCTACCACAATGAAAACTAGGTAGAATTCTCTGTTCTGTATCCAACTACTCTCCTTAACAATCATAACTGGTTGTCTCCTCCCTGACAAACCTGGGTCAAAAAGGTATTCAACATAAAATACATCCTGTACAAGATGAATTAATTCCTCAGGACTTCATTCAAATCTTATAAAAATATTTAAAAAGAAGTTGAAATGCAGTTTGTCCCAGGTGGTACCTCCCCATAATAACCCCGTTTGGCTAATATTTACCATCTCTTTACTCTTTCGTTCTGCTGAAACAGATATGTGTTCATATTTTGTTGTAAACTCTCGACTGTGTATTTTGATCACTAACACTTTATTTTTATCCTCACCAGAGCACTCTCCTAAGCCGGGATTCCCTCATCGTCTGATCAGCTGGAAGCCAGTAGAGCAGACTCTACGGGAACTTCATGTCAGCTGATAAAAATGACTTTGAGAGGAGATTGCAAAAAAATATGCAAAGTACAACTGACCGTGAAGGAACGCTGAATAAAGAAATGGACAGCAGACATACTTTTACTTTCGAGACTGTCTCTGGGGTTTCTGCCTGTGACGTCGCTGAACGATGAAGTCATCACTAATCAGTTTCTGTCACCGCTTGCCTCATATACATCTCAGCTGGACTAACACTAAACTGTGGCTGGGTGTATGACCTGGACTGTCTCTCCCAGCAGGACACTGTTTGTCTCCCCTCGTTCCTTTAGAAAAGGCTCTGAAGCAGAGAGACTTCGTTTACGCTTTCAGCACAAAGAGTGTATTGATTTCCACTTGATGAGATATCTGCTATAAAATAGCACAGTTGTAGAATAGACGGTATATGACAACACCGTTATTGTAAAGAACATATTGTAGCTCCAGTTGTTTGACAAAACACATACTGTCTCGTTCATTAACATATTCAGAGACTAAAGTACCTAATTGATGGCTTTTGCATGGAGGTTTTAATGTTAACTAAAGGTGGAAGTAGTAACCGACATTACCAAATGTTGTTATGATGTGTAGAGGGGGTGGACGAAATAATGTAAATAGGGATGTGACAGTAACTCTCAAAGCTGCACTAAGCAATATTTTTAATTGACAATAGATCAAATGTAATGCAAAATGTGACAAATTATCACCCAACTCAGCAGTTCCTCTCAACTATAAGAGGGTTAAAGTGTCTTTCAGCTCATTTTGGTTTTGCGGCTTGCAACTGCACCGTGTATGCTCACTCTCACTGCTGTCATCAGTCTTGTTTCCCTGGGTACCATGTTTCAGCAGGCAGCTGTTTCTAGTATAAAAAAGACAAAACCTCTAAAACACAACTGTACATTACCTGCTAAGACATGAACGGCAGACAGAAGCAGTTAGCTACAAGCTGGTGAACATAGTGAAGCATTTAGCAGCTAAAGAGACATTTCTCTTCAGGAGTTGTTGGGAGACCAAAACAGGGCTGAAATGAGAGTGAAGATTGGACTTACATTTATGAGTTGGACACAAACATGCCTTCAAATTAAGGATAATGTTGCTTGTGTCTGCTGGGTGTTTCTGCAGCTTCTTCTACTGACTCCATGGGGCCAGAAATATATTAATGTTGCTTTAGGTAACTAAGTCATGCATGCAAATTAGCTGGGTAATATAAGGTTCAATTCCATGTAGCAACATTTATGAGCTATAAAAGAAGCCTGGCAATCGATGTGATTTTTATTGGTATAAGTTTTTAAAGCAACATAATATATGCCCAGGCTGTAGGAGTGATCATCATAAATGGATTCCAATAGGTCAAATGCGCCAAAAACAGAAAGCTACATTTAACAAAGTACTAAACTAACAAAGGTGGACTAATACTGCAGACTGCAGACCCAATATGAGAGATTGATGCAGCATGTGCAGCAGTGATTTAGTTACAGTTCTTATTGATGAAGCCGAAATATTATTTTGCCTCCACACTGTATGTAAGTGGAGCTTTTTGTCTTCTATTAAAACATGTTCGTTTGCACAAAGTAACTATTTTATCTTAGGGTCTAAACCCTGAATTTTTTTTATTTTTATGTAAACATTTAAATGCCACTTGCCTTTAAAAAATTATACTACAGTGTGAAGACATTTTTTTTAATGTAAACTTGATCTATGTATGTGTGTGTTGTGATATGGGCCTTGTAATTTGTAAACAATTATGTTTGCTTTCCTGTGTGAGTGTGTACATAAGATTAAGTGTCTTTGATTTGATTACTGTTATTCAGCCTTTTCTTATCTTAGCAAGTCAACAGCTCAACCCACAACTTCATGTTATCAGCAGTCACACACACACACACACACACACACACACACACAAATACACACCTCATTAGCCTACTGAATTTTTAACATCTTTCAGTCTTATTACTTATTTTGTTCTAACATTACACCATCCAGTATTTCATTATTCCCGCCTCCATGTTAGGTCAGCTTGTCTTCAGAAAAGTCTAATGTCAATGTTTTCTTCCATCGTGTTTGTGCTGTCTGGTACTGACATGTGTGTGTGTGTGAGAGAGAGAGAGAGATGACTCTATACTTTTCTGTAAAGGAGACAATGTGTAATTGAGTGTGACTCATGGTCTTTGTTCATTGTTGTAATCACAGACTGCCTGTCTTTGCTACACAGCTGTGTCAAAACTCACATATCAGTTCTGCCAGCTCAGCCACAGATTTCTGTCACCGTTGTTTTGTTAATGACATAAATAATTTGTTACAACATTTAAAGCATCTGTTTATTAAATGAACAAAATCCAGTTTGGTATAACACAAACCAAAAGTGTTCTCAGGAAATGAGCTTAGGAGAAAGATTGAAACCGAGGTTTTGTTTCAGCTTATTGTTCTTTATTTTTCAACTGCATAGGTTCAAGACGTCATAGGTGGATGCATGATCCAAGATTACACAAAGTCTAAATGTCTTTTTAAGATGGTGTAAAACTTTTGGTTAATTAAGACATATAGTGCCTCGTGGTATTTCAAAAAAAGTGACAGACAAACATATGAGATAGCAGGTTTGTGTTGTTGCTGTTTGCATTGCAGTACAGTTTGTCATCCTTTCCTGGCCCATAACCTAATTTTTAGGCCTGAAAATTTGAATGATCCCTGCACTTAGAGAATTATGTTATCATGTGTATTGATTATTGCACACTCTGGAAGGCGTTCCAAACAGGAGGCCCACGAGGTCTCAGGTCGGAGGTTGAGAAACTCTGACTTACAGTATACACAAGGTTTGTAGGCCTACAGTTAAGTGTTGTTGTTGTACCTTTGACAGGTCAGGTTCAGATGCTACCACAATGAAAACTAGGTAGAATTCTCTGTTCTGTATCCAACTACTCTCCTTAACAATCATAACTGGTTGTCTCCTCCCTGACAAACCTGGGTCAAAAAGGTATTCAACATAAAATACATCCTGTACAAGATGAATTAATTCCCCAGGACTTCATTCAAATCTTATAAAAATATTTAAAAAGAAGTTGGTATAACACAAACCAAAAGTGTTCTCAGGAAATGAGCTTAGGAGAAAGATTGAAACCGAGGTTTTGTTTCAGCTTATTGTTCTTTATTTTTCAACTGCATAAGTTCAAGACGTCATGTCGTACAGGCAGTGGTGGAATTTAACTAAGTACATTTATTCATCCTCTGTACTTACTGTAAGTACAATTCTGATACACTATCTGAACTTGATATCAAATGGGCTTGTTACTTAGAAATGTAGGAGTACCCAGGAGTATTACATTACTAGATTTTTATTTCTATTAGCAGAATTTTACTGTACTTGGTTATGGTGGAGATGATTTTAACTGCTTGCATACTATTGGCTAGTTAAAGTTAAAACAATGTATTATAAGTTTGTGATGGGAGGGATCGGTTGATACAGTGACCAGTCACAGCTCAAGAGTATGTCAGGAATGTTGTTGAGCAACTCCCTCCTGGGCTGCACAGAGCAGGGAAATATGACATCATCACACAACACAGAGTAAAAGGTTTGTTTGTGTGTATTTGATGTGGACGAGGCTCACCTGGAAACGTGATGCCAGTGAACATTTAGCAAAACTGAATACATTTGGTGGGTTATTCATTCTCAGTCAAATCTGATCAAACCATACCCACACAGTCCTAATGAAGCAGATTAGATGAGTTATTATGTCAAAGTCTTAATAACAAACACTTAGTGATGTTACTATCAGGCCTCAGCAGAAGAACAGGATATAAGGGAGAAAAGTAGGAAACAGAGTGGATCTTGGCAGGGGTTTCCAGGAAAAATAAAAGCCCAGAAAGGCTGCAGGTGCAGAGTGGGTGTGCTTAGAGGGGAAATATTTGACCATTTAGTGCACTTCAGCAAAACACACAAAGTAGTCTCATTCGAATGCAGATGGGTTTAGATGTTTATGAAGGAGGATATGTTTAAAAGGTGTCTTTCCTCCGGGCAATAAACTGTTTGGTTTTAGTTGGAGTCCAGCTGAAACAGGAATTCTCATAAAGCTCCAGCTCAGATAAACACAAGATTAGAATGACATCTACTGGTTTTAGTGCAGAGTTACAACCAGGCGTGGAATGAATAAAGAAAAACATTCTCAGTTGTTTCTAATAGTAAGAATATTTTCCAATGTCTCAACCAATACTTTTAATGTTTTATTATTACGTGAATACATGTGAAACCTAAGTGTGTTTAATTCATGTTCTAACAAAATCAAATCAAACAGGACAGGTATGGGAATCTGACAAGAATCTGATTTAAGGATATAAATATTTCTTAAATAACACAATGTTCCTAATTTTTATCAAATGAAAGTGTCAAAAATGATTGAGAATGTGGGACAGTATGCTTTGGGTAATCTGGTCAGTCATTTAAATTCTTCAGATGAGGAAGGTTTGCATTTAGAGACTTCCTGAAGTTGCATACTCAAGGCTAATAAGCATAGGGTAATCAAGAGTGCAGATCTCATTGGGGGAGGGGGGGCACTGACATAGGCTACTTAAATAACTTATAAAGTGTTAATCTGTCATACTGTTAATAGAAAAGTTGTAAATTAATATAGAGATTTAAGTATTTTCCTTATATTTCCTTTATTTAGTTCTTTAGGAATAGTCTGACTTTTTCTATGTGTAGCCTATATTGCCTAAATTTTCTTTTTCAGCTTTTTATTTTTTCATAAAGTTTTTTTTTTTAATTGTGAGCATGGCATGCATTAAGGGTTTGGGCTTTTTAAGGCTAGTACAAGTGTTTGGGCTTTTTAAGGCTAGTACAAGTGTCCCAGATTTTTTTTTGCCACTAACACTAATATGTCCCGCATGTCTCCTCTGGTATGTGATAGGCTATCTACATTATTTCTTCTCGAATGGTTAGAAAACACCTTATTGATTTCAAAAATATGTTTAATATATTGATCAAATGTGTTAGATAGATGTCGTATTAACTCGCAGAATTCAAAATTGCAAATAAAATTTCCAGATTATGCGAATTCATCCAATGTTTAATTTTTATCTCATTGTGGAATGAAAAATATATCATGATTAGATACATAATGAGCACCACACACACACACACACACACACGTTGACAATAATCCCGGTACTATGATGATGATTTGTTGGTTTTTTATAATGTGCGGTCAGGACTGGCAGACCTTCCTCATCTTAGGGGATTTCTGTTCACCTGTTTACGTCACAGGTTAGGACGAATTCACCTGTTTCGGGGTGTGGCCAGAGATGACTGCAGTCTCAAGCATTAACCGCAAAGTTATTGTTCAGACAAACACACAGGACGACGCAATGATCACCTGTGTTTAGGTTCAGGTTAAACTACATCGCTTGATCATTTTTCCCTTTCTTTTTTGTGTCATCGGAGGAGTTTAGTTTCCCTCTTTTTATTCGGAGGCGGAGGATTATTGTAGCATTTTTGTCATCATGGGGAGTCTACCTGCCCTGATCCTCCTGCTGTCGCTCTTAAAAGGTAATCGCCATTTCTTTACATATTGGCCTCATGATGTCTTAAAATTAGTCGACTGTTTGTGAATCGCACGTTTTTCAAAATTGCGACTGAAACTAACCAAACTGGAGGTATCGGTCACATGACATGTTTTTGTTTATTTAAAGATGTAAATCTTATTTGGTCGACCTACATACTGTTTCTAGTTAAAGTCTGCTTAGATGAAGCTATGGAAAGGATTTTTTCCATAGTATTATAAGTGTCTTTTTTTTTTATTTGGAGGACTATAGCCTACTGATACCTGCTTACCAGGTTGGTATGTGTTTAAACTGTAACCTACCTTTTTATAGTCGTCCATCTTATTTTAAAGAGTCACTGACCTGTCTACATTTAGGAACAAATGAACTGAACAGGTTTCATTCCAGCTTTTGAATGTTTGGTTGGTAGTTTCACTGTAAGCCATTTCCTGTGCCTTTGTCGGTGTCACCTGTTTTTCTGGTTCTGCGACTGTGAAATAAACTCCATGGTTGAGAGAAAACATCCACACAAATTGTTTCGTTCTTTTCTAACTTGACTTTAAGCAATACACAGGCTACTGTTTCTCTTAATTGCCAGCTTCTTTTTTGGCACACAAGACTTTATTGCTTTATTCCTTACAAACATGTGCACAATACACAAACTACCATCTGTAAATGTCTGTTGGCCGTCTCTCCACAGTATCGGTGTGTATTCAGGTGAATGTTCTTCAGCAGCAGTACAGCACAACTCTGTTTGTTCCAGTGACACTCCGCTGTGACTACTCCACCTCTGCAAACATCCAAGATGTCCTCGTCACCTGGACGTTCAAGTCCTTTTGCAAGGACCCTGTGCTGGATTACTATTCCACAGGCAAGCAACATCATACACACCAAAAGTCAGAATAATGGCGAGAAAAGTGATGGTGTATTTGCATTGTCAGGCACTTCTCTCTGAACTCTCTGTACTGCTGATGTGAAACAGAGGAGGTAAAGCATGACAGGAAAAGACAGCGTGTTCATATAAGAAGTCTCACATTCTTGCCAAATACTCATCAAAGCCAGAATGAAAAACTTCCAATATGTAGTGAGCCTAATGTGCCAGCTAAGGTGGTGAAATAAGATTTAGGCTCCAACTTAACCTTTGCCAATTATAAATACTAGGTTGATGATGATAAAGGAAGAATTTGAGCGTAAAGAAGTTTTCTTTGTAATCAGCACCAAGTCCAACACAAAGTTAAACACCTTCTTTCCTCAGGCCACTGGCAAGGTGAACTCTGCCCTTTGTGTATGTACCTTTGTCAAACACACTGTGTTCTCAACTGGCCTACACTTTTGCACATTAGTTTTTTTCAAATTCTTATTTTTCACTTAAATATCTTTAAACAGCCTTAATGAGTATGTCGCACTTACACAAGCATTATGAGTAGTTTAATGCTTGTGTAAGTGACAAGTAGAACCTCTGCCTCGTTGAATTGTGATGTATTGGCTCCCTGAAACCAGACTATAAATAATTTTGCATGGTTGATGAAGGTGTTTTCACTGGATTTTGGTTTGGTTTATTGACAACATTTTAATATATTTATAAGACATGCTAAGGACTCGAGCAGTGCTTTGAGCTAAATGCTAACATTTGCTACGTAAAACTGACACAAGCAACAGATTATGTATGTTATTAGTTTTGAATGTAGTTGGAAATAAAAGTATTTGATAAATTCGAATTTTGATATGATGATTGCAGAAGATGAGAAGTCATGGGTTATTAGAAGTCATCCCGTGGGGAACATAAATTTCTGCACCAAATTTCATGGCAGTGCATCTAATAATTGTTGAGACCTAACACTCAAAGCCACATGATAAGCAAAAGTTGGGGGATCACCAAGGTCAGTAGGGTTCACCCTCTGGAGACCAAGAATGTCTCAGTCCATCCAGCAGTTGATGAAATGTTTCAGTCTGGACCAAAGTGGTGGTCCAACTTATCAACCAACATTGCCATGCCGCTACCATTATTAAAAAACCCCACAACTTATCAGATTTTGCCAGGTTTAGAACACGAGTCCTGGACATATTTCCTTGCAGGATAGTCAATCCTGTACAGTTAGTGCATTTTGTGATACCCCACAATAAAGATACTTTGATCATTATACCTACCAAGCATACAGGTAATAACAAGAAGCGCTACATGGTTGCCAATCTCAGGAAAGATCATCATTTATTGCTTTAATGAAAACTTTGCCTCTGGTTTTGCAGCGTACCAGTCTGCGCTACAGTTAGGGCAGGACCCAGCAAATGACTGTCCAGATCGTCAGCGGACAGTGCGCACAGTGATTCAGAAGAAAGGAACCAGCGAGCCCACACTAGGAGTAGAATACCGTGAACGCAGGATCACGATCCAAAATAGTGAGTTCATGCAAACACTACATGGTCCCATCCAACACAGCTGGCGGCGGCTCAATCCAGATGAGACCCTGTTCAGTCTTGAGACTAAATGAAGTTTTGAGAACTACAGAACTCAAACACTTCATCCAGATTATAAATATTTTACTTCACCTATTATTATACATATACTTCATAATAAAGATGAAGTGATTAGTGGATTAGTTGATTGGCAGAAAAATGAATCAGTAACAATTGATAATGAGCAGAAAAGTAACCTCATCCTAACAACTAATGTAACAGACTGACGTGCCTGTGAATAGCAGGTGTGAGGTGTGAGCCAATCCGCAACATTGTACTTGGAATACAGACAAGTCACAGTACAAACATGACCTGACTATGTACAGTCCCAGTGTGATGTTGTGGTGTTGCTCTTTCCTAGGACAAATTTTTGAAATTTGCTTCAATGGAAACTTGGCCACTGTTTCATTGGAAGTGTGTGTGTGTGTGTGTGTACAGAGGCAGACCTGGTTATCTATGAGGTGATGTGGTGGGACAACGGGGTGTACTACTGCACTGTCAATGCTGCTGGAGACACTTCTGGAGTCTCTGACAAAGAAATCCAACTCATAGTTTATGGTAAGAAATTTCCACAACTTCTACTGTTGATAAATTTAAACCTAAATTTGTGTGGCATTATAGGTATCTGTTAGGAGTTCTAACAAAATCAGGTACAGAAATACCTATTAACAAGACTTCTATTTCTTTGGCCACACCACATTAAGCGTGTCTCTTCCTCTCCTCTCTTAGGCTGGTTGACAGCGTTGCTCATGATCATCGGAGTTCTCATTCTGATGATCCTCTTCTGTGTCTGCTGCTGCCAGTGTTGCCCTCAGAAATGCTGCTGCTATGTGCGCTGTCCCTGCTGTCCACAGCAATGCTGCTGTCCTGAAAAAGGTAGAGACCAGGCACCAGTTAGAAACTCTTCTTGTTAGTGCTTTAAGGATGCTCTGACATTCAAAACATGGGAATAGATTGCTGACAAGCCTAAAGTTCTTTACCTATGTTGTGAGAAATACACGGGGAACAGACAATAAGGCAACTTGGTAGTAAAAAATATATTATGAACTTGCTCGGTTTTTCATTATGTATTTAAAGGATAAATTCACATTTTTTAAAGTGTGTCTTAACAACACATTCTCACCCTCAAGTCACCACATATGGATGCATGGCCAAGAGCCCTTGGTGTTCCTTTGTAACACCCTGGTGAGCCACTTAGCGTCATATTGCAACACACTGGCGGAAGCCCTGTAGCATAATTTTAGAACGTAGGTGTATAATAAATAAACTAACTTAACTTAAGTCACATAAATAACTTTATTTAAAGCCGTACCATGATGTTTTCCTTTACCTAACCAAATTGTTACTTTTCA
This sequence comes from Lepomis macrochirus, assembly GCA_024633595.2. Taxonomy (NCBI): domain Eukaryota; kingdom Metazoa; phylum Chordata; class Actinopteri; order Centrarchiformes; family Centrarchidae; genus Lepomis; species Lepomis macrochirus. Next base: position 28,527,502 of record JALXJV020000006.1, on the reverse strand, counting down.
CAATGTTTTACAACTTTCTGTTTTTCAAGGTGAAGTAGTAGTAGTAGTAGTAGTTTTATTTTTAAAGTCTACCCGGACGTTGCATATTTATTATTGCTAACTTGACCGGACGTTGTATTGTTGAGAACATGACCCCAGAGCCCTACACGTCGAAAAACAATGCTAAAGGGGTACACAGGGCTAAAAGCAATGCCAAGGGGTTTTCTCATGACAATCTTTTTCTGACATGATTTTCAGTGTAAGCGATGGAGGATAAAATTTACATTCCTTTTTCTTTGTAAGATCACATTTTAAAGTGTAGCTGAAGCTGAAATGATGCGTCAACAGTTTGACTTCAAACTGGCTTCAAAGTTACTGTGTTTCCGTATTATTCCTCCACCGGAGCATAGCAAGGAAAGACTAGAGAAACAAAAACAGGGAATTTTGCACTAGCTTTAGAAGACACCTTCTTGATTTGACTCGAACTACAGAAGGCTCATTAGCTTCAGTTGAACTTCAGAATGAATTTTTACACAGAACAGGAACTATAGGAACTACTATATATATCTCTTACTGATATCAAGTTATGAGGGGATCTCTCTAACTGCCAGCAAGGGGAGGAGAAACAATTACAGCAACAAATAGCTTCAATGTATATATGGCCATATGAACCTGTCCTTTTTAAAGAGTTGCTGTTGAGCAGTCATGCCTCTGAAGTGCTGGACATTGTTTTCACAAGGACCCTATCCGCTTTCACACTGTTCTGGTATAAACCAAAGCCAGTGTTTAGTAGGTAGAAAATCAGTCTGAAAGCTTATTGTACGCTTTGGAAATCACTTGGTACAAAGTCATCTTAGCCACAGTGCAGATAAAGAGATTGTACACAGAGAAGACCTTCCTGTATTGACAAATATGAAATGAAGTGTTGTCTTCATCTTGCAGCGGTGATGCGGCATCGTATGATAAAGGATGCTCAGAGGGCCATGGCCCCATGGTTAGGAGGACAGCCAGGTTATGCACCAATGAGCCACGCCTCCTCCCAGATGAACCCACTGCTCTACTCAGGTACGTACAGAAACCCACACAGCAAGTCAGTTAATAAGCACGCCCTGTGGCTTTAATACAGTTTTAGACTGCAGGTAGGTATTCGTCCACAAATGTCTCCAAATGTGTATCACCTAACTTTATTTTGTGAATATTTTGTCTTTCCAGGATCTGTGTCAGGGAAGAGCATCCCTATGAAACCTATGCCCCTCCCTCCTCCTCAGTCATTATCTTACAGCATGCCCCCTCATAGTGTCCATGGCAACCACACCCCTGCCAACACCAATCAAATGCTTGATTACCTGGAGGGCCAGATGAAGGGGATAGACATGACCAGTCCTCTGCAACAGGTATTGTACTATCAAATCTGTTTCTGTAAACAGAAGAGCATCAGATTATTTAATCATATTGTCATTTCCTACTGTTGATATGTAAAGCCTTCCAGTGACCATTCCTGTTTACTGTATTGCAGTAATTTAGTATCTATTTGGTGGCCAGTTTACAGTTTTCCAGTGATTTTACTTTGAAGAGGAGGTGGTTCACATTACTGGCAGTTTTAATTGGATTAAAATTAGTCTATTTAGAGAATCCAATGAGGTTTTTTTGTTTGTTTGTTTCAAACAACCAAACTAGTTAACAAAGCTTTTGTTTTCCAGTCAATGCAGAGTGCTGAGATATTTTAATATGAGTTAAGTTAAAAGAAATCTGTTCTGGTGGCTGATAGAAGTCATAATAGGATTACGGTCAGTATGCTCAATGAGAACTAGTTTATCCGAGCAAGTTGGAAACAGTGTACTAAACGTCAGTCTCTCCTGAAAAGACACTAATGGTTACTCTTGATTGTTCACATGAAAAGTGACAGAAATAGTATAGTGTATAATAGAATAGTATCAAAAATAAAAGACAGAGAAATTCAGACAGTGGATCCTTTATCACATCTGGACAGCTGACCGATCATAATGTAAGTACTGTGAATGTCGGCTCGTCTGTTTCGGAAAGTTACAGAAATGGTCGGACACAGTCCTCTCAATATGACCTTCGGAAAGATGTGATGGGTTTCCTAAGCCATCTGCCCTTTGGCAAGTAAGATGGAGTATATTGGCCCTTTTACAATACAATCTAAAACTGAGTTAGTATTAACTAATGTATGCCAGTTCCTCTGTGCAATGGTGCATTTGATCTTTTTCCCTAAAGGAGAATGTACAGGGCATGTATCACCTTATAGTGTTAGCAAAGGTTGGTCTTTGTTTCAGGCGAGGTGGCACAAACCACTGAATAACAAAAGTATAAAATCGTAGCAAATGTTAAGAAAAAATTCTCAAAATTTTCTATTAATTTCCAAAGCTGAAATTAGCAATAAAAAGGTTGCGGTTGGATTGACATCTGTCAGGGCACTGGTTTGTGTCATTTCCTTTTGGTACAGTGCTGAAGTGCAGTATTTCCTATAGTGCCAAATTGAGGCAGAGCTCTTGTGTCTCTGTGTATTTCACAAAATGAAATGCACAAGTGGTGTTTTTCATTTTTGTATTTACGTTTGTATTTCTTCTTGTGTCTACTTCCCACTTGTCCTAGCAACCTCCACCCCAGCACATGCAGCACATTCCACCTCCTCCACAGCACATGCAGTACATGCAGCACATGCCACCTCCTCCCCAGCACATGCAACCCAACCGCCCATTTTCCCACGGCCCTCCCAGCATCATCTCTGGTCTTGATGAAGGCCCAGTAGAGCGTCGCATCATCACACTTCCACCAATAAGAGAGCAACCGCTGGGCAGAATGCCACCCCCTGCACCTAAGTCTCGCCTCCCGAGCTCCAGCGAGAGCAGCAGAAGTGGCTTTGGCCGTCGAGATGAGCAAGGACCGGTGGGCAGCCGTTACCCCTCATCCACTCAATCTAGAGCTGCTCTCAGGAGCTACAGCGAGGAGTCACTTGATGGGCGTAGTCGCAGCGGGTTACGAGGGAGCGTGAACCGCCCCCGCTCCCGTTCCAGAGATGATTTGTTCGACAGCAGGTCCAGAGGAAACTACTCTCCCCCAGCATCAAGGCGTTCGAGAAGAGGGTCCTGGAGCTCAGATGATGAAGGCAGCAGCAGGAGAGGAGGAGGTGGAGGCTGGACTGACAAGCCTCCCAACTACACGGAATACGAGCCTGGACAGAAACCAGGAGCACGGAGGAATGAACGCTTCTCTGTAAGACGTACTGTGCTTTAGCCTAGTTGATAGACACATGCTGAAGACACACACTTATGCAACTACACCAATGCACTTGCATCAACAAAACAAACACACATGTCCTCTTAAATAGTATGAGTTATGTTGATTGCTAGTTAAGTGAATCTAAAGTTAGTATGTCTCTCCCAGGACAAGAGTTCTCGCAGTGGCACCAGCGTCGTCATTTGAGCCCTCCAGCTGTGAAACGCCCTGTGACCTCTGTTTCAGAGAACCTCACCAGAATTGGGAGCCTTTTTGTCTTTTAAATGTTTAAATGCCACCAGTTTTATGTATTTAAATGAATCATGAAGTGACTCTTTTATTTCCTTATTTGATAAGTGCAATGCTGGCAGAAGGATTCATAAAAAGATTCAGACATTTAGACAACTAAACAGATTATTTGGGAACATTTCTCCCTCTGCTGGTTTATCAGTGTACTGAAAACATTTTGAGGACTAAAGCCCAATTAGATTATTTTTATATGAGGCTGTAAATTGATGTTATTCCTATTAAAAATCTTTGTTCAGCAGTAATTCTTTTATCCAACCATAATAGGTTGAATAAATTACTCTTAGTGCCAGTAAATAAACAAATCACAATTGTTCTATCAGTAGTCTAGAGCTATTTAAACCCACATAAATATGAATAGATTATCGTGAATGTGGAAATTAGTTTTTAGCTTTTTATCATTTTTGTAAATAGTTGTCTTTCATATCTCATGGATGAGTTGACTTAACTACAGTGTATTTGTTTAGCATTTACATTACCCTCTGTTCAGAAAATGGTTGTGTTTTTTTAAACCTTTGTACATAAGATGAAGTATTTACACTTTCTTATAAAGAATTGCAAACACTGTGTAAATAAGCAAGTTACAGGGTATTGCTGTAAGAAATGAAGTAAAGTCAACAATGTTACAGGCCCAAAGTAAGTAATTTTTTCTTTATAGATTATGGTTGTCAGCAAAATATGAAAATGTAATTACATTTTTTTTCTCAATGTACAGCTCTGGAAAGTACTTGGTTTCTGTTTCCCCATTTGGCTTGTATTTTTGTGTTTCAGAAGTACATGTTAAACTAAAAATCACTTACACAAAAATAAAGTTGTTGACATCTATTGATGTTTTTATTTTTTTTATTTTTTTTACAGTGTTCAGTATGTGTTTATTAATTATAAACGCTTTAACTTTGGCATATAACAAATGTGTTTATTGTTCTAATGACCATTTGAACTTTGACTCTAGGTTTAAAGTTTTCCAAACAATTGTCTTGTGTTGGTAGTTGCATGACGCAGTTTACAATATACAGAGAACATCAACATTGCACATGTAGAACAGATACGAGCAAGTCAGTGTAGTGTTTTCTAAGGCTTTGAGCCAAGACATAATGTGGATAGGTTTTTCTTGCTTTTTTAGAAATTAAAGCTATATTTGCCCTTAATACCACCATTGTTAATAGTTGGCCTATCAAAACTCAAAAGTAGCCAACAGCTATTGACATTTGGCCCAACACATCCGAATATAACCAAAAGTAACCAAAAGTGTGGTGTGTAGGACTGTCAAAATCAACATGTTAAGAAATTCTTTATTATTTTAAGACCCTGTTAATTTTTCTAACTTTTGACAACGGGGTACAACTCTTGTCTTGTTAATATAACCATAACTTTTGGGAAAGCTTATGAGTCTTTTAAAAGATTGACATTAGTAGGGTCTGCTGTCATAACAGAGGTGAACTGTCTAACAGTTTAGCTCAAGTCATATTTGTGAGTAGTGCTGAAAGTAATTGATTAGTTAATCAACTAAAAAAAATGGAAACAATTTCAGTAATTGATTGATTGCATTTTTTACAAGTTGGTCCCAGCCTCTCAAATGTGGGGATGTGCTTATTATGGTAATAAACTAATAAAACAAAACAAAATAAATAAATAAGAAATCTGAATGTGTCACTATATTTTCTGACATTTAAAGAGAAGCTCTATAAAGCTCGATAAAGATCCATCATCATTCATCAAGTTACAGTTTAGTCTTTGTTGAAACTGTTTTGTGAAGAGTAGAGAAAGTGTGTGTGTGAGTGAGAACCATTAGTGGTACAAGTACGATCATTTACTTGAGTAAAAGTACTAAAACCACAGTGATAAAATAATACTCCTCTTCTTTTACCTACCGTTGGGTCATTTAATGTACAGCAATGCATCACCATGTGTTTGTGGCGTCGCTGTCCTGTGAGAACCACGTATCTGTCTGTAAAATGACCTCAGGAAACCAGCCCTGTTGCAGCTTTGCGACGATTCATTTTTCACTTAATCCAAGAGTGGTTAAAATAGTTTATTTAGCTTAAGAAGTAGTTTATCAGAATAAAACATAATCACCAAAGTTGGAGATGTTTTTCACTGGACAGTAAGAGGATAAATACATTTAATCAGAAAAGTAACTGAAGCTGTCAGACAAGTGTATTGAGGTTTTTGTATTTGCCTCTGAGATGTAACTAGGGGAGTTAATGAATAAAGTTGCATAAAATGGAAATACTCAAGTAAAGTACGGTACCTTGATTTTGTACTTAAGTAGGCTACAGTACATCAGCTAATGTACTAAGGTATCTTTGGTAAATGCTGTGAATATTACTGTAACTTGAATAGGGTGTGTGCTCTCTACTTTCCTGTAGATGTCTTTATTTGTAAATGGTTGTATTCTTGTAAAAATGTATTGCGCTAACATTCTCACTGAGGAAAAATCAGCTCATCACTCTTGTGTACTTCTCTGTTTGTTCTCTTTTCAGAATGATTGTGACTCAGTTATTTGCTCAACCCCTCAGCCTGTTTTTATTTTCCATTTAACTCTTTTAACTTTTATTATATTTTATGTTGCTTTCAAACGTTTTTATTGTTTTTCCCTGTTGCTTTTATGTTTTATGTAAAGCACTTTGAATTACCTTGTTGTTGAAATGTGCTATATAAATAAACTTGCCTTGCCTTGCCTTGCCTTGCCTTGCCTTATATCGCCCCATTTTTCAGCGGGTTAATAAACTCAAACATAGTGAGTTCCACTTTGTCCATAACATATATTTCCTTGTTGCCACCCCTTCAGATCTACAGTTTGAAGTAGTCTGGAACCAACATGTGGTGAGGTGTTGGAGCTGACAGGCACTTTCACTGCAGAAACACAAGCTGTTTGGATCAGAGCTCCACTGAGAGGTGAAATGGTGCAGAAATTAGTTCAGCTGGACCGGGAAACCTTCTCTTGTTCCATCTGCCTGGATCTCCTGAAGGATCGGGTGACTATTCCCTGTGGACGCAGCTACTGCATGAACTGTATTAAGACTCACTGGGATGTAGATGATGAGAAGGAAATCCACAGCTGCCTTCAGTGTAGGCAGAGCTTCACGCCGAGGCCTCTCCTGCTGAAAAAACACCATGCTTGCAGTTTTAGTGGAGGAACTGAAGAAGACTGGACTCTAAGCTGCTCGCTGATTGCTGCTATGCTGGACCTGAACATGTGGCCAGTGATGTTTGTACCGGGACAAAACTGAAAGCCCTCAAGTCCTGTTTGTTCTGTCTGGCCTCTTACTGTAAAAAACACCTCAAGCCTCATTATGATGCAGCTCCATTAAAGAAACACAGGCTGGTGGAGCCCTCCAAGATGCTCCAGGAGAACATCTGCTCTCATCATGATGAGGTGATGAAGATGTTCTGCCGTACTGATCAGCAGTGTATCTGTTCTCTGCTCTGTGGATGAACATAAAGGCGCACGACACAGTCACAGCTGCAGCAGAAAGGACTGAGAGGCAGAGAGCACTCAAGGTGAGTCGACAAAACATCCAGAAGAGAATCAAGGACAGAGAGAAAGATGTGAAGGTTCTTCAACAACAGGTGAAGGCTATCAATCATTCTGCTGATAAAGCAGGGAGGGACAGTGAGAAGATCTTCGCTGAGCTGATCCGTCTTATGGAGAAAAGCAGCTCTGATGTGAATAAGCACTGAGTTGAGTCAAAGAACTTGAGGGGAAGCTGGAGCAGGAGATCAGTGAGCTTAAGAGGAAAGATGCTGAGCTGAAGCAGAGAACGAATACTGCTGCTCATCCAGCATCAATATTCGTCCTCGGCGTTACTTAGAGGATGTGACAGTCGCCGTGTCAGAAATCAGAGATAAACTACAGGATGTTCTGAGTGAGAAATGGACAACAATCTCACTGACGGAGACTGAAGTGGGTGTTTTACTGCCACAAACAGAGCCCAATACCAGAGCTGAATTCTTAAAATATTCACATAAAATCACACTGGATCGAAACACAGCAAGCAACAAGCTGCAACAAGCCTGTTGTCTGATAGGAACAAAAAAGCAAGTTCAATTCAATATACTTCATTGGCATGAATGTTAAACAATGTTGCCAAAGCAATTTGCAACAAAATCAAAAAGTTTACATGTGAATATGATATAAAACAAGAAACAAAATTTAGTAACATTCAATTAAGCAGCTATAAGTTAGAAAATAGCAAATACACATAAAACATAAACTACAAATAAAAGTAAAATTTTAATTTATTGTTATTTTCAAGTTCTTTGAAATCTGTAATTAATAGATGAAATTTCTCAAAATATACATAGGCTATCTATACATACCATATTTAAATTTCTGGACAAAAGGCGTCTCTGCCTCCAGCTCAGCTTTCGTACAGTGTTCACACACTCTATATTCTTTTGATAACCAGGACTTTTTAATTTAATTTAATTAATTCAATCTTTAATACAATCATTAATAAAAGTTGGGAGGATGACAGCAGCACTGACTCCAGATCAGCTGCTCGTTTGTTTAGTCACTGCGACTGTGCAGTCTTCCTTTAAAGTCGCGCTCTGATGACGTCGCAGTGAGCGGAGGTGCGGGTTTGCCACGTCGGTCTGTGTGCAACGCATTTACACTGTTGCTCACAAAACCCAGTGCTAACTTTTAAAGCCGTTTTATGTTTACAGCCGGAGAGAAAGCGACCCTCCAGCTTCGCCGGTGCCGCCGTAGCTCGTCGCCACACCAGTGCAGTCGGGGATATTGAAGCTGGAAGACGGAGAAATGCTCGGTTCTGTCTGGACTCGTCAGGCTGGAAGCCACACAACTGACTGATGCATCCTCGTTCAGTTCACCCCCGCGTATGTTGTCGATGTTGTGTGAGTAACTGTGGCTTTAGAGAGCTTTTTAAACTATCTAGCTTTGTATCTGCAAGCTGCCTGCTTGCTACAAGCTTACACCTTTCTATTTTAATGTCTTTGTTAAAAGTGAGTGCTCCCAAGTTTTCCGCCGAGGACAAAATGACAACGCTGCCTGATGTCATTATTAAGACAGGCAGCCTCAGTGCGTGTCTAAGCAAGTTTGTGCAAAAAAAGGAAAAAAGAAAAGCCCACCTCATAACATAACAAAGTGCCCCAGTACGACAAACCCACCAGCTCAACGCAACTTCATTTTCACACACCTTTCTACAGCGTCTTGCTTGGTCGCTTTTTCAGCACTTTCAAAAGGTCTTGTGATGAGGTAAAAACTAGAAACGTGTTGCACTTCTACAAAATGACAAAATACCGTCGCGCAATCACTCCACTGTAGTTGATTTCTCTTATCTTACAGTTCCTGTTTTTGCTTCTTTTCACTTTTTTGTCTCTTCAGCCGCGTGTGTGTGTTAACGGTTGTTTCCTGTTGAAGATTCAGCTTTATTATATTGGAACTTCACACAGGCCACTGAGAGTGCTGTAGTATCATCTCCATCATGTGTCATAAGCCATTTCAGCATAAAGGAAATGTTGAAACACTCTGAGGTTGGATGGATGTTATCTGGCACTGGTTTGTGTTTCGCTTAAGGGGCTTATCACAGGCTGATGAAGTGGGCGGAGTACTTTTTTTTTTTTTTTCTTTATCCAGCAGTGGTGATGAGATTAATTAGGCCCTTTTGAATCAATACATTTTGAATCAACAGCTTGTATCAAATGGTTTATTATAGAGTTCTGATTATAGAGCACAGATGGGACTTTATTTTCGTTTATAGATTAAGGCTTATTTTCTCGCTAAATCAACTAGTAGGATTACCTTTTAAGTGTGAGAAAATGGTGACAAATGTCCACCACCATTTCCCTGAGTTCAGTTGACATCTTCAGAGTGTTTGCTTTGTCCGACCAGCAGTCCAAAATCCAAAAAATATCCAGGCTACTATCATGCAAGATAAAGAACCAGACCAAATCCTAACATTTGAGAAGCTGGAGCTAAAAAATCATTGATTTATTACCAAGTTACTTGACAGTTAATTTTCTGTCCATTGACCTGTAGATTCAAGTCAACTTTGTAGCAGATAAGTCAAAAGTTTGGAGAGCTACCATTGTACCATGTATCAAAAATGAATCTCTTGAAATGGATGCAGCCATCTGCATTAAAGTTAACAAGGTTTCTCTTTAGGTTAATTGATTATTCAATTAATAGGCAACTGATAATTGATTAATGGTTTCACTCAATTTTCTAGTAAAAATTTTGCTAAAAATTGATAATTCCACTTTCTCCCTTGTGAAGATCTGCTGCTTGTCTTTGTCACATATGAAAACTGAATATCTTGGGCTGTGGGAAAGTCCATCAGACACTTTCAACAAATTTTTTAAGGTAAAGTGATTCATCGCTTAGTTGAGAAAATGATCAGCACATTAGGCCTAAACTAAAGTAGCTATTAATGAAAATAAATGTTTGTTGCATCCCTAGTTATCTCAGCTTGTACTGGAGCAAGTAGTTTTTAATATTTTAAAACATCTAGCCGTGAAACAAATTAACCGGCCATGTCATAACATCCTTGAACATACAAAAGAAAACAGCATACATTGGTTTAGTAAATATTTATCAAGGTTTAAGGAAATAAGTTCTGATTAACTTCCATTTTAAATAAATCATTTCTATAGTGTGTTAAACAATTGCGCTGCAGTTGATAATGATTTTTATAATTGATATATCTGAAATGTCATTTAACAGTGAATAATGTGTCCCAAAATGGACAGTTTGCATGTTTTCATCGACCAAAAGTCCAAAACCCAATCGTATTCTCTTTTGATACAACATGGGTAGCTAAACCCTGAGAATGTATTTGTATTTTTCTCAAAGTAAATGAGTAGTCCATTATAAAAATTGATACCATGTAATGCCAGTTGTCTTTTATTACCAAGGATTTAGGCATTTTTATTTATTTTTGTAAAAACTAAAACATCCCAATCTGATTAATCAAAACAATCTACACATATAATCCATTGGCAGTGTGATTAGAAAATCAAATATGTTTGGTCTAAAAAACAACACAGTGACTAAGAAACAAAAAAAATATTTAAAAAGACCCTCATCTTTACAAATATAATGAGTATGAAATTGGTTTTATGTGTTCAATGACACACAACGAAAGCTATTTGGTTTTTCTTACAGTTGGTTTGACATGTGGCAGCAGGAGAAGCCCAGGTGTAATCAGTAACGAAATGATTGATGACTGCAGTATGAGTGTCAGTATTGTTTATGCTGGCTCACCGGCATAACTGAAATGGAAAAGAGCTATTGTTAATTTTACACCTGAGCTTCCTGCCACGACAAGTTATCCTATTATCAGAATTTAGAAATGATCCAAGTACTGATAGATTTCAACTTGGAGTCTGGGACTTGAGAAGAGGTTGAGGTATCGTCCTCAGATAGCGTTTTGGATAGCAGGCTGTCACTTTTAGTGTCAGTGGACTGTTCTATATAAAGTGTCTGCTGTCAGCTCTAGCACTGAATGGAAAAACATACTCCTCGCTAGTAATTTCAACTAGATATATGTGAGCCTCTGCAAACGCCTCCAAGAGATTGTTTCCCCATGTGAGTTTAAGCAGGTTTCATACTCTGGTTAGGTGTAGATTGGTGACCGCTCTGTTTACTTTTAGCAGTGGTTTGACATTAGCCGGAGTGTTGCCAAAAGGAAGGCATTGCGATGGTTCTCCAATTTGGTAGCGTTTGTGATAAGTGGAACTGTTTCTATGAGGTGAAACCTCCGGGGCATAGCTAATTACTTAGTTTATGTACACTCAGTTGCCAGTTTATCAGGTACGGCTAGCTAAAACTAATACAGTATATTCTGGTCATAAATCCCACCTTCTTGGAGGTTATAATCTTTATTTTATGTTGAAACAGTTTCAAAGAGGTGTTGATTCAACTGTGTGATCATTTCAGAGGCTGCAGTTAGTGGTAGAGCTGTCTTGCATTATACTGAGAGGTGTGTCACTGTCTGATATGAGCTACACCCTTAAAACAATCATAAGGTGACACCTCACTAAAGCCAACAAAAGTTTGTTGTTCGTCCAACAGTTCAGAACACAAGGAAATTCAGTTTACTGTCACAGATGGCTAAGGAAACCAGAAGGTATTTAATTATGGTGTATTAAAAGAAACAACCTCTAACAAATTAATTCACTTTTATGAAATAAAACCTTAACATTCAGAAAATAAGAGCAGAGACTATTTTATATAACACATTAGGGCTGCACAGCTTTGTTGCGGTGCAGTAATTTCCCCTACTGTGAGTTATTGTTATATTAACTTCGTCATTAAGTCATTTAGTGCAGTAATGCATAGTCATTGTATCTGTGGATCTCACCTCACAACCTAGCAAGCCACAAACTGCAGCTTTATGATCTGAGCAAGCTAGCTGCTGGGTGCTAGTCAAAGTTACATTACCAGGCAAATTCATTCCTGCAGTTTGACCATGTCTTTTTCACATGTAGCTATATCACTACCTTCAGGGCATATCTATCAAGTACATTTACATAGAGCAGCAACGCACACACACTGAGACACACAGACCCCCCCCCCACTACCCATACCCCGGTGTGGAGCAGAATGGGCTTCCACATAATGTCAACAACTGCACTTTGTGGAACTTTAGTATAGCTAAATTTAGTTAGTGGATAATAAAAAACAACAGACACACTCATTAGATTGTCACCAAGTTAGCCAACCTTCTAAATAAACAGTAAAACAACATAAAAAGTATATAAAACATACTAGGTTTGAAATCAGGTCACGGCAGTCCATACGCTTGAACAGTGATGGCACTCGTATTGCTTGTCGAATTTTTGAAGCACGCACTGGAGTGTAAAACAGATGTGTGAATATAGCAGTTGTTGTGGCTGCTTGCCAACCATTGTGATTGGCTTTTCAATAGCGTGGTATTTCACTATTGTAGTTATCGCGACAGCCCTAGGGCTGCACAATTAACCAAAATATTATTGAAATTGCAATATTCAAATTGTGGAAACTGCAATATTTTGATTGTTTTATAATTGCATTATAATTAAGTACTGTAGGGCTGCAATGCCTCTGCAAATCTTGTTCTCTAGATGTAAGAAAACATGTTTGTTTGGTACGGCCGCCAACAAATGGTTCACATCATGGTTTTAATAGTTTTTTCAGTGAATATGAAAATTCCCACTGATCGGGAGTAGGGCTGAACGATTTCGTAAAAAATAATGTAATTGCGATTTTTTATTTTTTTTTTTTATTTTTTTTTTTACCAGTATTGCGATTACGATGTAATTTGTGATTAATTTTTAAGCTCTTTACCTTCTGTAATATTCAAAACAGACAAGCAGTAAAGCAGTGTATAGTATGATATTAGATAGATTAAACATAGATTGTTCTTTCTTGTGGTTCAGGCCTGTGTTATGATGAATTAGGTAGAATTATTATTAGTAGAATTATTATTATGAGCAATAAGATATATCAAATTATAATAATATGAGAAAGACAATTTGAGTCAAGTCATGGCATTAAATAATATGATATAATATCATCAGGTCGGCCTACCTTTTACCACAGGGTGTTATACAGTAAGCGCTCAATACAAAACCCATAGTTCAACCACCAATTAATGAGTCCTGATCTCAGGTCAAATCTCCTGGAGTCCATCTTTCTGTATCCCCGTAAGCAAACTAAAAATACTCAGTTTGAGGTTCAATTCAAAAGTTGGCTAACTAAAATAGAACAGAGTGACACCTCTCGTGTTTAATAGACAAGCTGAGTAATTCTCCGACTACACCGGAGCCCCCCTCCTCCCCTGCAGCCTCCGATGCTGGTGAGCGGCGCACCGGCTTTAACCAGGCTGTAACTCGGGACAGACTGGGCCTCTTTCAGACTTAGGTGTTTAGTTTGAAACGCCAATTAACAGATGTTTCCTGAGCTGACTGGTGGCTGTGTGTGTGACGCAGGCGCAGATCGCCACAATACGCTTACCTTACTACACGCCTGTTTCTGTTGTGCATTTTTCTGTCCATCAAAGCCGTGGATGGCCCGACGAATTCACTCACCACCACCACAAAGTTACCCGCGGTGGCGGGTGCTACTTTCATTCCATGTGACATTAAAGTTTAAGAAGCGTGAGCTTCTGTCAAGCTTAAGGGCATTTTATAACAATAAGGCAAGTTACAGCATAACGTCGTCAGACTGCTTTCCGCTTGGTTGTCATGTGACCAGAGTGTAATCGCCACCTTTGCGATTTTTATTACATCGCGATAATATCGCAAATGCAATTAATCGTTCAGCCCTAATCGGGAGTCACATAGCAAATCATAATATAATGTAATGTGATTTTTATTTTTTACTCTATCATGCAGCCGTACAACAAATGCAAATGTTTTTTTTTATAATCCACTAACTACTTTGATCATAAAACAAGAAATGTCAGGAAATGGGTTGCTCACCACCACTGCTGAATAATTTCCTGAGGTGAACACTGGCAGGTTAGTGAAGGTTGAATTGTACCACTGACATGGTTTATGTCATGATAACATGTCATGGTATGAAGTAGGTTTGATAAGGACTGATTAAAGCAGTGCTAAACAAGAGAAATTTAATGGTGCTGAGTCTATCCTTTTTTTTGTATGTTTGAATGAACATACACGTGTTTGCAACGTTGAAAGTGCAGCAGATTCTCGTGCTGCAAACAGATTTCAAACCAAACCAATTTCACCTAGTAAGGTTATTTCGGAGTTGTTGTGGTTTTTTTAAGGACGCAGCAGCAAATCTGTTTGCTTCTTTTAATCCAAATTATTCAACATCAATAAAGATCTGGAGGTATAAAAGGTTTAGTGTTTCAGGCAGATGTTTAACCTACAGCCCAGTATGTTAACATTGTTGTGCATAGCATGAACAATGCAAGCTTTGCAAACATTTCCACAGTAAATCCCATTCCCTTCAAGCAAAATGTGTAGTTAAACACATTCAATTTAAAGATACTCTGAATATGTTAATATACCCTGAGGTATAACCTAAGCATTACTTATGTCCCCTCTCAGATAGCTAATGATTACGAGGCATTTCGCTATAATGCTGACTGACAAATAAAGTTGATATGGACAGTAAGGAAAACAACAAATAAAATCAGGAAAAAATTAAAACTGAGTAGCACCTCATTGGAAATAATCCATAATTAACTTCACGGCTGTTATTACATGTGTAGTGTACCGTGTTGTATGTAATTTGACTACAGGCTGTAGTACTGTAAATACTGATCAGGCCTCGGGCTTGTTGGTTTTTAGTTTTTAGTTTCTACATGAGTTGTTGTTGTTTTGTTTTTTTTAAATATGATTGGTTTACTTTTCTTGTTTTTACTCTGTCTTTTGTTTTCCTCCACAGTGGCCTGGCTGTACATCGTGGCTTATTGAGGAGAAGGAGAGGAGTTGCAGCGCCTGTTGGTTGGTGGGCGGTGTCAGTAGTTGCCACGATAACTGGCGACCATGCCAGGAGGTCGCAGGGGTCCCAGCAGACAGCAACTAAGTCGCTCTGCTCTGCCGTCCCTGCAGACTCTCGTTGGAGGCAACCTGGGCAATGGTACAGGCCTCAGGAACAGGTGATGAATTTAAATGGTTTCACCTGATAACTCGCACTGGTTTTACAGTGTAGATCTTGTGACTGTAAGCCTTTAGTGCTCTTTGACGTCCACGTAGGTGGAAATTGTTTGAGAAACTATATTTAGACATGCTTTAAAAATGCTGTAGCACGGTTTTTACTTATATATTTTGCATGCCATTTAGAAGTCTTATCATTTAAATCAGTCTTAACTTATCTTAGTTTAGTCATTCTAAATTTAATTGATTAGTTGAACAAAAGAACAATAGTAAATTGTCAATTTCAATTTGACAATCGATGAAATGTTTCTCTGTTTCCTGCTTTTCATCTGTGAATATCTTTGTTTTTCTCTATTTTTTATAATTGTAAACTGACTATCTAATAATAAAGTTTTGGACAGTTTGTCCCTCAGAAAAAGACATTTGAACAAATCGCCTTGGACTCACCTTTTTCACAATTTTGTGACATTCCAATCCCTAAACAAATAATGGAGTAAAACCTGCAACACACTCTGCATCAAAGATATAGCTCTCTGAGTGTTTGTATTAAGTTTGTGTGTGTCTACTCTCAGGAGCAGTAACTCGGTGGGTCTGTCTGCTCCCCCGCTCTCGGCCCTCATTACTCCAGAACCGGTCCGTCACTTGAAGATCCCCAAGCTGCCGTTGGACAGCAGCCTGCTGTTTGAGTTCCTGCTCTTTCTTTATTTGCTGGTGGCCTTGTTTGTCCAGTACATAAACATCTACAGGACAGTGTGGTGGTACCCATATAGCCACCCTGCTGCCTCTACCTCTCTTGTAAGAACACACACACTTAACACACTCAATCAGCACTGTTCTTTAAGAATAAATCAGGGATCTTTTTTGAAAGAACCTGCCTGCTCTATTAAAAAGTAAATAAATAAGTAAATACGTTTTGGTGAAAATGGCTAAACACCAAAGTTGATGAACCAGAACGCAGAGATCCATTCATCCACTGCATATACCAACACTTTACTTTGAGCTTATAACATGACACAACTGATTTTTATTGGACAGCTTCAGGTCAAACTTAATATGTACAATTTCAAAATGTCTTTATGAAAAACTATTAATGCTATTTTCTTCTCTGTATTTGGAAAATTCTGGTTTGCTCCTGCAGAACTTTCATCTAATGGATTACCACCTGGCTATCTTCATCACAGTCATGTTGGCCAGGAGGCTTGTTTGGACTATAGTGTCAGAGGTAAGCACACAGACCTATACAATCAGCTAACACATTTTAGTACACACAGCTCTCGTGGGAATCAAACCCCGCTGATGGCAGTGCCACAGTCTTTCTGTTAACTAAGGTATGCTGTCGTCTGTCTCGTCCAGGTGTCTCAGAGCAGCGGCGGTTCACTGCTCCGGTATGTGGTTCTGATCGCAGCTCGCCTCAGCCTGCTGACCATGTGTGGCTGGGTGCTCTGTTGGACACTGGTGAACCTCTACAAGCACAACTCTGTGCTCAACCTGCTCTTCCTGGGATACCCGTGAGTCTTTGATACCCCCACAACCGTCTTCATCTAAAGGCCAAGATAATCTTGTACTACTTTATTAGACCATGTCACAAAGCAGGAGCTTTTTTGTTCTGAATGGCTGCACACTGCACTTGCAGTGGGTGTGAATGTTGAGGTGTTGGTTTTGTAAAGTTACAAAAATTGTCCCTGATTCAAACACTGTGCAGTTGTGGAGGTAGGGGGTTGTTTGGCAAAGTGCTTTGTTTGAAGCAAACATGGTAGCTCCGCTTTAATCTTGAGAAGCTGCCGAGCTATAGTCTCTGTTCATTACTCACTGCAACATACACTGTACATTTACTGCTAAAAGGAGGCTTATTGTTGACCCTTTTCTTTCTGCTCGCCTACTGTTCACCAGTCTTGTGCAGAGTTTTGCGAGCATGCAGTGCGGCCTACAACTGCGTGCATGCCATGTTTCCTCGCGGGTCTATTCCTGATTAAAAATGTTAAACTCTTATTTGTGTTCTATTGATGGGGATAAATGATCATAACGTCTCGCGAGGTGCGGACAACTCAGCACAACACGAGCACAGATGATCTGTCTTCCTCGGCTGCCACACACACACACCCGCTGAAGCGCAATCGACAAAATCTGCCTTTGTTCTACCTTAAATTTTGGATTTATTCACACACTTTAAAAAGATTTACTAAAAGCTTCTTTCTTTTTACATTTTTATTTACAGCATTATATGTTGAAATTTATATCATAATAGGCTGTATATTAACTACTGGGAGAAAACCAGTACTTCTATGTAAAATAAGACATTGAGCTCCACCATATACAGTGGATATAAAAAGTCTACACACCCCTGTTAAAATGCCAGGTTCTTATGATGTAAAATAATGAGACAAAGATAAATCATGTCAGAACTTTTTCCACCTTTAATGTGACCTATAATGTGAACAATTCAGTTAAAAAACAAATGGAAATCTTTGAGGGGGAAAAATTAAAAATAATACCCCTCAAATAACTTGGTTGCATAAGCGTGCACACCCTTAGACTAATACTTTGTTGAAGCACCTTTTGATTTTATTTCATCAGTCAGTCTTTTTGGGTAGGAGTCTATTAGCATGGCACATCTTGACGTGGCAATATTTGCCCACTCTTCTTTGCAAAAGCGCTCCAAATGTGTCAGATTGCGAGGACATCGCCTGTGCACAGCCCTCTTCAGATCACCCCACACATGTTCAATTGGATTCAGGTCTGGGCTCTGACTGGGATATTACAAAATGTTTATATTCTTCGGGTGAAGCCATGCTTTTATGGATTTGGATGTGTACTTTGGGTCGTTGTCATGCTGAAAGGTGAACTTCATCTTCAACTTCCACTTCATCTTCAGCTGAAGAAAAACAGCCCCAAAACATGATGCTGCCACCACCATGCTTCACTGTGGGTATGGTGTTCCTTGGGTGATGTGCAGTGTTGTTTTTGCACCAAACATACCTTTTGGAATTATGGCCAAAAAGTTTTACCTTGGTTTCAAACAGTAACACATTTTCCCACATGCTTTTGGGGGACTTGATGTTTGTTTTTGCAAACTTCAGCCGTGCTTGGATGTTTTTCTTTGTAAGAAAAGGCTTCCGTCTTGCCACCCAACCCCATAGCCCATTCATATGAAGAATATGGGAGATAGCTGTCACATGTACCACACAGCCAATACTTGCCAGAAATTCCTGCAGTTCCTTTAATGTTACTTTAGGCCTCTTAGAAGCCTCCCTGACCAGTTTTCTTTTTGTCTTTTCATCAATTTTGGAGGGACGTCCAGTTCTTGGTAAAGTCATGGTTGTGCCATATTTTTTCCACTTGATGATGACTGTCTTTACTGTGTTCCATGGTATATCTAATGCTTTAGAAATTGTTTTGTACCAGTCTCCTGACTTATGTCTTTCAACAATGAGATCTCTCTGATGCTTTGACAGCTCTCTGTGGACTATGGCCTTTGCTCGGAGATGCAACTAAGAAAATATCCCAGAACAGCTGAGCTTTATTTGTGATTAATCAGTCACTTTAAATGAGGCAGGTGTGTAATGACTTCTAGTTAACCTGAGTTTGAATGTGATTGGTTAATTCTGAACATAGCCACATCCGTAGTTATAAGAGGGTGTGCACACTTATGCAACCAGGTTATTTGAGGGTTTTTATTTTTCATTTATCCCCTCGAAGATTTCAGTTTGTTTTTCAATTGAATTGTTCACATTATAGGTCACATTAAAGGTGGAAAAAGTTCTGCCATGGTTTATCTTTGTCTCATTATTTTACATCATAAGAACCTGGCATTTTGACAGACTTTTTCAATCCACTGTAGCTATAGAGGTATGATCCTACTTTCACTTTCAATGCCACTGTGAAGATTCGACTGTGAGATTGACAGTTGAATGAGGCTCCGCCCATCAAAGCAGCAAAGAATTTTTGACTGTTTGGGGTCACCCCTAATAATTTGCTACTTTTCTTGATGACCAGGAACCCCACAATACTCTGATTACCACAACTGTCACCTGTCTGTCTTTGTTGAATTGCAGCCAAAACTGGAGTCAGCAAAAGTTAGTTATGTTACCAGATTTTCTAGTTACTGTGGCGTCACACTGTAAAAGACATTACTTAAAAACATTATTTAAATCAGGTGTGTGTGTGTGTGTGTGTGTCAAAAAAGGTCAAAGCGGTAAATCAGATGCAAAGCATTGCTTTCATACACAAACCATAACATTGCTAATAGTTGTGAAGGAAAAACCTAAACTTATTAGCATGAACATAAAACACAACCCTTAAGCTAATGAGATTTTTCCTTTAGGCCATATCTTTCTAGATATTAACCTTTTCAAAATAAATGATTCACACAGCTGCTCATTCACAGCAATATATTAAGCTGTTTATAGTGAGCATGTTGATGTTTGGTCTGTTTTGTTTGTTTTACGTGCGCTAATAGAAATGGACTTTGTGGAACCACACTCCTTTAATGTGTCTCAATATTTTAAATATGCAAAATGTTTTTGCTTCACACATCTCCTTTTCTTCCTGCTGTTTGACACTAAAACTCGCTGCCCTGTTCTTTTGTCCTCGTAACCTGCCCCCATCCTTCAATGCCAGATTTGGTGTGTACGTCCCACTTTGCTGTTTCCATCAGGAGGGAGGGAAAAGTCAAACGGCACCGGCGGACTGTGATTGCCCAGCCGACCACCCGCAGACCGAATTAACAGAGACCCCATTCTTTCGACCACGTGACTTCCTCTTCCTGTTACGAGAGAACCTCAGAGAGCAGTTTTCCGGCACCACACACATGCCTATTCACACCTGCCCGCCACACACACAATCACACACACCAGAATTGATTCGAGCAGAGGTGGAGGAGCTGAAGAGCGACTTCAACCGGCGAATCAAGGAAGTGCTATTCAACTCGCTGTTCAGTGCTTACTACGTGGCCTTCCTGCCTCTCTGCTTTGTTGAGGTTGGTATTTTACACTTGTGGTTTTCATGCTCCACGATCCCTTCAGTACATCTCAATTTGCCTACACTCTTGCCTGTGTTCTTGCTAACTTTTAGTGACCTTCATTTCCACAGAGCACCCAATACTATGACATGCGCTGGTCATGTGAGCATCTGATCATGGTGTGGATCAATGCGTTTGTGATGCTGATGAGTCAGCTGCTGCCCCCCAGCTATTGCGACCTGCTTCATCGCTCAGCAGCTCACCTGGGCCGCTGGCAGAAACTGGAGCACGGCTCCTACAGCAACGCGCCTCAGCATGTGTGAGTGACCCTTCAGTGCACACATTTGTACTCACAGTGGTTTAAAATATGACTGCTAAAGGTTTGTGAATAACTGTGGTGTTGATGTGTTTTGCAGGTGGTCAGAAAGTACCATTTGGCCTCAGGGGGTGTTGGTACGACACAGTCGATGTCTGTATAAGGCGGTCGGACCCTATAATGTCGCTCTGCCCTCTGATGTTTCCCATGCAAGGTTTTATGTGAGTATCTGTACTTTCTACCATAGTGACAGTGGATGTTACTTGTACATTATTCACTTAGATGCTCAGAGAGAGGACAAAATAGTAAGGACACCATTACGATATACAATCCAGTACTACACAGCCACTGAGTCACAGTTCCTTGCAGCGTATTAAAGTGGAAAAAGATGAAAATGTGCTGCCTTACATGTAATAAAGACCGCTCTTGCTAACATCAGCAGAAAGTAGACATTTCTCACACAGCCACATATTTAGTGAGTTAAGCTGGATTTATACTCCTGCGTTAAGGGGTTACACTGTACATACAGCTGCTACACGTCAAGTACATGTCTTTGCTATGGCAATACCAGATGTAGACGGCAAGAAATGTGATTGCGGGTTTGTTTTTCTCCTACAAATTTGTAATAAAATTGTTACAGCGTATACAACCAATTAAAACATGAAGCATGTTGAAAAAAGACTAGGTTATTTTCTTTCCACTCACACTAACTCATATCTAATACATTTCACAACACATAATCAAGAGTAGTGTGCAGTGTTGTGGGGATCTTGCTTTCTGAGATTCTACGAGTTAGCTACAGGTTTTACAGGAAAAGTAAAAGCAAGTGGCGCAATCGTACACTACAAAATGTGTCGTAGTGTAGTTGGTAAATGAATCTTACCAAATTCTGTCGTAAGTACGATAAACACATCTTCAACAGAAGTGCAGTTGTTGTTCTTTTAGACAAAGTGTACTGTCCAGTTTGTTTAATACTGACATGATAGCTGATTCAACAGGCACAGCGGCAGCCATCTTGGTTGTGTACAAAAGTGCCATTAAGGTTGCGCTCATCTGTACTGTCTCGTCTTTCAGTTCCTGTTCCACAAGCCATTGCGGATTCTGAACCTGCTGATCTGGATCGAGTCCAGTGTGGTTTTGTACCAGTTATACTCTCTGCTGCGCTCTGAGCGCTGGAACCACACTTTGTCTCTGGGCCTCATCCTCTGCTGCAACTACTATGTCCTTTTTAAACTGCTCCGAGACCGCATTGTGCTGGGCAAAGCCTACTCCTACCCTCTGTCCTCCAACAGTTTTGGACTCAAGTCGCAGTAAAGGCTCTTCACAGTCTCACCTACGAACTTTGGACGTGGAGGGGAGATGATGGGTGGAAGAAGACCGGAGGGTTGCTGAACTCTCACGCTGTGAGGTTAAGGGACTGTGAACTCATAATTGTGTTTTGATACGGTTCTATTTTTAATGCAATGTTTATATATACCTATTTAAAAGAATATTTTTATTTTGTATACTATTTCGAGTTACGCCGGGCATTACCACAATGACGACATTAGCATGTTGTGTTATGTTGTTGCTAGGCGACAGGGAAGTCAGGGAATGCCAGGAGGTGACTTTCACCAAAGATATTTTAAATGTAGGTGGCCAATCACAGAGCGAACTTGTCTTCTTACAGTCAGTTCAACCAGATGAGCGAGTCAGAGCAGTGGAAAGAGATGTACTTGAGATCCTGAATCCTAATTGGGCTACTTCAACTCTGGGGGCTCCTAAAGCTTAAATCTAGGACCAGTGGAACTGATGCAGCAGGACACAAACACTGTCACTGTTGCAACATCTTCTGCATGTTTTCACTGGTGATTTTAAAGCAAAGTTGGCATTTTGGGACATATTCTGCTTTGTTTTCTGGTGGAGAGTTAAATGAGAAGACAACAGATAGCTAGCTTACCGCTGGCACAGAGAATGGAAATGGGGAAGGAGCTACCTTGTCTCTGTCTAAAAGCAACAAAATCTGCCTACCACCACCTCAAAATAAGTAAATAATTTTGTTCATATTAAACAAAGGAGAAATAACATGTTAATTAGTTAACTTTTGAGTTGCTCATAAGTAGGTTTTTGTAACCTTTCAAACAGAGCTAACCTAGCTCTTTCCTCTTGCTACCCGATAAGTAAACCAGCTAGCTGTGGTAGCTTTATATTTAAAGGGCAGATATGTGAGTGGTATACATTTTCCCTCTCTGACCTGTCGTCAGAAAGCAAGTAAGTGTATTTCCCAAAATGTCAAACTTTTACTTTAAACACAGCCTTATTGTGGAATAAATCTTTCCTACAAACTGGGAAAAACATCTTAGGTACACTTATCCACTGCCTCTGCAAAGAATGCTGTATTTTTCCTCATTCACATTGTTACTGTGTTTTTACTATCAGTTGTTTCTCATCATTTACTATCTGGAGGGCAGTTACAGCACCAGTCTTTACAAACTTAGAGTAGGGGTCAACAACAACAAGTGAGAAGGGATTGAGATACTATGTGCATCCTTAAACTTCAAGCACACTCACAAATGTAAAAAAAAACCAAAAAAACCAAACAGGATCAAAAACATTTTGACCCTGTGTATTTTTAGCTTATCATGCAACCCTGTCAGGCCTGGCTATGATATAGAGTATGAAATATTGTGCTCTTAAAGGTTATCCAGTCCCTGTTAATTTTATTTTTCAATTATGAACCTTGAATGCTTAAAACCATAATGGTATTGACAACACTTGTCCTTGTCTTTATGGACTGGATGTAGTTAACAGAACGAATGTGGCTAATAATAGTTTTCTGTTTGTACCTCCAAGGACCTAACCCATCACCCACTGCAAATATTTGTCATTGTCATCACGCTCTCATATGTATTTGATAACAGTAGATGTTTAATGATGGGAAAATCAAAGGGTGAAGACAGCTGGTGGGGAAATGTGTTGCCTCATTACCAGTTGATGTATTCTCAGTTACCAGAATGGTGTTACAAACAGGTTGCCTCACATGTTGTTGCCTTTCTGTTTAGTCTCACTTCTTAAACATCATCTTTCTCTCAAGTAGGTTTCTCTTAATGGGCCTCACCAGCTCTAATCTGCTGTTTGTGCATAACCGGGCAGTATTAAGGATTAGTGTCGGCCCGATAAACTGTCCAGTATTCAGAAAGAAATCAATACAACTTGAAAAGCCTTTTTATCGGGTTCAAATCTGACTGCTTCAGTCAAGTTTCAGGTTGAGTGTAGATGAGGTGGAGGAAGGAGATGATGCAGTGTGTACATCTGGATGCTGATTGCCTCGTCAGAAGGGTGAGGAGTTTTTTATTATAAACAAATGCCGTACATGTGCATTATTTTGCTTTGTTTCCAAATTTGGCCCTGAAATCCGCTCCTTGCAGCTTATCTTTTGATTGCGGCCATTTTCCACTTTCAACTGAATGTTGCTGTTGACTTGAATGTTTTTTTTTTAGTTGGTAGCACTAGCCTTCAATGGAGCACCATTAAAGAAATGTGATCGAAAGGTGCTCTAAGGTGCTCTACTATGACACCTTTAACTTACCCATATCTCAATAACACAGAAAGGGGACATTTTAAGGTTTCCTGTGTCCATGTCAATTCTTACTTGAATGTTAAGTCTTTGCTCAAGCAACACACATTCTGTCTGCCTTCTTTGGTTTGGTGAAACCCATAACTTCACAGTTGCAGACGAGATGAGTAAATGAGATTTAGAAAGATTTTAGGTTCTAATCACTTCTTGATCACATTGCCCTGAAGTGCACTTGATCTTCCTCTAGCCTACGTTAAATTTGAGGGACATGTTTAAATTAAAATTTAAGCTGACTCATGTTTCCTTAATTATAAAAGTTGTCAAATTAATTTGCAAAATTTGTTTTATATGTGCCATATCCCAGGATGCCGTTTCAGAGTCATGGTCCAACCTGTTTAATGTTTCAGTGCTGGAGAAGTCGTAGGAGCTGGTCCTCATATATTTCGTCTTTTTACAGTGTTCAGTTCTGCCACAGCATTTCTAAAAATGCTTTTTGACATCTGAAATAAAACAAACTGTGTTGAAACAACAATTGTGTGTGATATGTTGTATGAACAGCCTGAGAAGAAATATGGGACACAGTTGTTTTTTTCAAAGCATATATTTCATTAAATTTGCCACAGTCTTCATTTTCTGAAACATATTATGCAATTTCACAAATCTTAAACGAGTAAAAGTAAAAAGTGCTTATGTAGGTCTATGCTAAATCGGCATAATGTTCATTGCACCTACAATGTTTTAACTTTGCCACCAGAGGGAGCTAAGCATTAAAGTCCAACATTCAACATAATGTGCGGCCTTAGCAAGAGTCAACTGCAATCATTTAATATTCTGTGTAACAAGTTGAATGTTCTTCCAAAACAGTGTTAATTTAGCTGAGTACTGAGCTTGTAGATAATTAGTGTCCACTGAGAGGAGATACATGATAGTTTGGAGAGAAACTGTTGGCACCTTTGGTAGCTGACTTGTACATTCATCCACAAAAATCATTTCAGCAGAAAAACGTGTTCAAGAGTTTTAACAGTGCATTCTTTAGTATTAGCACAATAAAAAGGCTATAATGAAGTGAAGTGAAACAGTTTTCCCAGTCTGCATTTTGTAATGTGAGGGCCTGTTGTTCCAAAACATATTTATTTGTTTCAGTCCATGTTCCAGAACTGTGGTTCTTCCAGATAACTTTGTTATCCAGATAAATGTTCCAAGAAGCAGATAAACCACCTTCTGTTCTGCAAAACCACATGACCTAAATGTTTTCTGAGTTAACATCAATATAACTAACTTTTTTGTATTTTTTGAAATGTGACTGCAGATGCAAAACTAAGCATACATGAAATGAACACACCCTGTTTACATAATTTAGTGTCATTAATGGATTTGTGTGAGTTTTATGTCTGAGAATAGGGGAAACAAACAACATGTTGATGTTTATATTGATGTCAGTGCTACAAGTGGCGGGTAAGGGGTGTGGGTTCTTGTGGGCGCAGTATGAGGATGTAGCGGGTCTGTGGTTTCGTAGCTACACACCCCTTTGTCATCCTCACTCTTCACCTTCTCCTCACCCCTCTCGGCAGTCCACAAAGTTTCCTTTTATCCAGTAGCATATCTGAGCATATTTTAGAGGTGTGATTCTCACTGCTACATTATATTCCTGAGATGCCCCTTGTCGCTCCACCCACTGATGCCCAGAAAACACACCTATCACCTTCCTTGCCCAGCGCTGGCGGCGTCCATCCCACATCCGGGCGTAGACTCCTGACCCGCTGGCACCAGGCTGAGCATCGCAGTGCTGGTACAGAAGGTCTGACGTCTCCTCGCCGGCCCGACAGAAACGATACACAAGCTGACCTGGACGGTCGTTATCAAATCCTGAGAAGTGGACTCGTCGACCAGGCAGCCTCTGAGCCGGGGGGCTGACTCCTAACTTCATGTGGCGGCGTTTGTGGGGTTTCTTGAGTTCAAGCAAAGCATAGTCATAGTCCATCCCAATATCATTAGCATTCCCTTTAATCCATCCTTTGGGAACATGGGTGCGCTTGGCTCTGATCCACTGGAACTTCATTTTGTCGTTGGTTGGTGGGGCGTAAGGACCAGGGCCACCTTCAACATGGTTGGTGAAGTTGGAGGAAAGGTAAAAGGAGGATGGCTGTGTGTCTCGTTGCTTGGGTTTTAGAAACCCAACCCGAAGCTTCTGGGCTCCTTTTACATAGTTTTTACCATCATGAACACAATGAGCAGCTGTGAGCACATGACGGTCCCCCACCAATGTCCCAGAACACCCAGTGGACAGTTTGACAGCCACCGAGAATGGATATTTTAGCAGGAAGTCCTGTCCGGCGATGCTGAAACGCCCATCATGACCAAAGATCTGTCGCTTTCTTCTAACATGGGACTGCTCAGCCTTCCCAGGCGACAGTGAGGAGTAGGCAGGACTGGTGTTAGAAGTTGGCTTGTAGCCATAGATCCCAATGGCAGTCTCAGTAAGTTGACCATTAGAGTCAAGTGTCTCATAGGCCAGAAGACGCCGCAGATCCCAGTAGCTTGGGCGAGGGGCCCTCTTGTGGCATTCTGGGTCACAGGGGGAGCTGACATCCAAGCGGGCCGGAGACAGGAAGTGAGGGGCTGGTCGAGCCTCAGTCTGCTGTGGGAGGACCACAGGGACACGCTGGAGAATCCACTGGGGGTGGGAGGAGGAGGAGAAAACAAAAGGAAGGAAGAGGAGAAATAGCAGGGAGATAAACCTGTGGATGGACAAGAAGACATCAGGTGAAGTGTGACTGACTCATTCACAGTGAAACCCAACACTTCTGTAGATCTCCATTGGCTCTGAGAAAAGCGACCGGATGTGTGGGGCCCTTCTTACCGTCTGCTTGAAAAACATTCTCATTATAAGACCAGTATCGTAGGACTAATAATTACAAGCATGGGAGATGAGGGAAGGAATTTCTATCTGGAATTTGGCAGCTGTAAAGTTTGACTGTTTTTAATGTTGCAAAAATGTCAGACAGGGCAAAGATCAGGCCTTACTAGGCTCTGATGGAAAATTCCTCAAGTGGCCTGAGGGATTGGCCTTAAAGCCTGCAGGAGTGGCAGAACATTTTCTTCTACTAATATAAACTTTATTTTTGTAAATGGATATGGGGTGATACAAGCCATAGTTTTGGCTAGTTTTATCTTAAACAGACTTCCCCACCCTGTTAAAATCTAATAAAATATTTAGCATAACTGCATCTTTTAACTCACATCTAACAAATGCAACATATAGCCTAAATGAAAGGCCATTAGGTTCTTTATTTTAGGGGGATGCAGTATTCTTTATCCACTTTACCACTGCACCACTAAAAGGTTAACAATACATTTAAATGCATTGCTTAATATATTAACTTCGTCTTGTATGTTCTGAAAATCCCTCCGTTACACACAGACAAACCTGATATAGAGGTGACTTACCGGGGGAGCGCAGCCCAGGAGCGCATGGTTTAATTTCTTCAGGTGAGATAGAGGTTGAACACTGAGGGCAAAACTAAAACGACAGGAGTCTAACTGGTGAACAAGAACGATGAGAATTTAACTGGCGAACAATCCTGCCGCTGCTGTTGCGGCAAAAAGAGACGTCTCGGCTCTTCTATCAGGAACTGACGACTTTAATTAATCCGTGACACTCTGGAGTCGTGTGAAAGCAGCAGCCGTGTCGACAGCGGAGGAGATGGATCATTGTGCGGTCCCGGTCTGTCTGAGATAGCAGTGTCACATCTGCCGAAGAGGATATACAGAGTGAGTAGGCTATATCCGACCCCAACATGATCATGTGACACATCACTGGCGCCTGTTACCAACTTATTACTGCTGTTCATCGTGTTGTTTTCAGGCGACTCTTTCAATAGGAAGTAAGTGTTATAACGATGATTACAAATGTAGGTCTGTGTTTTATTACAGTTTTAGGCATTTGAAAAAAAGGTTTTGCACTTTGTTACAATTTGCAGGTATCACAGAACACTCAGATTGGATGGCATCTAATGATCATTTCTTTTATCGAATCATGCAGCTTTTAGTTTTCATGTAGCTTGTAGTTTTGTTCATATAGGCTACTTTAAGAAAACAATGGCCATGTAAGTTCCCAGAGACCAAGATGGCAGTTTGCTTACTTTGTCTGAACAATAATTAAAACTAATAATTAATTATTGTTTTAATTGACTATCTGTTAATTGAATGATAATAGTTTTAGCACTAACCTTCAAAGAAAGGTTGACTTAAAGAGCAATTAAGACAATGTCCTGATGGACGATTAACACCTTCTGCAGGGCTTTTTCACAATCTCAAAGTAGCTGTTCCTAATGGCTTAATAACTTATCCATCCAATTATTTTAAAATGTCTGTAATTGCACACTTAATTGCACACTAATCACTAATTACATTGCCATTGCATAACCCTACAAACCCTTTATAAAGGCTTATTTTATTAGGAGTTGCTACCAATAACATTTGTAAAGCTACACAGATATACAGATATACAGTGGCCTCATCATCATTTTATTCCTTCTTTTCATATGGGAACCCCTGCAAACTCTGAGGGGCTGCTCAGAGCAGCTTGACATTTTGTTTTCAACAGGACAGGCCAAAACAGCTGGACAGAGACATGTGCTGCATGTCCAAAACTGAGGTTGTGGAGAGAGGAAGAGAGGAAATGTGAGAGGGTGATGGTAAAGGAACTTGATGGGTGTGTTGCTGTTTGTGTTTGAGAGAAAAATTTAGACGTTGCACATACTGTGACCTGCTTATTACACGAACATTGACCCACAGTCATTCTTTAGATTGGGCAGATTTTCCTCTTTCTTTGCGTCTGTCTCTCTGTCTCACACAAACACATCCACGAAACCGCTCATTAAAACATGATATCTCACTCATACATCAACGTTTTGCCCAAACAAACTTTCACACCCTATATTTACTGGGTTGATCACCCTCGTGACTCTTGGCATTCATCACATCACATCATTTTCCATCTACAGCTTTGAGTATTCTTTATGAAACATGACATTTACATTCAAAGTGACCTCACTGCTATTGTGACTGTCTCTTGTGAGGAATTAGTTCAGTGGGCAGAGTGTGGATCTGATGCCAGTGGTAGAATTTTTGTTTCTGACCCGCCCGTGCTGAAAATGTGCAAGCTGTTGGTAGATATTATGCTATGTAATGATTTCACAGGGCTCAGCTGTCCCCAGAAAGACAGGGAGAAAGAGTGGTGGGGGCGGTGAGTCGGGACTCATGCATGGCTGAACAGTTAGCCAACCTCCACCCATCTCTCCCTGTCTTGCAGCAATTTGTTCATATGTGGACAAATATGCGAATATGTGGAGTTTATAGCTTAAAGACTAGAAACGGGAAACTGCTAGCCTGGCACTGTCCAGAGACAACAATGTATGCCAACCAACACCTCACTAGCTGTTTAGCTCACTAATTAACAGATTATTTATATATGTTTTATTCACTGTAAGGTTACCAGGCAAACAGTGGAGACTCCAGGAAGTTCCTGGCCAAGATATAGTGTGGTACAAAATCCCCCATAAAATGGTAAATAGTCCTTTTTTTACACTTTTTAAACAAAGAAATTATAACGTGTGACTTAGGGAGCTTTAAGTGTGATTTGTTTCCTTAGGGCCTGTCCAGCTGTTTCCCCCATTCCAGTCTTTATGCAAAGCTAACACATTGCTGGCTTTAGCTTTGTGTTTACCATACAGACTTGACAGTGGTAACAATCTTCTCATCTGACTCTCAACAAGAAAGGCAAATGGAACGTTGAACTATTGCTTTAAAAATGATTCAAATTCTGTTCAATGTCTCCTGCAACTGATTATAGATCAAAACGTTTGCCAGGACTTAGGGTGGACCTGCTGGCTCATCAAACAGCGCTCTGAATAACACAAAACCCCACCCATCCCACAACACAATTTTACAATTAACACACACATACACAAACTCAGACACAGCCCTCTCTCTGGAGCAGTATCTGGGGCAAGAGGGTCTGCCCGTGTCCCATCCTTCTCTCGTCCTGTTAACTCTGATCAGCTCTGCAGGCTCGCCAGTCTGCTAGTTTCTCACATTTTCAAAGTTACCTGAGGTTTTATAACCAAACCTTCTGTACATGTTTTCTTACCATCTCAACAGATTTGTTTTTGCTTTTTTATAATCCACGTTTAGCCACACTTGAAATGTGGAGAAGCTTAAGAAGAATTTTGAAAAACAAAATGATTTTTTTCTTTACCCCTCTAGGACAAAAGGAAGGGATGCCTCTTTTTTACAAATGCCTGGGTGCTAATAAGGGAGACATTTCTGTTTGTTTTGAATTGTTATGAAAGGGCCCGTTTGTTTGGCTATGCCCACTGTTGTCAAGGAAACCCACATTCCCCAGAGTACTGTTCATGTTAATTGTTTTATTCCTCCCACTCTCCTCCTCTCGCTCCTGGCCAGAGATACAATCAAGCAAGTGTGGTTGGCCTCACATGTTTGAATCCTCTCTCTTTACGTCCCTCCGTCTGTCTGCTCTGTCCGCTCTGTTCCTCCTTTGTATTTCCCCGTCTTTGTGCCTCTCAGTTTAAATCATCTTTCTCATCCTGGACCTTTTCTCTCACTCATCCCTTGTGGCCATGAAACAGCTGCTTGGCAAAACAAGATAACCACAGAACTCTTTTGAGAAGTTATTTGCTGTGAAATCTTGAGGGAACTTAAGCCAAGTTGAAACCGTAAGGCAAGGCCAAAAGGAGGATAATATGACTGTTGGCAAGCACTTTTTATATGCAACTTTGAATGCATCATGTAAAAGATGGTAAACACTGTCTCGCTCAGCTGCAGCTGAAGGAAATTTCCACTCTTGATAGTCAGTGCGTTCCAGGACTTATTTTGTGATGAAGTCTTGTAGTTTACTGTTTGGAGTATTTACTTTCTTCCCCTCTGCATGCATACTTATATGTCATTTTTTTATTATGGCCCTTGAGAAGTCCCACAATCATAGTGATGATTGCATAGCAACATCAGTAGACCAATAAAGCCCCCCTACAGTGTATTTTGACATTTCTATGATATTTCATATATTTCTGAGTCATTTCCTTACAATGTTGATTACCCACATCGTTCGCCAAACAGTTTTTGACAAATAGCTTAATTTTGTGCTCAAAGTTGCAAAAATTACTTAGTTAGTGTTAAAACGGGGTGATGACGTATTACTAAAGTAATGCTGCGTTCCAGGCAACTCGGAACTGGGAAATTTCCGACCTCCAACTAGAAAAACTATCCTGGAACGCCACTTGAAGTCGGATTTCCTACTCGTGAACTCTGAGAAAAAATCTGTACCCCTACTTCACAAGTAGCAGCTGAAATACGTCAGAAAACAATGTCAGCGTCCATGGAAGCGCACACTGTAAATGGTAAACCATAAACTAAAAGGCAACAAAACGCATATTTGCATGTATTTAAATTAAAATAATACATACGATCATATAGTAAAACCTGTTCTGCATGTATATTGATGTAGATAGAAATATGTTTTGCATATTAGGTAGCTGCTACAGTAAAGAATCTCATAAAGTCATCTTTTCTGCATAAAAGTTATTGGTAAAAATGCGAATACATTAGGAAGTGTAACAACAACATTGACTGACTTGAGGGCTACCAACTTATATAGCCAGAGGGGAACACAGAACTAGTAACCTAACGTATGGGCTATTTATGTCAGTTGTTGCAGTTAAACTGCCATCCTTTTAATTAACACCTAAAGCACTGCTGAGGGTGCAGTGTGCACACTTTGTCACGGTCAACCAAGGTTTTTGTTCACTTTTGGCGTCACGCACCACCATGCACCTGGAACACTTTAATGTCGTAAGTCGTAAGTTTCAAATGGGAAAAATCCCAGTTCCGACCGGTCTCGAACGCGCCATAAGCAAACCATGTAATGTACTGGGAGTTATCATGTGCAGTGTGTGACAGGGCCATCGACTGTATGATTGATAACAGCTGATACGTGCACATTAGTTCCTATCACGTAATAGCTACTCCTGCCAGACAGTAAAAGTGTTCTAAACTTTACAGTGTAGTGATGTTAACACAGCATATCGTTAGTGAACACTCCAGCCAGTCAGTTTTTGTCATGGTAATTGCTTGCGTCTGACAATTAACCACACCCCCATTCTCTGTTTGAGAAAGAACGAAAGAAAGGCAGTTAAAAGTGGCTGGAGAGGGGCTTTAAATTGGTTTTCATTGCATTGCCCCACCATCACTTCATGCTGTACACTTTACAGTTTCAACCACTGGAGGTCAGAAAAAAACAAGATCTTTAGGGGGTGTAAAGTTACTATTTAAAAAGGAACTTAAAGCCAACTGAAAATCTTTTTGGCTGACTTCCAGTGGTTTAACCTTTCACCTTGCCACAGTGATGTAGAAGTGTAATCCATTGCGTGTCAGTCAAGAGCCCATGTCTGACCACTTCTGACTCACCAAAAGATGGAAGTGATCAGCCTGGTAGGATTTTCTTTAGTGCACACATGTTTACGTCACGCACATCCATCATACATTATAGCATTCAAGTCAAATAGAGGAAGCAAAAGCAATAGGGAATGTGAAACGGCCAGTCCCTCAATGTCCTCTCACATACAAATGCATTTGATGACTTAGCAGTTTTAAGTAGTTTTTGCCTACAGGAAAGGGGTTTTGCACTGTGACTATGGGTGAACCCATTAGCTTGGGAAGGCATGTCATACTCTGGGTCATTGGAAAATGACTCACATCCTTGTGAAAAATATGGCAAAACATTTGACATCCAGCAGGAGTTGTGATTTGGCTGCTTGTTTTTTGTTTTACAATTTGATGTTCATACAAATGTAAGTTGGTATCATTTACAAGGTATGGATTATTTGAACTCTCCTCTTTCCTCTTCTCCTCTGAAGTCATTTTTCACCATAAGTCCAATTAATCAGATGAAAGTGTAATTTAATCAAAACATAGTCTTTCATTATACAAAGTTCTGTGGTATTTATCCTTCAGTCATAGGAATGCTGGTCATGGGTGCAATTTATTTCAAATCAACTCATGATCAGACCGCACAGATGCAGAGGGAATGATGAGAAGGAGCCGCTCTGCTGTTAAAAGTGTTTTTGAATTTTTCTGTAATTGCTTTTTTTCCCTTTTCCTTTTTTTTCCAATTGCGATTTCTTCAATTTTCCTTTTTTGCTGAGGTTTTTTGTTGCCGTTTCTCCTTGTCTTCTTTGACAGCTTTGATTGGGTTGTGAACCTTTGTTTATGAGTGCTTGTAAAGTCAGTTGAAACACTGCATGTGATGTTGGATTATACAAAAAAATGTGAAATGTCACTGGTGCAAAACCGTGTGACACCAAGCACGCTGTCATGCTTCTCTTCTGGCTGTCACTATGGTCACTAAACTTGCTAAGCTAGCTATTGAAATGGCAAACAGATGCCTCAGAAATCATACCAAACATCCTTGGTTGGTCTCAGTCTTGGGTGAAAAAAGTACTTTTTTACATTACATTTGATTTTACAGATGACTTTGGCTTTTTTGGCCACAATCTTGTACATTTTTCATGAGCTACCGCAGGCGCACAGATTTATGGGTAAAACTGACCATTACGGACCAGTTTGAAGGCATCTTATGAGACATGAAACAATTGTTCGATCCGTTTTGAACAGCACTTGATGCCTCGCTGTCTTGTCAGACACCTTTTGAGAAAGTGTTTTTACCGGTTTCAAACACAGCTGGAAACATAGGCAAACTGTTATCCTGGTTCTGTCCAAAGGTAACAAAATCCCCCCTACACCTGTAAATTCACCAGTGAACACATTACATCTTTGATGTTTTATCCGTACAAAAACAGAATTGTAAAAAACACAGATTCTTGTTTAATGGCTGTATACTGTGTTTCTTCTAGGCATTAACCTTTTGGAATCTTTGCTGGCTGGTAACTGCTTTCAGAAGAATTTACATCTTGTAACTCCCCCTAAAACCACACAAAATGTATCCGTTTATGTAAGGAGTAGACAAACAACATACTTTATATAATTAAGTTTGCTTTAGAGGTGCTCATAGGCATGTTCTTGAACCGTTTCTCCCTGCTTCCAGTCTTTACACTAAGCTAGGCTATCTTGCCCTGAATCCAGCTACATATTTACCACACAGACATGAGATTAGTATCAAGCCTCTCATCTCAATGTTGGAAAAAAACACAGACACATTTTTCTGAAATGGCTATATTATTCTTTTAGGCCGCTAACAGCTGCCATCCCACATTGATAGAATCACAGATAGATGACTCTGATAGATAGATAAAGATACTTGTCATGACAGCACTGAATTTGATTGACTATGCTTCCCAACAAAACACAACAGTAAATCTAGTCAAAAGCATGTCTCATTTATTATCATTCTGTACTACTTTATAATCCATTGGTGCAACTTGCCAAAGGACCCCATTTGCTTTTGGTTGCTCCCATCCTGATCCAAGTTGAGTCACTAGAACATCCACCCATCCCTGAGAGAGCAACCACACACTTAGGAAAGTGTCAGTGTGTCTGTGAGCCACAAAGAGACCCCAGATATAAGGTCTTCTGCAAGAGGTTTTCAGGGCTGTCATCCAGGGATTGCATCATTCTCAGAGTAAAATATATTTATATATTCATCTTTAGTCTGTATCAGTTTGGTATGATTTAGAGACTGATTTCCTCCCAGTCAAAGGACATCTTGAGATAATATCTTCCCTCAGAGCAAATCAAAATGTGTGTGAGTGTTTCATGTTTTTATATCCCAATGGAGACTTGAATCTGAATGCACACAAACCCATGGGGACAATATTGAGGTTCCCACGGGTAGAGATTGCTTGAATTTAGCATGTAGTTGTGATGGCTTTTTAGGGAGCAACAAGTGGTTCAAGTGTGTGGTACAATGTCAGGAGAAAGACAAGCATCTGCTGCACAGGAGACAATCTCAAATGTTTCTTCTGGAGCTGCAGGGACAGTGCATGTTAGTCGCATTGAACGCATCAGAGTGAATCTGGGTGACTCAGAAAATCCACAACCTCATCAACACAATGACGGCTATTCAGCTACAGGTTTCCTGTTATGCTCCCACTTCTGATGGTAGAGAACATCTCTCAGTCCAACTGTCTGATGAGGTGTCAAGAGTTGGCTGACTGCAGTCTTAGGTGTGGAGGTGTGAAGACAACATGCAAGGAGGTTGCAGTTCAAAAAAAGATTTATTTACGTGAGCAAAACAGGCTTATGTGGAAGCACAAGGCATGAGTCCCGACAAAAAAGGCAAAGTAAAAATCCAAACAGGTAGAGATATGATCCAAAACACAAAAATAATGAAAGTATGGAGAACAGAACACAGAGCACACTCAACAAATGATGACATAACAAAGACTGGAAAGAACAAGCCAAAATTTAAACACTAGGTAACGAGCAGGATGAGACCAAGACCAGGTGGAGGACATGAGGCAATTAGGCAGAACACAGACATAGGCAAGCAGGTGAAACCAATCGTGGCGAACAGAAAGGACCACAAACTGAACACTCAATAGATGAAAACTAAACAGAACATGAAACAAGCAGACTTGACACTAAAAGACAAACTAATAACAGGAAACAAGCACTCAAGACCAAACACTGTCATATAGAAAACTAAATAACACAAATAAACTACAACCTAACAAGGAACAGACTAAGACAAGGTGAACAGAACACAAAGCAGACAAATAATAAACACACAGAAGTAGAAAGACCAGAGGGGTATTGCACAAAAGTGGAATTACGAAAGCCAGGGCATAGTCCGATCAGTGCATCTTGGCTTTATCAGTTTCACAAAGGCCAAACCAGGCTCAGAAGGTGCAACTAAGTCAAGCCAGGTGTAAGTAATTCAGATAAATGGGCGTCATCAACTTTCTTCAAGAGACCACGCTGTCGATCACAGATTCATTGATGCTGAAATGGAAAAGACGTGTGCAGCATACTTTATTTGCTGTTACTCACTGTGTGTAAAAGAGGTTTTTGATGAAAAAATGCACATAATATAAAAAAAAAAGAAACACAGCCACAGTATTAAAACAGCGAGAAAAGCGTGGCAGACAATACTTATATACAATACTTAATAAGTAAGTAGCTAAAAGACTCAGTCTGCCACTGTACTACGTATAAGCACATCGACAGGTGAACACTGCCTGCTGTGCTAACTGTTCTGTTTTCTAACTGTTAACTGCTTTCGTTAAACCGAGTCAAGGCTTAATTCAGCCAGGATAACTTCAAGTGTGTGCAGTTCAGACATCTAACAGTTTGTAAAACACATAACAGTTAGCACAGCAGTGGCGTTCACCATGTGCTAGTACAGTGGCAGACTGGCTGTCAGACTGTAGAACTACAGCCTCAGGGTCAAGTTACAGATATCATACAGTATTTTCTATGAGCACCACAGTACTGACTTTTTATCTATTATCCATATTGACTAAACAAGTACACCATTTTCACACAAAATTGACAGACCTCCAGCCTCTCTGCCAAGTAGGCTTGGCAGAGAGGCTTTTCAGTTATAGAGAGGCTCTTATACACTTACCTAAAGGTTTATTAGGAACACCTGTTCAATTTCTCATTAATGCAATTATCTAATCAACGAATCACATGGCAGTTGCTTCAATGCATTTAGGGGTGTGGTCCTGGTCAAGACAATCTCCTGAACTCCAAACTGAATGTCAGAATGGGAAAGAAAGGTGATTTAAGCAATTTTGCTCAGTTACTGGGATTTTCACGCACAACCATTTCTAGGGTTTACAAAGAATGGTGTGAAAAGGGAAAAACATCCAGTATGCGGCAGTCCTGTGGCCGAAAATGCCTTGTTGATATTAGAGGTCAGAGGAGAATGGACCCACTGATTCAAGCTGATAGAAGAGCAACTTTGACTGAAATAACCACTTGTTACAACTGAGGTATGCAGCAAAGGATTTGTGAAGCCACAACACGCACAACCTTGAGGCGGATGGGCTACAACAGCAGAAGACCCCACCGGGTACCACTCATCTCCACTACAAATAGGAAAAAGAGGCTACAATTTGCAAGAGCTCACCAAAATTAGACAGCTGAAGACTCCCCAGACTCCCCATTCAGATATCTCAGCATTGAATAGTTAGTTCAGAATAGGGTTAAATGGGCAATACTATGAGGAAAAGAAATACTTTTGTTGTGAAAGCGCTGCTATATAAATAAAATTGAATTGAATAGACAGTATGATGATTAGTGGTTGTAATTAATACATTTGCTGAGTGACATATTAAGGTCCACTGCTCACTTAAGGTCTGACATAACGTTACTATTCATGGTAACGTTTTAATTAACAGAAATGCTGTTGCCATGATAACTTTCCAGAGTTGTAAAATATGCTTTAAGCTAAATGTAGTGTTTTAGTCTTCAGACTGATGGATCAGTTTCTCCAGCTGGACTTCCTTGATCATATTTCATTGTGTCACCAGTACCTTAAGGAACACCCTCACTAAAGCAGCTCCTGTGCTGTTTTAATTGTCTGCAAAGAGTCCAGAGCCATGCTAGCATTTTGTGTAGCCCATGGCACAGCGTTACTGAGCTAAATGCTAACAGCTAGCATGCCAGTATGCACATGACAATACTAGCATGCTAACATTTTCCAATTAGCACTAAACAAAGTACAGCTGAAGCTGATAATGTCACTACCTTTGCAGATATTTGGTCATAAACTACAGTATTGGATAAAATGTAAAGAGCATCACCAAAGTTGTTACACTTAATTCATCCTGACTGGCAGCCTATATAGATATGTAAATCTATGTACCAAATTTAATGGCAATTCATGTAGTTGTTAATTTTGGCATGGACCAAAGCGCCACACACACAACACAAAAAGAAAGCAAAGGAATCAGTCTGTGCTCTGTTGAAGGCTACACGGGGAAATTATTAGTAAATCAAAATCACATGATTATTTTTTTCATTTTTTTTCAGATTGGCATCTTTTTCCTGAATTGGTTTTGGGGAAACCAACATTCTGCAGTTAACACTCTCACCCAGAGCAACGGCAGCACAGCACAATGGTAGGATGTGCCTAAATTCTCACATGTGAAGCATCCGGTACGCAGCTGGTAGTTCTTTTAGAAGGTTGCTGTTGACACCATAGTGATATGTTATTTTGATGATGTGTAATCTGGTATGAGAAGAAGCAGAAGTGCTGTAATGCTTCCAGAAGTTGTGTGTCCCTGGAGGGGTTGGGATGTTTGCCTCATGAATCATGAACATGAAAATGGCTACTTTCACAGCTATTAACACAATTAACTCAGCTGGTATTTGGCAGGAAGGAAGCTTCATGGAGTTTAATGTTGTAATTTCACAGTTGAAAGGAGTTAGGGAGACATTTGAGACAAACGTTAGGTTGCCTTGTGAACATGAACATTGCTGGGCTGCATGGACACTGCATGTTGGTTCACTGAAACTATCTGTATCTGTATAATCTCTGTCCTATTCAAAGATTTTTATATATCACATGGGCAATGCCAGAGTTCACATTTTTCAGTCATTGCTGCTGTAAAAAAAAAAAAGTTTTGTTGAGATTGAAAGTTTATTTTGACCTTGGAAACAGCAGTTTGGTAGAGAGATAGTTTAGTCAGCTGCTGTTTCCAAGGTCAAGAATTAAAGGGGACCAATTATGCTTTTCCATATCTATAATGTTACAATGTCAGATGTTCATGTTTAACATGGCCAAAGCTTCAAATGATGAGGTAAAAGTATTTAAAAGAAATCCCTGTGAGCCAAAACCTCAGATTCTACTCTGTTTTCAGCTGTTTTTTCTAAAAACGGCTCGGTATGAAGTCAAACAGAAAGAATTCTGATAGATAGAATAATTTAGATTTTCCACCATGATATCTCTACAACTATTGGATGGATTAAGAGGAAATTTTATACAGACATTCATGGTCCTCTGATGAATCCTAATGATTTGGGTAACCCCCTGAGTTGTCCTCTAGCACCACCAGTAGGTCACTTATCCAGTGAAATATCTCAACACCTACTGGATGGATTCATACAAAATTTTGAATATATATCCATGTATGTATACCAATATCTTTAGTGGTCTATTAACTTTTACTCTTCTGCCACCGTGAAGTTCACATTTGTTGTTTAGAATGAAATGACTCAAATATTATCTGAATACATGCTTTTAACGGCAGACATTTTGACTTGTCTGCATTCTGGTTAGGTGAACCAGTTCCTGCCCTCTGGTATTGTGCACACTGGCTCACTGACATAGTGTACTGGGACAATTAAATAGAACAGAGCCATCGCTGATGGTATTAATTACATCTGTGCTTTTCCCTGCGTTAACTAGTCAAATTGTCTGTCGTGAAAAGGGTCTATAGCTAGAACATTTGGATATATTATAATAATTTTGGTGATCCCCAAACCCAGTGGTTCTCAAACTTTTTCTGTCAAGCCAAAAATGTTCATGCCCCTTCTCCCCAGCAAAAATGAATTTAATTTACAGACAATTTAAGTAAACAAAGATTCATGTTAGCAAGAAAGCCTTTCAAGCATCATAGAACTTTTGTTTGTTTATGTTACCACATGACTCAAATTCATTCAACTTTAGATCTGTTCAACATCCCTCGGGAAAAGGTGAAATTTCTATTTGAATGAGCTAAAGCGGAAACATTTAACAGATACAAGAAAAAACCCACTGTAGTTGCCAGTCTTTATATTGCTACTGTAACAATAAATGCATGATGCTTGCATGAGGTGTGAGGCTGAGATACAAACATGCCCAATACTGTTGTTGTCTTACACTTATTTTACTTGAAGATTGTTATTATGCAGTCTGGTTCTGTGTTCAGACCACACCAACATTTCTCTGTTTGACCTCTACCCAGACACCCTTGCTCCCACAAAACAACTGTTGCCATAGTAACCCCTTAACCAGGGCACAATCACTGACCAGCAGGAAGTGTGGAGCATTTTGGGTTAATGAGAGCTTCCGTGTGGGAAGGGGTGTGTCCACAGCAGGAGGGAGACCTCTGCGTCATCTCGACAAAGGGGTTTTCCATATTTTTATGACAGTGGGAATATTGTTCCAGTGTTCCAGGCTGTTTCCCTTTGCCCTGTCTCATCTATTGTGTGTGATACCTTTAAAATATTTCCACACACCAGAGTGTGTCTTAAGGTACATTGAATTTTTAGAGAATTTCTTTAATAACGTAGGAAAAACATGCCTAACTGTGGAAAAATTCACATCAGATTCACTGCATTACCTCATTTGAGGTATGCTATTTTGCTGACCTGTCTTATCTTTCTTCATTTCCATTTCTTGACACTATTAGATAACCAAGTGTATCTGCAGTTGAAACAAGTGGCGTTTTGGCAGAATAATTCCCTAAAAAAAGCCGAATTCTAAGAAATAGTTTTTGACTAAGATGGATGCACCTTTTACAGTTTGCCTCTCAGTAGGATACAAATGTAGTCCAACATTTCCTCCAAGGATCTGTGCCTGAAATGTTTCTGATTGCATTTTTTTACAGTAATCTATCATGTTAAAGTTGAAGTGTTGTAATATTGAATACATTCAATCTGGATCAGGGGCTACGGCAGGAAATGGCCTGCAGCCAGTTTGGCTTGACTTCAGGTCAGTGAGTAATTATGTTATGTTACATGCTGATCTTGGACTTGAGCTGCAGTCCACAAACACACACAGATATATGCACACAAACACACACACACACACACACATCCTGGCTTTGCTATAATTGTGAGGTATATTAAAACATATTTCTTGTGGAATATTGCAGTTGTGAAAGCCAACAGCCACACATTCAGCAGACATTGTGCAACAATAGCATTTGCAGTTGTGCTTTTGGCCATTTGAATGTTAAGGCCTCAGTATGCCCAGTTTAAGTTTTTCGGATTGAGAGGGGACTACGAACGACAACTTTCCAAAGGAAAAAAAACTGATTGAACCTCAAGCTTCAAGCTTTTTTTCCTTCTTTTCACTCTTTACAGAAATCAGGCTGAAACAACACAAATCAAGATCACTGTAGTAAATAAAACAGTAAAGCTGTGGGAAGTAAAATCAAAACATTGGATCAAAAGAGACTAAAACCCTCTGTAAAGCTGTCAGGAAATCCAGAGGTTGGTCATAGTTCTCTGTGGGTTTGGAACTAAAAAACTGTCACATACATATTTTAACCAACCAACCAACAATTAGTTCAGCTTTAATCAACCTTAACCAATATTTTACTAAACCCTAAATTTACATTTTTATACCATGAGAAATGATCAGAATGTCCTCACACACACACACTCACACAGTTGCTTGCTGGTTTTGGCAGGTTATCAAAATTTTTTCTTTATTTCTTGTCCATTCCCAGCTGTTCACATCTATCAAGACACCACTCATTAGCAGCAGGTAATTAAAGGGCTGCATTGAAGGTATTGTACTGAATCCTATTCAAACACAGACAACCACACACACATACACAAACAAGCACACACACTGCAGAGCAGCAGAATAATCAGTAATGTTGCTGCAATACCTTTACCATGATCTGCTTACAGCTGGATCATACTGAAATCTCTAGAGGCTCCTCCCTGTGTTATCTGCCAAACTCTTGTGTAAACAAAAAGAGTATTTCCATCTTGTGCTGTCAGACTCGACCCGAAACTGCAGCTCACTGGGATCTGTTTCTTTATAAAATCAGGAGACACCCTCTGTCTCAGTTATTAAAGTACACAGAACAAGTGCCGAGGGATCTGAGAGAATGAACTATAGCTGATTACCAAGTGATGACACTGTGTGTGTGTGTGTGCGCGTGCGTGTGTGTGTGTGTGTGTGGCTGGCTAAAACCTTTCTATGCTGTGAACCTCACTGTCACAATTTGACTGTTTTCCATAAAGGCTTGTCATGCCAATGTATTCAAAAGGGAGCTCTCTTTTTAAGGACTGTTTGAGTGCTTGTTTGCCATAATACCAAGAGTTTCAAAGTCAGAATTCTTTATTGTCATTGAGACTCCCCTCAGTGTACAATCAAATACAGATAAAAAGTTAAAATACAACTGAATAATTGACAGAAACTCACATATACTCAAAAAAGTGGTATTACCAGTAATAAAAGATATTGCGCAATCTGTGTGTCCATAATATTGCACTCAGCTGTGTTCATGTGTATGGTGAAAGATAAAAAGACAACAACTCATGCACATCAATGAACGATAAAGGTAGTCCATAGCTGGCTGCACTCAGCCATGATATTGCATTAGTTCCTAAAGTTTGCTTCACACTTTCACTGGATTTTAAGAGTTCATGGCAATTTATGGCACATGGAATTAAACTGTTCACTGGTCTGGAGGTACGGTTCTGAATAGACCTATAGCGTCTCCTAGAGGGCAGCAGAGTGAACCTGATTGGGATGAGTCCTGGATTATGTTTGTGGCCCAACAGAGACAGTGGATTCTATATGTCAGAGAGAGAGGATAGCTGTATGGTAGTGATGTTCTGAGCTGATTTAATAACTCTCAGTATTTTTGTCAGCCTCAGTGCAGCTTGTGAAACAAACCAGAGAGAGATGGTGGTAAAGCCTGATGGTGGCTTGGTATTCATTTTGTCTTTGTGTGTTTATAGACTGGTTATCTTAGCTTGGCCTCGGGTTTAGACATGTGGGGAGGCAGATACTCTACTCTGGAAATGGCAGAGTTGTCTAATTTACATGCTCTGTGATCCTAGCTGGCTTGCTAACATTAGACTAGACCTACAGGAACATCTTGCACATTGTTCATAGGTTGGAGCCCTGGTTGTTTCCCCTGAAATAATTTGTCCACATAAACGTTATAGATAACGTTAGCAAGTTTGTTACCCATCTCCTTTGTCTGCTGTACTGTGTTCTCTCATCATTGATCTTAACTGCCAACTGTCATTAGAGTTTTCATCTCTTAATACTCCTTCTCGTTGCTCTTTCAACTGCACCATCTAAATTCAGACATCTCTTTTCCAACTCCGTTATGAAACACACAAAACACAACAAAGACAAAGTTCCAACAGCATCCTCCATCTTGTTAACATTTGTTGTTGTTGTTTGGCTATGC
This sequence comes from Lepomis macrochirus, assembly GCA_024633595.2. Lineage (NCBI taxonomy): Eukaryota > Metazoa > Chordata > Actinopteri > Centrarchiformes > Centrarchidae > Lepomis > Lepomis macrochirus. The sequence continues at coordinate 28,484,444 of JALXJV020000006.1, read as the reverse complement.
CACTTCAGCATTCCTATTGGCAGTGTGAATTCAAACAGGAAAAAAGTCTTTTAAGTTATGTACAGATTTTCACAAAAATGAAAAATCGATATCCATCCAAATCAAAATATTACAATACTAGAACAAAGAATGTATAATACATGAAAGGTTGTCAGCAGATGGAGGCATGAAGTGCTCTGAAATCTCCTAGTTGACGACTGCATTGACTCTGGACTGGAGAAAGCACCACAAATCATAGAGACTCTGTGTCTCTCCACACGTCCTGCAGACTCTGGGACTTTAATTTTCTAATGAAATGCAGAGTTTACTTTCATCTAAAACAGTCCAGTTATTTTTCTCCTCAGCCCAGGTAAGACACTTATGGCGTTGTTTCTGGCGCAGCAGTGGCTTGAAGCTTGCAATGCAACACTTGTAGCTCATTTCCTGGACATGTCTGTGCGTGATGGCTCTTGACTCCAGCCTCAGTCCACTCCTTGTAAAGCTCTCCCAAGTTCTTGAATCGGCTTTGCTTGATAATCCTCTCAAGGCTGCAGTCATCCCTGTTGCTTGTGCACCTTTTCCTTCACATTTTATCCTTCCAGTCAACTTTCCATGAATATGCTTTGATCCAGCACTCTGCAAACAGCCAGCCCTTTCAGCTGTGATCTGTGGCTAACCCTGCTTGTGGAAGGCGTCAATGAGTGTCTTCTGGACAACGGTCAAGTCAGAAGTCTTCCCCATGATTGTGTTTGTGTGTAATGAACCAGACTGAGAGATTAAAGGCTCTCCTCAATTTGACATTATAATTCTTTGTTCTAATGTTTTAATATTTTGAGATATGGAGGTTAGGTTTACATGAGCTGTAAGCTGTGTGATGAATGCAGAATATATAAAAGTTTCACTTTTTGACTTAAATTACGGGGCCTGGCCTGTCCTGTTTCATAATACCACTTTGTACCTCAAGAGGTGATAATCCAACAGCATACGTCAGGCCTCCTCCCTTAGTTTCAGCTGGGAGATGTGTGCAAGCAGCAAGTTACACAGGCTCACTCAGCTTTTTTAGTCTAGCAAATAAAAAAATTAAAATCTTACACTTATTTTCTTTATCAAATACTAACTCTATATGAAGTAGTACAATCCACCTTGGACTTGACAGCTTGACCAAAATTCTGCTTACAACTTTATGCATAATCTAATGTCATATACATTATATTAATATTAGCTAGTCACATGGGGTAACTTTGAGGAACAGGTACTTTTAATATTTAAAAGTATATTTAGCTGATAATACTTATGTACTTATACATACTTAAGATTCTAAATATTGCACTTGTACTTGTTATGAAGTGCTATCGCTAGTATACTAGTTTTACCAGTCTATGGTCAAACCACAACATGTTTTCTGTTTCCACAGCATCATGTACAGATTATATGACAAGTAGCTGTGCATGTCACTTTTGACAGACCAATAATGTAAAGAGTAATGCAAATAATTACTTTTGCTCTTTAGTAAATATATGTCATTTCTTTTTTCAATGCAAAGTGTAATTATTTACTGATTCAGTACAAGTATCAAGTGTCCACCAGTGCTGTCTTGTATTTTGTATTTTAAATATCCCTTGTGGGATAATAAAGTACTGAACTGAACTTATTCCAGAACATAAAGTATAAATAAGTGAGAAATTAATTAGTAACTATAGGAGCAGCTTTGTATTTTATGACTGACTTTTAAGCTTTTTGAGGAAGGTTGACCAATCTGGAGGAACTTATAGCAACTATACTGCATAAGCAAGTTATATGTTCTGTCTTTCTCTATCTCCTTCCCACATCTACTGGCTGTGCTCTGAGAGGCCCTGCTAGCATAGTTTGACCATAAACAGGCATGAGAGAGGGCTGAATTCTGAGCAACACACAAACATAACATGTACCAAAGCTTCACATATGCACAAGTGCGTGCACAAAAGGACATACAGCAGAAATTAGATTTTTCTGTTGTGTACCCTTGCTGTGTTTTAGTTCAAAGTAGTTTAAAATGCAAAGTCCATCTGCGCCTTTTAGCAAATAAAACTGTAAAACAACACGCTACCCAGGTACCTCTGTTTAAGAAGCTTTAGAGCTTATTTATCTTCTGCTTAACATGGAAGTCAATATGCTAAGTGTGAATTTCAGCTCACTGACTGAGCAGTTTAAGTGCTGTGAAGCAACTCTCAGCTTGAAAAATACTTTCAAATGAAAGATTGTGCTATGTGGTACAATTTAACTTCACTGTACTACAAACCATAACATGTGCATGCACTTTATCACATCCATGCTGACTTCCCTGTGTTGCTGCCAATATGGGCTCCCTGCAGCAACCGTGTCTTCATGCTTATAATTGAAGAAATATGTGTTGTAGGTGAACAGGAACTTCAGATGATACACTGGGGACGGGCAAACACTAGGGTTAGATAAAAGTAAGATGGGGGGAAATACTTGTGGTGGAGGAAAGGAAGTCATCTAGAAGGAAATTAATCAGTCAAAGAGAAAAACAAGACAAGGGGAAGAAGGCAAAGCAGAAGGAATGGAAAGGCTGATTTTATAGCTGGTCAGAGAAAAAGCTAAATGTGCTTAAAAAAGGAAGAGATGGAGATTAGAAGGTGAGGGAGGGGAAATGAGTAAGTCAAGTTTTGTCCAAGTTCAAATCACAACTACGGCTTTCCCCTGGCAACACTAAAAATAATTTCTCCTCTGTATCTGCGTGTATGTGTGTGCTAAGGTCATTCGTGTGTGAACCATTAGGATAGGCTTACCTTAGCAGAAGAGAAGCAGGAAAGGCGGAGGGTTCAAGAGAACAGTAGAAGTATATTTTTGTCAGGAAATGAATTTTTGGACGTGCAGAGTGTGTGACAGGAGATGCCCTCTGGTTGCGTGTTTGTGTGTGTGTGTGTGTGTGTGTGTGTGTGTGTGTGTGTGTGTGTGTGTGTGTGTCTACTCAAGTTCATGTAAAACACACTGTAAAGGGGTTGAGTGGGCAGGCATAGTTTCTTCTGGGCTCTGGCCTGCGTTGGTATTGTTACAGGAAACAGCTTTTGTTCCTCGGACATGCTGAAAATGATTCTAATCAACAACAGATCTTGCTTTTTAAGACAAATACACATTTCTTCCCTAATCATCATAAATCTCTCTAATATCTTAGAGTAATTTTGTTTTTTTTATAAGTGAGAATGATTGCAAACCTTGACTCTTTTGGGAAATATGAACAACCGACGCCTTAGTGCAGTGGTTCTCAACCTTTTTTGGGCCAGCGCCCCCCTATCCATTATCCAGGTCCCTTACCGCCCCCCATCAAAAATATGTTTGCTATTTGCCCTGAATATTGTTGATTTTTTTTTTTTCGTTGCTGTTACTATTGTTATTATAAACATGGAAAAGCACATAATTGAATGACAAACAACATATTAATTACTTTCCCTGGTAACAAAAAAGCCAAGTGAATGTTCCTCCCAGAAAAGAGATAATTATTTTTTTGGTGGGGCACTTAATAAGTGGGGGGGGTGTGGGGGTCCTCGCCCAGAAGATTTTGAGCATAAAACACTTAATTTCCTGCATTTAGTGAAAATTTCTGCTCCAATTTCTGTCTTTTCTGCACCAGTTTATGGTTGAAATGTCTTCAATTCAAGTGGCAAGTCACAATTCAAAATATATAAATATAATGTGGTGAGGCTCTAAGGCATTCTTTATTGCTTTTAAATATTTTTCTCCAGCAGATCAACTTATTAAATATCATACCTGCTGAGTCAACACACGGTTAAATCTTACCTCTTCTTTTGTGTCCATTGGCGGGAAATAACCTATTTAAATGTGTTTGTGTCACTTCCACTTAGTTATAATACCCCTAACAGTTGACCTGTAAGGAAATTTCACAAATGGACTTATTGCACAGGTACCAAGCTTGAATTCACTAAGCTCCTGAGAGCAACCCATTCTTTCACAAATGTTTGTAGAAGCAGTCCACATGCCCAGGTGCTTGATTTTATACACCTGTGGCCATGGAAATGATTGGAACATCTGATTTCAATGATTTGGAAGGGGTGTCCCAATACTTTTGGCAATATAGTGTATACTGGCAGATCACACAGCCCTATTTATCAATGCAGTTATATTGTAAATCAAATGCTGTCAAGCTTTTTGGATTTACGGAACGGCAAGCTAGTGTAGATCATCTGCCTTTTGCTTATTGCCCACACTTAATGGAAGAGCTGGTGGTGGAGGGGGAGTGGTTATCTACTCTGTCATTCGTGCAGCTATATAGCCACCACACTTGAATTCTTCCCTAATTCTGTGGAGGGGGCTATGGACTAACACATCTCCAGAATTTGGTCACCATACCAATTATTAAGGGAAACTTAATGTCTTGCAGACGTTGGATAGATATACTGTTGATTTCGTTTGCCATTGTTTATGTTTTCCAATTGAGCTAAGAACCCGAGTGATTTCTTGAGGTCATCCAGAGGTGATGTTGTCCAAAGTCAGTCAAATCTGAAAAAGTTCTTGCACTAAAAAAAGTGCAAACAAATGGATTCATTTGGACTGCCAAGAAAAACTTCACATTTGCACTTGTCTTTCTACTTGCATATATTTGCATATTTTTTGCATACCAACTTAATTTAGAAATTTTGGACTTCCCCAACTTCTGTGCACACAGTTGTGCACTGCCTTGCAAGGCCAGGTGGACCTAATTCAGTTATCCGCTGTAGCACTTCTGGTGCAGAACTAGAGGACAGAAAAGGAACAAGGATGCACAGAGAAACACATACAGTTGCAACATTTACTAGATACAAAAATTGGCTTCAGAAAGTCATAAAATATCATATTAAAACAAGGGAAGAAGTCTTTGGATTGTGCATTAAGTTCACTGCATGTAAAACCACCATTTCCCCCTCTCCTTTCCCTTTCATGTCTCTGTAGAGTCCTATCAAAGTAAAATGCCAGCATTTTAAGAAATACTTTCCACTTTCTTTACATTCACAGTGCACTTTAATCTTGGAGCTGTGTATAACAGTATCCAAATATTATTTATGTTGACTCAATTGAGTTTCTAATAAATAGATCTGAAAATGTCATAAGGTAAATAAAAACTAAACTACTTTTGTTTCAGGAGAACAATTCTTTACACTGAAATGTTTGACTTGTGTGCCTTATTTGTTGTGAGCATGGAACTGAATAAATGGTCTATAAATAGTATCAGATGTGGGAATTTGTATTGTGGTGGTACTAAAACTATGCCTTTGGTGTGAGAGACGAAGGTTCAATCCTCCACTGTGACCCATCCACCATTGTGCCCTGAGTAAGACATTTAATCCCTAGTTGCTCCAGAGGCATGCGACCTCAATTGTAAGTTGCTTTTGATAAAAGCAGCAGCTAAATGAATAGATGTAAATGTCTGAGTTTCCTGAAATTAAGTAAATTTAAGTAAGTCTGAAACTGTCACAAATAATCCTAGTACAAGATGACTAGATAGGATAAATGGTTATGGATATGTATTACTCTAATGTGAACATGTGATCATTTTTAATTATGAAAAAATAGGATTCAAATATGTTTGTTTTAGGTTTTGATAATACACCTATAGCTCTATCAATTGAAGTATCTGTAAAATGGCATTAAAATTAATTTTTCATCACAAACCTGTAATTTACAGTAAGTTTTCTTTTTTAAAACCATTAAATGGTCTGAACGCCTGCCATTTAACAATAAATTAAATATTACCTTTATGTAATTTTACCACTTTGGGACAATTATATACTATGTTAATCTAACTTGTAATCTAAGAATTATAATAAAAGTCAAAAGCTGTGAAATTACAGTAATTATTAGGGATGAGCGAGTACAGCATTATCTGTATCTGTATCTGTTAACCTATATGAATTATCTGTATCTGTACTCAGACTGGGCGGGGCCTGACCCAGAAGTGGGATTTAACCCGGAAGTGGGATGGGTTATCTTGAAATGGACGGGCTTTAACCGGTATATTATTTTAAGCATGCAATTGATATGGGTTGATCAGAAATTGTTATATTTATTGCTGATTAGAAAACTATTTACATGACAGCATCAGCATTGAGCTTCAGATCAATGGTTTTGATCATGATAACAAACAAACTATATACAGAACAAGTTTTGCAACAATGAATACAACACATGCGGTTGCAATTATGAAGTAAAATGTAATGAACAAGAGTTTTCATACTCAACATAACTTTCTTCTTTTAAATTTTAATTTTTTTATGATCAGTGTGATTAATTTTTTTAGTTCTTTTTTATTTTTTTTATTTCCACACCAGAGGCCTGTACCACGAAGCAGGATTTGAGTTTATCCAGGTAATTTCTAGGTTAATCCCGGGTTTTTAGTACCACGAAGGTGGTTCACTTCTTACCGGGGTAGATCTCCATGGTAACTTACGCTGAACGGTTAACCTGCTCCGGAGCAGGTTATGTTCCAGAAAAGGGATTAACTCTGTGAAAACGCTGCATACTGACCAATCAGCTCTCTTGGAAAATGACATCACCATCTGTAGGAAATCCCAGACTATTTTAGCCAATAGGCTGCTTTATGTTTGTGGTGATGTGGAGAAACTCTTGACTACAGCCATCCTACAGAGACTGATTAAAAGCCTCAGGCTAATGTTGCCTACAGGGTCAGTACCATACAGCAGGATCAGCCTACTTACTGCCTTTAAATGCGTTTAATATTTTTTATTTCCCAGTTCGTTTCACACAGCCTGTCGCAGCCGTTAAAATAAATAGGTTTTATTTGTCTTATGTGAGGCTGAATATTATGAGCAGTTTGATAGGGATATTGAAATACTAAATTTTAATATGAACGTGGTTTATCTATTTAGGTTAGTATAGCTTTCTTAGGGCGCCTACAGAGACTGTAGTCATGGTCCGTCCCACCTTTTGCGATGTGGCCACAACTGTCATATTTCTGTAGTGTTACAGTTTAATCCTCGATCGTAAAATATGACGCTCTGCTGACAGTGGATTGTTCATGTCTGTTTGGTCATCTGCTGCTAACACCGCCTCTTTTATATGAACACGCTCCCAACTGGATCGGGAAACCCTGGCTTGATTTACCGAGTTGATAACCAGCTTCGTGGTGCCACTTATCCCGATCGTGATTGTTAGGGTTAGTTAAGCCAGATAAGGAAAACATATCCTGGGTTTGTTGAGCTCGCTTCGTGGTGGTATGTGGCCGCAGGTATGTGTGTTTGAGTGTGTGTGACTGAGTAAGAGAAACAGAGAGAGAGAGGGGTGAGGGGTGTTTGTGTGTGTGTGTAGCTTAATTTGTAATATTATTTTAAATAATTTATTTATACCACAACTACCTTTATTTTTTTTATAAAATACAGCAAGAAAGTGTCAGACACTCTGTGCATGAAGTCAAAAAACTGGTTAGAGACAGCTGACAGCTTAAAAAAAAATCTCCAATGACCGGCAGAGAGAGGGAGTGAGAGAGTGTGTGTGTGCAGACACAGTCAGCTACCCAATGAGGATTTTTATTCAATCCCAGCACAGATATTGTAATTGGCCTGAAACAGGGCTACAGGTAAGCCGTTGAGTGTAGACCACTGATTGCTTCCATTTCGCTTGGCTAAAAGCAGACTACATGTAGCCTGTTCAAATAAGAGCTAAATCGTGGCTACAGATATAGATCATGTCAATTTAATGACACTGAATATCTTGTAGATATTATTGACATTGCAAAAATAATCGGATATCAACCATCTCACGTGCTGCCAGGGCAAAAACCCACTTTTAATCTTTTTACTTATTTGACTAAAAGTGGGCTACAAATAGCCAGTCTGTCTACGAGATAAATCGTGGCTACACACAGGCTGTGCGTAAAACGTGAAAGAAATTTAACAAAAAACCTTGTAATCATTGTAGACCTTGCTTACATGATCGAATATCATACACCTTGCAAGTTATTTTGGCAAAAATGTCATGTAACCAAATGTGAAGTTATAGTGGCTAGAAGTGGGTTACTCATAGCCAGACTAAATCAGGTCTATAGTAAACCTAAATGGTGAAATAACTGCTATTGCTGGTTAGGAAGTTTCTACCCGTCAATCAAGATCAGCGTTAAGTTATATTAAAAGACACTAAGCGAGTGTTTCTCAACGGGGGTGTTCCGATAATATTTTGGAAAGAGGGGCCCTGAGCAGCTTTTGGGGGGCGTTTGTTAGTTGGAAATTCTAAGGCAAGTTTATGCTAAAGATTCACAACAATACAAGTTTAAACTTTAAACTACTTGCAAAAAAACTGTGGTCGGCAACAGTTTAGTCCACTGCGACTGGACGAGACGTTGTATTTTTTTCTCCGTCAGCTTCTTGTGGTGCAGCTCTGTGCTGCTTTCACAGGAAACGGAAGTAGGAGTAGCCTATCATCTGTAAAATTATACCCACATGTGTAAACTCTCTTTCTTGGTACTACCGTGGAAAAGTATTTTTTCTCTTATAAATATAAGAGGTGCTGAAGTTAACGTGTTATTGTGAGATTTCTGCCTAATTACAGGTGTTGTCGATTAGATTCATTTTCCCCCGGCATGGGCACCTCCTCCTCTCATCCAGTTATGTATCTGTCAGACGGTCAAGGGGTCGAGAGAATTCTTCCAGCGAATTAGTAACCTAATGCAGTCCCTCGTCTCTCTCTCTTTCACTCTCCCGTCCCTCGCTCTCTCACTCACGAACACAGCTGCACAAATCAGTCCAACACAATGCTGTTAGTAGATATGTAGTCATTCAAAAGCTGAGTATTTGGTCTATGGTTAGATGTCTATTAACTTTTCACTGGCAGCCCAAATTCAACCTTGTTTTAGCCTAGACTCATTTTCACCATCTAACACACGTCTATATATGTAGCCGTTCAATGGTGGTCTAATTGATGACTAGACTATTTTGGGGCTATGGTTAGACATCTTCCAAACTTTCACTGACAGCCCAAATTCGGCCCTGTTTTAGCCTAGACGTCTGGGCTCTGTTTAGACATCTATTAGACGTGTTTTAATCGTGAAATCGCTTGCTGGGTTGTCAGTCACAAGGTAGCCACACCCTAAAGCATACCCTGTTGTATTGTTTATTTTCCACTAAATGGGACAATCATTTACAAAATGAACATCATGTTGGATGAAGAAGGCTTGAAATTAGCCATTGAGACAGTGAACTCATAAGAAAAGTGTATACTAAGGAAATAAATCAAGTGAGAAGTAGGGTCATTTTGCTATTGACTACAATGCAATTAGAATTCTTTTTGCAACCAGTGGAGTCACCACCCTGTTGGCCATTAGAAAGAATTCAGGTTTCAGGCACTTCCGCATTGGCTTCTCTTTTCAGACCCTGAGGTTGCCGCTTGACTAAAACAGTAGACATCTGGCCCATAAAACCAAAACAATGACCTGTAAGATGTTACAATGTAGAGTTGAGGAAACAGAGTAATTCCTTGTGGATTTGTCACCATGAGCAGCGTCTTTCACGTTATGGTTAGCCATTGGATCCATTGTTCATATAAAATATTTACTTTGACCTACTTATAATATATAACATAATGGGTTTTCTTACTGTGGACATACATACCAGCATCATGATTTGTTTGGTTTATGGGAATTGTACTCTGGTCATTGTTAGATGGCGTGCTGGCAGAGTGAGAACATTTGGATCTGAAATGCAGCTGGGTCACTAACTGTCAAAAGGCCAGCCACAAGCTGCCGGCCAGTAAAACTAGGATGCATATCCCTTAGATCTACTAGCCCTGGGAATCTGGAAACACAAATACACACACAGACACGCACAGAAGAAAGGCTGAGGAAACAGAGAAAGAGACAGACGGAAATAGAGGGTGTTAACTTTGTTTCACAAGTTTCTTTAATTTCACCCATTTCACAGATTTTCTCCAGGGGAAATAAGTTCACATTTTAGAACACTTTTGCTCAGCCTCACATAATCGTTCCTTTGGTCATCATGTGCATGACAAGCAGCATAATATATGTTGTTGTTGTTGGTCTCCTGCTGCCTGCTTCTCACAGGGGAGCAGATACCCCATGAGGCATTGCCCCCACCCTGCAAAAAAACCCCACAATGCACTTCAGTGACTCATCTTAGACGACATCACCTCAGTGAGCCCAGTGAAAAAACGTCCATGCACAGCTAATGTTGTAGTTCACCAAAGCTTCATTCCAAGTGCTAAATCTTCAATATTTAATTCAACGTTCAAGTCCAAGAAACCACACAGAGAAGTAATCCCTGTTAGAAATAGGATTAGTAAAATTGCATTAAGAGCTTTTGTTGCATTTCAACAAATAGTTCTGGGCTGGTTCATTTTATTCGATTCTTCAAGGATCCACTTTAGTTTTCAGAGTACAACACAGCCAACAAGGGCTTATTAAACCACTAATATAACACACCACAAGACTTAGCAGGAGATGGGTGGGTCACATACAAACGCTTGAGGCAGAGAAACACAGAGAGTAGTGGTTGTCTGACAGTGGTGTCAGTTGTTGAGAAACGCCTCACTCCCTGAATTTGGTTCAAACCTGCAGTTTGGCACAGATATGACTGTATCTCTGCCATTTGTATGTATTTCCCCATTTATGTATATCAGGTAATATTTACAAGCTTATGAAAAATATGGTCACCTGCACTCCCAAGGAGAAGTACTGTTTTCAAAGTACTCCTGGGACCTGCAGTAAGTTTGCAAAAGTAATATGTTGTACAGCAGTCTGGGTCTGTTTACAAAAAAGGGTGGATCCTCTTCTGGATCACGTCTCTCTCTCTCTCTCTCTCTCACACACTCACACACACACACACACACACACACACACACACACACACACACACACACACACACACACACACACACACACACACATCTCTTTGTCCATATACACAATTTACCTGTCAGTTAGTAAATTATCATTCAGACTGTGTGGATTAGTTAGATGTACATCTGTTTCAGTAGAAATACTTTCGAAATGCCTCCATGAGCTCTTAAAGGGAGTTCTGGCAGAGCACTGGGACCACAGCTAAACAAATATTGTCATGATCCTGCAACACATTTATCATCTATGGAAACTCCCCATTGCATGAACCCATCATCCCATATCAAAGCCACATACCTTCTTTCATCCTTATCTTGTTTTATTTTCTCTTTGCTCCAATTAGTTTTTACACCTATAATGACTTATGAAGATTTGTGTTTTACTACTTCAACTCTCACAAACCTGGGGCAATGTTGGGCCCCCTTGCTTTTCACCTCTATGTAAGTATGCCCTTCTCTGTATGTATTGTGGTAGAGAAAACTTCTGTCATTGCTTGTAAGATGTGGGGCAGCTACTCTTTAAAGTATGTAATGTCAGGCTCTTTACTCCTGCTGCCACTGTGCTGTACTTATGAAAACCATGAATTTTAAAAGTATAAGCTTTTCACAATAAGATTTTTTTATGTTAATAGTCAAGTTTTGTTTTTTTGTCTAAGCAGTAAAGGTTTACCAGTCAACAAACTTAATGCGAAAACATTGCCTAGCCTGCCTTATAGTCTACTGTTTACTGTCTACTATTTATTCTGAACTGTGCATGTATGTTTACAAAGTACTCAAGTACAGTAGCTTCTACATGGATGCTATCTACTGTAGCTACTTATTTTTCACACAGTCTCACATTAATACACTGGCCTGTCTGAGTCCAAACTAAATTAGAGCCATGTAGTTGAGATTTGTTTGTATGCTTATTTATTTGCATAATACAAAAAAAGAAGATAGGTTATATCAGAAAGAAATTATCATACAGTAAGAGTAGGCGTGCAGATAAAGGCAAAAAAGGCTCTCCTCTGAATGTTTTGAAGGAAAATTACTTGGACTTGCTGCTTGAACAAATTTATCTTGGACATTTTTTTTGCTGGGGTCACGTCAAGTCAGATTTATTCATATAAACCAAAACTGTAAAAAAAAAAAAAAAATGTGTCTCACTCTGTGCAGCATAAGTGTAAGCTGAGGTGTTAAGAAATAATATACAGGGCATTTGCAGTTAATTGTTAAGTGGTTAGGGTGCAACCCTTTCTCCTGAGTTCTTTGTAATTTCTTAAGTGTTTGGTAAATTGCTTACTGTCTCACTAGATTGCTGCTAGGTGACTGTTTTGGTGTTTGATGTGGTTGCTGGGGTATTAATATGAGGCTGCCGGGATGTTTAAGGTGATTGATAGGGTGTCCCAGGAGGTTTCTGTGGTGCTTCAAGATGGTTAACAGGGTGTTTCTGCAGGTTGTTATGCTGTTACTAGGGAGGTTTCTGAATGGAATAAAAACCAGCACATTAACACTATACCTTTTTTCGTACAAACTAAAGATGTTCAATACAAGTATTAAAAAAGTACAACCAAAATGAATTTCAAAGACTAATTTAGGAAAGAAGCTAGAATAAATCTAAGAGGATAGCACATGATACACACTTAAACATGTAAGTATTTGAGTTACAAGAGTTGTGGTCTTGTTTAGGCTGTAGGATGGTGACGTTTGATTGCTGCTGTAGGCGACGCTGGTCATCAGATCATGAACTGGGAGCCAGAGAGGTATTGAGAGTCTTTCCAGATGTTGGTCTCTCCACAATTGGTGGTCCTCCTCTTACACTGGCAGCAGCGCTTGTACTGTTCAAGCTTATCAACTAGGAGCTGACCAGCAGACCTGACCGCAGGGAGACAGAGTGAAGCATGGAAGGATAAATGAATGAACAGGAAATCATTTCTTGACAGAAAGATAATTAACAAAATGGGCCTGTAGTGTCTTAGATATTGATCTTATAGTTATGTCCAGGTCCAAAACTAAAATTAGGAACATTAACTGTTGATCTAGTTGCCCCAAGAATGCAAAATTATTAATCCTAATTAAAGTAAGTGAGGGTGTAAATTTTTAACCAACTTATGAACATATGAATAGATGTAAAAGCAGGGGTGAATGCTAATTGAGGCTCAAGGTGATCCTACATCCACACACCTCAGGAAGCGCCTCTCTTCTTCCTCTTGTTGGTGTTTAAGATTCGCACTGCGACTCCACTCATCCTCTAGTGACTTACTGATCTCCTGCTTCTTCTCAAAGCGATTAATGTGGCCCAATATTAACCTGGACAGTAAACATACCAGAGAAAAACAAACAACCATAGTTTCCACAGACAAAAATATGTTTTGGATGAAGGATGCTGCTTTTTATCTCCACATCTCAATTGATCATTTTAGTCATTTCCTCTTCCGTAACTCACTCATTTTTGTTGTGTTTGAGCATTTCTCTCTCTTTCTCCACCTGTTCTTGGCGATTGTGCAGTTGTTCCTTCTTCCTCTGAGTGGCAGCACTGAAATTTATCTGAAAGAGCTGCCAATATATAGAAACAGCTTCAATATGTAGTAAACCAATTTTAAAAAGAGACTTGCAGTAACAGGCCTGGAGTCATTTGTGGGGTTATATATGTGTATACAAAAAAAACAGGTGGAAAGTATCTCACCACAGTTTTGAGGTGATTGTATTTTACTTGAGTATTTACATTTTATGCTACTTTGTACTTTGTACAACATTTCAGAAGGAAATATTGTACTTTTTACTCCCCTACATTTATGTAACAGCTATCGATACTAGTTACATTGCAGTTTGCGATTCCAAAAATGTAGGATCAACAAATAAAATCAGATGCATTTTTCAAGTTAAAGCTACCCTACTGTATGTAAAAAAGTTATCTACACATCAACCAGTGACAACATGAAACTTCTATTTACATGTGAATGCATCAATGATAATAATCCTATATAATAATATAACTCTCTGTATAATTGAATAATTTTACTTTTGATACGTTTAGTGCAGTTTGCTAATATTTCAGTACTATTACTTAATTGAAATGTTTAATGCATGCCTTTACTTGTTGAGTATTTTTACACTGTGGTATTACTACTTTTACTTAAGTAAAGGATCTGAGTACCTCTTCTACCACTGAAAAAAGCAAAAGCAATGCAGTATAGTTTGTATAATTAACAGCTATGGCCATTGTTATTTGCGCCATCTGCATGAGGCAGCAACTGAAAATCAAGGTTTATGACAGCAATAAGAAATAGAGGTGACCTTCTGTGCCCTCTCTCGGCTCTCTGCATTGTTGGCTGCTGTCTCCATGCGGTTGTACCCAGAGTTGTCAGACTGGCACTCTGGAGGGTCTGTGCACTTCTTATCTCCTACCTAAAGGACAGAACAGACTAGTCAGTTTTAAGGTTAATATGGAGCAGGCCATGGTATAATGCACCACCTGGGCCAAATGTGGCCTGGTGACAGGTCATTTCTGACCCACCAGGTTGAAACAAAGACAAATTAAAATTTTGTTGTTGGTGTGTTGATATTCCATAAATCAAGTTCCCCCTGAAATAATCATGTATCTTTTATTTTAAAGTGGATGCGTAAACAACACATGTGCATGTTTAACATACTGCACAAACATCATTTTGGTCCACCAAGCAGCTGTCAAATCTGCTGTATATCTAATCTGGCTTTTATAGTGAGTACCGATTTAGTACTGCACTCTTATGCCCTTTGTGGCAGGATGGGTGGTAGCTTTACTCTGCTGACTTCCTTTGACCTACAACCTTCCACAACATAAACAACACAGTAGCAAATTTAGACATTCATAACCATCCATAACTGAAGCTGCGATTCCTTAGAAATCAGCAGCATCGGCGCGGAATAGAACCAGAGTTTTTATGTTAATCAGAGTAAAAAGTTCCAACATTATAATGAAAACCAGTTACTATGTATTCTCCACAACTGGCTGTAAATGTTAGTAAAACATGTTGAAATTGAAGGACATTTATAACCTGTACAAATATCATCATCCACGACCTTGTTCACAGCAACAAGCGGTTGACAATGAGTGAATATCATCATTGTTTATGTCTACTTAAAAGGAAAGTCTGTAATTCTGGAGTAAGATTCTTGATTTTTCATATTCACTCAATTTGATAATGTTGATAATTACAATGTTAAGAATTCCTTATCCAAAAAAAGTTAGTCGCGTCTGCATCATCATATCTGTCAAAACTGGACTGTTTAAAACTGGATTACTTTTTTTGTATTCTTCATTGCTTGTGCATTTTGTGTTTGCGCTACCATACAAAGACTACAAAAATATTTTCAACAGCATCCTTTGAAAGGTCTGAAAGTCAACTTTGCGAAGTGTTTTCTTGCCTGAGTGTCCAGAGCCTTCTTATAACGCTTAGTTCTTTCACGTTTCTGCTGGAGCTGCCGAGCCTTCTGCAAAGCTATCCTAAAACACACACACCAGGTGACACACTAGTTATCACAACACATGATGATTTGAAATGCCTGAGTAGTACATCCTTTACAGACTCACTCCTGAGCCAGCTGGACCTGGTCTAGACGCTCCATGAGAAGACGGTTCTGCTGGTCTCGAGCCTCGTGTTGCCGTCTGCTCTCTATCTCGCTTTGAAGCTCGTTCATGTAACGATGCTGCTGAATCCTCCTGACAGGAGTAACGGGCCGAGCCGGGAAGATGAATGAAGTCTAAACAGAAGTAGCCCAAACAAGACACTGAATTTGAACAAGCCATTACTGTAAAAGATGCAGTGAGTGACAAGAGTTGTAAAGTGTTATTTAAAGAAATAATTCTCAAGTTTCTCTTAACTCTTGAGTTTCATGAACTCAGACTCCTAATTTTGATACTATTTTTGGATGCCATTTTTTCTACAATCCATTCAATGCCTGGGTCCAGATCATAAACTGTATATAAGAAGGTCCAGACCTTTGAATCTCTCCTCTCCACCAAGTTGACTGATTCTTGTCTGGCATAATGAAATGAAACCATGGTTTCTTGGTTAAAAAGCACTTAATCCAATGAGCGTTGTGGGCGGGTCTGATGCCCTGCTGTACACCCAAACAAGGAGGAGTAATAACAACAATGGTGACCTCTATTAACAACATATATGCTGCTATTGAGGCTGTTCTAAATCAATTATAAATCAATTATCTTAAGTAGCTTCTTTTTACTTCGCTCCACGCAAAACCAGTATGTTATCAGGCAATTTCAATGTGTCTACTTATGTTCAGTAATTGCTTCTCTGCACAAAGGATTAACAATTCACAGCATAAATTTACCTCATTAATGTCATATCACAGCTGTTAAGATGCTGCTCAAACAAAACCGAACGTACTGTTTCTGCTCCCCATTAAAAACCTTTAACTGGGGAATCTCAGGGTGGCTTTTTATTGTGAAGCAGGCACAGGAAACGCAGTGTATTTGTCATTGACATTAGTGCAAAGTCACTTACCATGATGGTTTATCAAAAATGTGTCTAAATAAGTCATCATTCAGTCAGGTCATTGTCTGTATGTTTTGACAGCGTATCGGTTTTAAATATGGCAGGAAGTATTGGAACAGGAGGAGAAATCACAGTGAGCTCTCAGTCTGTTTACCACCAACAAGACACTGCGCCGGTGACAACACTATGGGACCGCCCTTGGGTGTGGCAGGGCTGAACTATGAATGAAACTACGCCAATCCCATTGGCACTGCTCTAAATGGTAGTGTGTGTATATAAGCACACCGGCACACATTACTCATTAGCTTTAACTATGAAGCAGGCACTCCAGGCGGGGTGAGGTGTGGAGAAACGACGCATTGTCTCGTTCCCCTTCTCGGGGAACAAGGGTTACATAAGTAACCCGAGATGTTCCCCTTCGAGGGCACTCGAACTGCGTTGGTGACAACACTATGGGAACGAGATATTCACTACGCCGCACCGAAACCCCGCCTGCCCCTAGCGCACAGCAATCTATGGGCACGACTAAGAGGAGAGTGCTCTGGTACCGGGTGCAGAAGGAAGGTCCAGACTAAAGAATTGGATGAAAGTGCGAGGAGTGGCACAGCCAGCAGCCTCACATACATCTCAGAGCAAAGCCCCTGAGAGGAGAACCCTGTAGGCAGCCATGCCTCTGTAGAGTGAGCCCTCACTGCCATAGGTGAAGGCAACCCGCGCATTAATAGACCAGGGAGATGGTCTGAACAATCCAGTTGCTGATAGTATTCTTGGAAGCAGGGAGCCCAGCCTTGGGGGACCCAAACACACCAGCAGCTGGTCTGCTTTCCTCCATCGGGATGACCTCTGGGTATAGAAACTCAGCGCTCTGACCGGGCAGAGCAAGTGAAGTCTCCCGTCCTCCGCCGTCACATGAGGTGGAGGACGCCATACTGGACGGCACCTTCGGGATGTAGGCAAGGCAAGGCAAGGCAAGTTTATTTGTATAGCACATTTCAACAACGAGGCAATTCAAAGTGCTTTACATAAAACATAAAAGCAACAGGGAAAATATAATAAAAGTTAAAAGTTACAGTGTTAGAAGTTACAGTGTTACAATCATGGTTACTAAAAACAAAGAAAAAGAAAACAGTACAGTAAAAGATACAGTGCAGTGTAAATTATCAATAAAAAGAAAAATCTTAATTAAAAGCAGTGGTAAAAAGAAAGGTCTTCAGTCTTGATTTAAAAGAACTGACTGTTTCAGCAGACCTGCAGTTATCTGGGAGTTTGTTCCAGATATACAGAGCATAATAACTGAACGCTGCTTCTCCTTGTTTAGTTTTGACTCTGGGGACAGAAAGCAGACCTGCCCCAGACGACCTGAGAGGTCTGGATGGTTCATAACGAAGCAGAAGATCAGAAATATATTTTGGTCCTAATCCATTTAGTGCTTTGTAAACTAACAGCAAGATTTTGAAATCAATTTCAAAACATGCCCGAACATGGGTGCAGGATGGCCCTTACTCTCCCCGGGGCAAACACCAGGCTTTGAGGGGATGCTGAAAGAGCTTGGAAATCCCCCACCCTCCTCAGAGAGGTGATAGCAAGGAGAAAAGCCATTTTCAGGGTAAGGTGCTTGGCATCAGCTGACTCTAAGGGCTCGGAGGGGGCCTCAGCCAACACCTCGAGAACCACTGCTAGGTCCCAGGTGGGAATCCTAGAGGGAGTCACCGGTCTCATCCTCCAGGCTCCATGGAAGAACGTACGACCAAAGGCTGCTTCCCCAGAGGTACCTCTCTCAAAGGGGCGTGGAACGCTGCAATGGCGGCCACATATACTTTGAGAGTGGAGGGGGATAAGCCCGCAGAGAAACGGTCTTGGAGGAACTCTAGTACCGCAAATATCTGGCAGTTAACTAGATCCAACGCACTTTCTCTACACCAGGTGGAAAAAACATTCCATTTTAGGTCGAACATCCGTCTCATGGATGGGGCTCTGGAGCTGAGCAAGGTTTCGACTGCTCCTGCCATAAGACCCGCCTAAAGGAACTGCGCCCCCTCAGAGACCAGACCCATAGTCGCCACAGGGAGGGGAAAGGATGGAGATGCTGCCCCCCGCTTGGGACAACAGGTCTCTCCTCAGAGGGCCCTGGCATGGCGGGCCGTCCAGGAGCGCTATAAGTTCAAAAACCAGACTCTGGCCAGCCAGAACGGGGCTACTAACAGTAGGCTGACACCGTCCCGACTGACCCTCTCCAGGATCCCCGGGAGCAGAGCGACTGGGGGAAAAGCGTACAGACGCAGCCTTGGTCGCGTCTCCCTCTCGCTCCCAGCCCCGCTAGGGCTGGGAGAACCACAGCGGACAGTACGTTGTCTCCAGCGACGCAAACAAGTCCACGCCTATAGGGCCAAACTCTACGCACAATAGCTCCACCACCTACGGGTGGAGTCTCCATTCCCCAGGCCTCAGCCCCTGTCTCAGGGGAGCAGGTCTGCTCCATGATTCTGGGTCCCAGGGATATACATCGCTCTGAGATACGGTAGTCTCTGCTGGGACCACAGGAGGATCTGGCGTGCCAGTTTGTGTAACCCCCATGATGATTTAGGTAGGCTACCACCGCTGTGTTGTCAGTACTGACCAGGACGTGGTGGCCGCAAAGATAGGGCAGAAACTCCTCAGAGCTTTGAAAACTGCCAACATTTCCAGGCAGTTATGTGCCATGAGAAATGATGCTCCACCCAGGAGCCCAAAGTGCCAGGTTTTCAACCACCACTCCCGGGGTCTCATGTGCAGTAGGTCTGAAGGGTGCTGGACGCTGCTGCCATGAGACCCAACACTCTCTGAAAGTGCTTCACAGTGATGGCGGGACCTAGCTTCACCCTGTTTATAGTGGACGCCATGGACTCGACTCGTGCAGGGGACAGGCAGGCCCGCATCGTCCTGGAGTACCATACCACCCCTAGGAACTTGGTCCACTGGGCGGGTGTCAGCACGCTCTTCTGACCAAGATGACCAAGGACGACATGTCAAGGCCGAACTGCTAACTCTTGAGACTGGGCCATGAGCCAGTCGTCGATGTAGTTCAAAATGCGGATGCCCTGGAGCCTCAGTGGGTTCAGAGCTGCATCCCTGCATTTGGTAAACGTGCGAGGGGAGAGTGCTAGGCCCAAAAGAAGAACCAGATACTGGTACGCCACGCCCCCGAAGGCGAACCTCAGGAACTTCCTGTGGGAGGGACGGATGGCGATGTGAAAATAAGCGTCTTTTAGATCTATCATTACAAACCAATCCTCAGATTGGATGTGACTGATGATAGCAGGGATGGTGAGCATCTTGAACCTGAATCTCCTCAGAGACCGGTTCAGAACCCGCAGATCTAAGATGGGACGCAGCCCTCAGTCCTTCTTGAGAACTATGAAATACTGGCTGTAGAACCCGGACTCCCTGACTGGCGGGGGAGTAATTTCCACGGCCCCCTTGTCCAACAGAGAATGTAGGCCTTGCCCACCAAAGCGGATGTCGTCTGACACGGCTTAGTGGGGAGCGACAGCGTCTGGAGGAATGAAGCGAGGGTGGGAGAAAGACAGCTCGCGAGTGTTTCCTCCACCCGAGGCATCATTCCATAGCTGTGCTGCTTAGTTTCTGTCACGCTGCTGCCGTCCAGCAGAGGGGACGCAGTCAGCCGTGCAGAGCAGTTTCTTTTTTTTCTTTTTTTGTGTGTTTACACAACTCATTGTGTAAATCAGATAAGAATGGCAAGGGTCGGCGCGGCAGTGCTGCAGAAGAGCTCAGTGAAGTTATTGCTGGTGTGACACCAAAATGTGTGACCTATCAGATTCTGTGACCCAAATAGGAAGTTAAGCGCCAGAGGCTTTGTTGACAACGTGAAGCGGTTGTAGCTTGGTTGGGTTTAGGTACCAAAAGTACTTGGTTGTGTTTAGGCACCAAAAGTACTTGGTTATGGTTAGGAAAACATTGTCGTTTGGGTGTAGTCACAGAATCTGATAGGTCACAGATTTTGGTGTTACACCGGCCGCAGCTCCTGCCCCTGCCACGCCTCTCATCGCTGGACACGGACTGATGACGTTGGCCCGGCTCCCGGAAGTCATACTCCATGATGCTAAGCACGTCTAACTCCTCAGAATCGGGATGTGCAAGCCTCTCCGGACTCATACCAGAGACGGGCTCCCGAGCAGGGAAGAGAGAAGGCGGAGTCAGCAGACGAGGACCGGGAGGCCTCAGCCATCCCGACGCCCTCGGAGATATATCCCGCTGCGATCCCCGGACCGTAGTTGCCGCGACGCCTTAGTGACCGCGGGGCCTCAGCCACGGGGAGAGCAAATCTGGCTGTCCTCCTAAAGGAGAGCCGCACGAGACCTCAGCCCCCTCACAGGGCCTCGCCATGGCCGCAGGCAGCCCCCTCAAAAGCTGCCCGGGCGTGTGACATCCCCAGACAGGAAACACAGATCTCTGAGTCTCCCCAGCTGCGATGTAGCGTGGGCATGGAAAAACACGATGTCTTTTCGGAACTGATTACCAGACATGGTCTCTACTGCTTCATAAGGACTTCCAGGTAAGAGAACAGCTTTCTTGGTAGTGGAGTTTTCAACTATAGCCAGAGTGCCTGCTGAATAGAAAAAAGCTAATGAGTATTGTGTGCCGGTGTGCTTATATACACCTCCGGTTATGCCGTCACACACTACCGTTTAGAGCAGTGCCAATAGGATTAGTGGAGTAGTTTCATTCATAGTTCAGCCCTGCCACGCCCAAGGGCGTTCCCATGGTGTCCTCACCGACACAGTTCGAGTTCCCTCGAAGGGGAACTAGTTGCGCCATATGCAGCATAAAATCAGATAGAAGGAAAAGACCAGTTATGAACTTCTTTATTAAAACAATGCAGGACTGTAAACAGTACTGTACTGCACTGTAAACAGATACAACAGTTGTAAACTAGCAGCTCAAGGAGTGTTAGCTAGGACTGAAATCTTTATGATTGCAGCTTCAATGTCCAGGTTCTACTCACAGGGAAGAGAGGACAGTATGTCTTCTCTTTCTTCTCTGACAGTTGCAGGTTGAATGCAGCAACTAGCTTTGCGTGCTCACGTTGCTCCTTCAGCTTTGCCTGCCAGATGGACACACACACCTTTTATCATCACATTGACTGAAAAAGAAAAGACATTGAGAGCACAACACATCGATTCTTAAGGACATTGTAAAATGTTTTCATTTGTTTTATTGAACCATGATCTATTGTTGGCAACAACAACATGCAAGGCACTTGCAAAAGTCATTTCATATAGAATTTTAATATTCCACATTTCCTGCACTTATTTCCCATTACTGCAAAGAGGATAAAGTTCTCTTCTCAGCTCTCTGGTGCCTATCAGTCTAGTCCCACCCTTAACTCCTCAGTTGTTGAGACGTGTTTTTCTTCTTTGTTACAGCTTTTACTTTCTCTTTACATAATGGGGTGAGTTTTATCTTACTTCTTCTTGTGGAACAAATAGTTTCAACATCCTCAGTCTATGTGTATTTTTTTTTCTTGAAACCACAAAAAAATTCCCAGAGCATTCACAAATTCAGTAGCAGACGGTATGAAATAGGTATTAAAAAGTGCCCAAAATTAAATACAAAAAAGGGTATGTCTATTGTATGTCTATTGATTCAAACAATTAAAAAACTTGTAAGATATGTATTACTTATTATTATTCTGTATTAAAATCCTTGCCCACTTGACACACAACATCATAGGTTTTAGCCACAATCTTGACAACTAATGGACTGACTGCTATTTAGTTCAGACATTCAGGTTCCGATCAACTGTAACAACTTTGGTGATGCCTTTACTTTTCATGTAGCACCTTCATCAGGTCAAAATTTTGCCAATGTCACGATCCTGGCTCTCTGTGTGCTGTTTCTGTCTGCTTGTCCATAAATTGTTAGATCTTGTTTTCTGCATGTGTTGTGTTTTATTTGATGATTTTCTGTGTTCAGCCTGCTTGTTTCCTGTTTTGTTTAGTTTTGCCCTAAGATGTTCAGTTTTGGTTCTGCATTTTGATTTGCTTCTGTCTGTTCCCCCCAGCAATCCCTCTGCCTGGTTGTCGACCTGTTTCCCCAGTGATCACTCTATCTGCCTATGTGTCTGTGTGCTTGATTAGTCACTCATGTCTCTCACCTGCTTATTAGCCCAGGTGTATATATGTTTGTTTTTTCTGTTCAGTCCTAGTCCGGTCATTGTTACCATTGTTACCTTTGTCTGGATTTGTTTTTTGGACTCAGCCACTGCCTGTAAGTGTGCTCACCTTTTGTTGAAATTAAACCCTTTCAACTGTACTGACTCCACTGTGTCCTGCATTTGGGTCTACCAACCTTTTCCACCACACCCACTCCTGACAGCCAATACTTTGATTTACGACCAAACATTTGCAAAACCTAAGCTGTATTTTGTTTACTTTAATTACCAAATTATAGCGGACTAAGATGCTACTATGATGGTGACCACAGTTACCATTATACTTGCCACACATCAGCATGTTAGCATTGTCATTATGAGCATGTTACCATGCTGACAAAAGCATTTAGCTCAAAGACATCATACTTAGACATCGGGAGGTATGGTTGTAGACTCCTGCTGTGTGACAAACAGTCCAGCAGTTAAAGATGCTCAAATGATACAAGATGAAAATGTACTTCACCTTTTGCCTGAACACACTTATTGTCATAAAAAAACACACCAAGTGCACACACCTGTTCTTCGTGCATGTACTGCTTGTCTCTCTGTTGTTCTTTAAGCAGTAAGAGTTTCTCCATAGCTTTCTCTTCTGCCTGCTGCTGCTCCCTCAGGTAGACTGGAATGTTTCTTTGTGCTCGCTGCATACAAAGGTAGCACAGCTCCTATGATGACAAGCCACCAGAAACTGACAGTTATACACTGCATTTAATTAGTGTAAATACAGTTATTTTCACACAGGCTTTCATATATATAAATAGTTTGTAGAGTTTTGTGTGGTTTATATGACATTCTGAATTTAAGGACATCCCTACAGCTCCCTGGACAGAGACATGTGCTCCCCTAAAAGTAATAAAGGTAGACATCTAGCAGTATATTGTCAAGCTCTACTTACTAACTTATTTTGAATTTAATTCCTCTCTCCACCCCACCATTTTTCCATCCATCCATCCGTCCATCGTCAACCGCTTATCCTGCATACAGGGTCGCGGGCCCACCATTTTCTAAACTACTTATTCTGTTAGAGCACTCACTGGGTGAAGGGTGGGGGTACACCCAAGGCAATTTTATACTCATAGAATAATTATAACTAATAATTATAAATAACATTAAAACCTAATTCCCTATAAATTCAATATATATAATCAACTGTTAGTTTTACTTCCCAGTCACTCCACCAAGAAAGGGAATCTACCTTGAACAACCACTTTGAATTTTAGAGGCCACTATAAAAGCCAGATTGGATGTACAGTTAAACACAGTACACAGATACATGGATGCACCTACACACTCACCTGTCCAGCACGGGAGTGGCCAGAGCAGCTAGCATTCACATGAGGTTCCTCAAGTTTCAGTAGTGGCGAGATACAAGTGGTTGGCCTGGTAGTGGAAACAGATTCTTGCTATATACTGTACATCAAAGAGAATGATGTGCAGTGGATTATCTAAGCAGTGTGATTTCCTCGTGCATAAGAAATTTAAATGGAATGTTCTTTCATTCATAATAGATTATTAAATTGATGTTGTGTGACATGCCGCCATTCACTTATTATTTTACATGTACATTTGTCAGATCCTTCCTAAATAAAAATATGTACTGAAGGAAATTTTATTAGAAATTTAATAATTAAACCTCTAATAAAGTGCTTGATGTCATGCCAATTAAAGGAATCAGAACTTTTGAATAAATAAAAAAACTTAATCACATTAGGTTAATCACAAAATAATTCTTGTGAACATCTGTTGTATTTGTACGAAGTTTTGGGCCTTTTTGCATCATGTGTTTGAGATGTGAAGGGGGCTCTGTTTCTAAGGATTTTATAATAGAAAAAGTGGCTCTAATTTGGAGTACTGTCATCAGTAGTGACAATTGCTGGTGGATGCTGACAGCGCAGGGACGTAATGACCCACAGATAGTTGTGCATCATTGATGGAGCTGGAAGCTGCCTCTGGGCAGTAACAATGTAAGACCACCACTGAGCTCTCAGCTCTCACTGACTCATCTACCTGCAAACAACAGCTCTGTACACTGCAATCTGAACCTCTCCATAGAGTGTGTGTACTTCTCTGTCAGTGTATTTTTGTGTGTGTAGTTAGTACTTGTCTGTGGCCTCCATAGGGGGTTTTGGATTGAGTTCTTCAGACAGGCTGTCAGCTTTCATCTTGGCAGGCCGCAGTGTCTGATGGGATTTAGATTCTCTCTGTTGGGGAACTTCTGTAGAGACACAGAACACTGAGTAGGTTCACCATTTCCCCTATTAATTCTGTTTTAATAGAGATGGGTTTCAAAAACAAGTTCCAAGTTGGTAAAATGCCTAGACTCATTAAGCTCTAACAAATAGCTTCTCCAGTCTTTTGTTAGCTGTTTATTAAAGCTGTCCATTCTTAAACATTGCCTGTCGTACACCAAATTGAAAGTAAAAGCTTGAGTCATTTTGTGTCAACCTGCTGGTCCAACAAATTCATTTTCAAGTGCAACAATGCAGGAATAGTTTATTAAAGGAATAGTTTGACATAAAATTATGCTTATTTGCTCATCTGTCAAAAGCTAGATGAGAAACCATTATTGAAACCATTCTCATGTCTCTACATGATAAATATGAAGCTGCGACAAGGAAACAGATAACTTAGCGTAAAAGGAATGAGTTACTGTTCCCACCACAGCCTGACCCTATCCATAAAACGTCAATTTTCTTTTCCGGTGGCATTTCACACTATTTAGTCTCTATTGACTTATATTGTGCAGATATGCGAATTATGCGAGTTATGTGTGAATAACTTGATAAAGAGCCAGAAAGTCATTGTAGGGATGAGGGTGGGGGTCGATGGCTAGGTCAAACAAACACAGGACTTTCACCCAGGAGACAACTTTTCGTGTTCTATGTGAAACCAAAAATCGATGTAGACTTATTTTAACTTAAGTATGTTAATTAACTTACGTGACATATTTAAATAATGTAACTTAACATAAAGTACTTATTTTAACCCAAACCATAAACGTTTCCTACACCCAACCAAGTAGTTTTGTTGCCTTTAACCCTGCCAAACATCATCATGACGTAGGTCACCTGATGAAAGTCACCTGACTTGATCTTTCCTGCATGTCCAAAACTCATAAAATGTGCTTAAAATGTGTAACACTTAATGTTTGGCATGCTATTTATATGCAGTCATGATGCCCACCAATAAATAGATACAAATATATAAATAGATACAAACAAATTGTCATTTTTACACATTCTTTGTACAGATTTAACAAACGAGATTTGTGTTAATTAGTGAGTTCAGAACTACCATAAGGTGATTTTAGTTATCATTGGAAAGTGCTTGCAATCTTTTGCTTTCAGCCTATACTAAGCTGTTTGCTTATAGCTTCATATTTTAACAGAGAGATATAAAAGCCGGCTAATATTTCGTCAAGAAATCAAATAGGCCTTATTTCCCATTGATGATAACTACACTTCCAAACAGCTAAATACACATTGCCTATATAGTAAATGAGAATTAACATAACTTCTGCCATATCAACATCATTTCAGCTTCTACAGCTACTGCATCTCCAGCTCAGCCTCATTGAGGGTGCAAATCAACAAGATTTGGAGGGATTTGGACTTGTTTCAATACTTAATTTAGACTCATTAAAATGCTATCAAGTCTTGCGCTAAAAGCTCTTTCACCTCCTGCATTCCTCTGGTCTGGAGCTGGTGACAAGCACCATAGATCTTTGTCACCAGCTTTGTTGTCTGGCTGAGGAGAGCAGACAGTTGGCAAGGTTATGGGGTTGGCATTCAGTGGCCTCTGAAGCCTCGACCGGCCACCAGACAGTAAAGAGACACTGCTCCCAGGTCTCTGGAAAAGGCAAAAGTACCAGTGATCTGTACAGATGCATATACTGTATATTCAGTATATACTGTAACATGCAAACAAACATGCACTTCTTTATACTCACTTTGTTAAAGGCTAACAGCAGCCTGCCAGTCCCATCCATGGCATTAATAAAATCTCGGTTGAACTTCATCCGCACCTTTGAACAACATCAAATGAGATTATATATAACTGAGGACCGGTCAGTGGTCATAATCCACTACAATGTGAATCACAGCATACAAATATGTGTGGGTAAACCACCTTGTTGTTTTTAAAGGACAAAACTCCAATTCCCTGTAAGGTGAGGAATACATTTTGTTCAGAGGCCAAAGCTCTGAAGAGGAGCAGAAGAGTTTCTCTAATGCAGCCCTCCACTACGTCTCGACTGAAAGGAGTCTCTTGTGACACAGCTGCCATATTCAGTTGCACCACTGGTAGGTGTGTTGCTGCAAGAGACACACACAAAAATCCTGTTTGCTTATCTGTTAATATGTATGATCCGCCCCACTATAAGATTCAAATCAAAATCTTCTGTATATCTATTTTAATGAGTGCAGCTATGTTTGTCAGGCATACCCTTTTCCCCTGTTTATACTTAAACTTATACTTATTAAGTATTTCTCTATTACATTGAAAAACATCTTTAGTTATTGTTTAGAGTTTAGCACTGAAAAAATTCATTTTAAAACACTGTGTGGTTGTGTTTTGGCTGATCAGATTTGACTGACAGCAACCAAACCACCAACTGTCATCAGATTCTCCTTCAAATATGTCTAAATCCTGATTGGTGCACAGAAGTATGTAATAGCACCTTCTTCTAACTGAGCCCTGTCCCATTCTTGTTGTCTCAACTCACTCTAGTCAAAATTACTGTCTTGCTCATTAGAATAAGTAAAAGAAAGGTTAGACATTTTGGGATATACGCTTTTTTGCTTTTTTGCTGTGATGTGAGACGATTCATTTTGTGTCATGTGCTAAATATGAAGCTACTGCTAGTTGCTGGCTAACTTAGCTAACCCCTGTAATGCCCTGTAGGGTCATGTGTGGGTGTGGCCAATCTCTCTCTCCCTTGCAGGTGAAGAGCTGAGGCTGAGGCTACAGTAACTCGAGCACTTGTGTAACTCCTAGTTCTCATTCTTCAGGGGGCTGAGGTTACCGACCTCCCAGCTAACTAACTCCCCTCTGTTTTTCTCCATAGGCTCCGCCTTTGTGTGGAAATGCTGCTTTAGTTGTGTTTATCTTGTTTTTTTGCACATTACAAGACAGTCTGGCACATAACACCCCATAAAAAAGCGATTTGGGGTATCATTCTTCAAGAAAGCCAGTAATTATATATTTCCCAAAATGTCAAACTTATCCTACTGCTACTATTAATAGGATTACAACAGCAATTTTCCAGAACACATAATAATATCACATAAAGAAAATTGTGTTTGATATTATAGGCCTACTATGTCACAAAATAAATTCATATTGCTTTTCTTTTAGTGGCTCTTCTTTAAATGTGTGCTCACCTGCAGCCAGTGGCCTGACCTGCTTTAATCCCAGAGACTGGACTAGTTTCCCAGCCAGGAGGAAAATGGGTCTTTGGATCATTGTGAACTTGTTTCCGATGTCCAACTTCTGCTGAGAGAAGGTGAAGGTCCCCAGTCCTGACAGATGGACCCCCTGTGGATGGAAGGATAGATAGAAAATAGACAGACAGACAGATAGATAGGCTAAACAGACAAATAGAAAGGCTAACCTTTTGTAAGGTCATCTGACGTTCAATGTAGTTGGATACATCAGCCCAGACACTGTTAATGTCTGAAAAACACAGACACGGTGACGTCGTGAATGACACTCATGCGCACTTTATTTGCAGTGTATGCGATATGAAATACTAGCAGCTGAATTAAGACTTTATCACACTGGCAGTGGTAAAAAAAAAAAAAAAAAAAGCCCACAAGTTTTTGTCGAACCGTTTTCTGAGAGCTTGGCGAGAGTAGGTAAGGTCCGCCTGTCCGCTTCTGACACAAGCCGCAGTATGTCAGTCATCTCCGTCAAACTGTCAGAAAAAAACCCACAGGATGAAGATATAGACACCGTTTATCTCTTCTCCCTGCTTTGCTGCAGCTGCCACAGATCAAGACGAGCACGCGAGAGCCGCGGTTGCCCTAGCAATGCACCCCCGCTGGACACGCGCAGATCTGGGTTTCTAGAGTGTGTTTCCAGTGCGTCGCAATGCCATTGGTCACACGCGGATGACACGAAAATACAACAAAGCAGGTTTTATGAGTTCTTGTTTCATCTTGTAGTTGTAGTGGGGGGGATGTCACTAAGTAGCCTACGTTTACTGCATTAGCCTACTGTACGCCTACAAAACATAACGAGCAAGCAAAACATATGAAGAGCTTGTGAAATGTAGACTACATAAAGCTATCCAACAGGTTATAGGCAGTTAATTAATTAATAACATGACAGAAAATTCATTCGCAACTATTTTAATAATCGTCACTATAATACTACTGATTAGATAAAATAATCAGGAGAGGAATCCTATAAAAAATAATACTCATTAGTTGCAGTCCTATACAAAATAGTTAAAAATGTGGTCCACTGTGGTGGTTTAAGTAGCCTACTTTTATGGAAAGGATCTGAGTACTTTTTCTACCACAGTCAAAAAAAGCATCAATAATCAGCCCTATTAAGAATGTAGCCTAATATCTCTCCACCAAAATTTAGGACTAATATAAATGTGAAAAGTGCTTCAGTATTTAGGCTAAACCTCAATGTTGGGGAATTAAATTGACCACACACAGGCCTATTATTTAATAGTTAAGTGAAATTAATAAAATCAAATTTAGGTCTATATAGAGTTAAAAAGTGCCTGACTTGTCCGCGTGATCTGAGGGTTTTCTAAGCCTACCATCATGTAAGGCAGTTTCATTTTGCCCCAAATAACATAGCATAATCACAAGCGATGGGCTTCACAATCTAGTAACAGGAGATACTTGAAATATTACTCCCGGAGGATATCGACAACCTTCAAGCAGCCAACAACTTCTTCTCTATGGTGGCGATAAAGTTGTCATGATAGGCTATTAGTAATAGGCTACTACGTGCTAGATGTCATGCCTGTCGTTGCCAAATGAACAAAAGGCAACAGAAATCTCGCCGCGCACATTAGGTATTTGCATTTTATATATTCATTTCTGGTAGACTATTGAGGTATTTTACGGCATTCTAAGTGCCTTTTACAAGTAGGCTACAGTAAACACTCGCGTATTATAAACAGGAAATGTATGTTAGGTGAACTGAGTCCGTAAGGGCATTTTCAGGCTGTGCACAAGATAGGCAATAGATGTTCTATCCCCTCTTTCAGTTTCATTTATCGACTGGTCTTTCACCTTTAGATTGTGTACATTACATGAATTGCGTGTTTTCCGAGAAGACGCTGATGGCTCTCGAGGATCGTTGTGTCATTATAAGCTAATGATGACGGTGAAGATACTTCTGGCCCTTCTGCTTCTCCTCCCTACATTTTTGATAGGTAAGAGAATGACCACTTCATTACAGTATGTAATAAATGGCCTGTTAAATATTCAAAATTGAAATCGTCAATGAATCTAGTCACTTAGAGTTAAATGTAAATGTTACATGTCCTAAATGATTACACTGATTATGAGTTTTCAGTAGTGGAAAGTTCTTTATTACAGTGCTGAATTATAGGCTACTTTTGAGTCATTTTATGCTTCTTTAACTGTAGGCTACTACATTTCAGAAGGAAATAATGTAGCCAGCAGTAGTTGCCTTTTAGATCAACATTTTACATAAAATATATTAATAATGTATAATAATCTTATATAACACATTGTTTAAAATAATACTTGGGGAAGGAGGGGGTGTGGTCCTTTTTTAGTCCTTATCATCTCAGATTGTTAATGAATTACTCAGACACGGAGAGCTAAAATTATCAGTTGTTTCACAGAAAACTGAAAAAAATAATAGATTTATGCAGAACTTTGTATTTTCTTCTTTCTGATCATCATTAATCATCTCAGGTTCACTCAGGATTATCCTGTGACCCTTAGTAGGGCCTGAACTGAACAGTAGGTTTGGAACCACTGGACTAAACCTTACATGAAGCAGTACAACTACTGAACAGTAAAATATTACACATTGTTGCATCAGTATCAACAATCTAATTATGTGTCACTGACAGGGGCCAATATTCTGTGTAAACAGTAGGCTACTTTAATGTAAGTGTTTGAATTTATAATAAAGTATTTTTATATTGGTGCAGCCTTGATACTTTTACCAAGGTATCTGCAGGTCTTGAAAAGTCTTGGGAAGCACTGAATTCAGTTCCCTCAAAAACAAAATTAGACAGTATTAAAGGGGACCTTTTGTGTTCATTTCAAGTTCTGTATTTCTATACAGATGCTTTGAGAAAACCTGACAAAGCGTATTTGATGCACAAGGTACCCTCTAGTGTCCATACGAAACACCTTTTTAATATCTAGTATATATGCAGTTTGGTTAGCTTTAGGCAATTAAAAGTTGGTTAGTTTTTTTGGGTTTTACACAGGGTTGCGAGGGTTACTTTAAAAAGGTAACCTGGTACATTTACTAATTACTTGTTTAAAAATGTAATCAGTAATGTAATCCAAATACCACTAATTAAAAGTAATGTAATCTCATTACTTTTAGTGTTGTGCCGTTCAAAGAACATTTTGTTCATTTGAGCTAATCTTGTATGTGACTCAGGAGGAACGGATTGTCTGAGTGAGTAATTCGTTCATTTTCACGCACGTGTGAATAGTCTTGGACTCTTACGTTCACTCATTACACAGCAGCTGCATGGTCTCCTTCAGCACAGGAAACAGAATTGATTACTTCACAACTCTCAACTGTGGTTCTATGGGTTTCAGTCGTTCATTTGTCACGTGACAGCTGGCTACAGGCTGTGGTTAGCAGGCAGCACAGGAAACAGAATTGATTAGTTCACAACTCTCAACTGTGGGTCTCTGGATTTGAGTCGTTCATTTTTCACGTTACATCTCGCTACTGTCTAGCAGGAATGAACTAATCGTTCAGTGCTCACATGGGTCCTCCTCGGAGTCTGTCTTCACTTGGCAGGCTGACTTACTGCCAGCACCGGGCAATGAGAGGCAATTCTGTTGTCAGGCAACAGTCACTGGACTGACATATATCTAATATCTATTTTGATAATTTTGTGACATTTAATAAAGCATAACGTTATTATGCCGCAGTTATGTTGTGCTAAGTTATAGTTTTAACACAGCCACACCGTAACTTTAGTTCTGCTAGTGCTCACAGCTGATGAGAGTTGTTCTGGGCCCGCTCCACTTCAGAGCCCTGACAGAGTTCTAGCGGGAGCTGAATTACCACAGAGGTCGTCTCCTCTCCAAAACAAACGGTT
Source organism: Lepomis macrochirus (assembly GCA_024633595.2). NCBI lineage: Eukaryota > Metazoa > Chordata > Actinopteri > Centrarchiformes > Centrarchidae > Lepomis > Lepomis macrochirus. The sequence continues at coordinate 28,452,634 of JALXJV020000006.1, read as the reverse complement.
TTTATTTATCAACAGAGCCGTGCTGTTGTTTCACAGCTGACTGATGAACAACCTGCAGTGTTTATTATTAAATTATTATTAAAGTTGTTAAATTTTAATAAGAGTGTGTTTTATTTATCTGGTGTGTCAGGCTTATTAATTCAATATATTCCCAGCAAATCTGATGTTAATATATAGATGTTACTCATGGATAAGCGTTAGGCTACTGTATGAATAAGCACTTTGGAGATTTAGTCACAGTAATTATATGGCTGGTCCTCTACACACAAAAAAATTTTGGTTCTTCAGCGGGTGGTTGAGGTGCTATATAGCACTGCTACGATGTGAAGAACCAGCTCAGCCTCTGTATGGTTCTTCAGCGGTTCTTTGGGGTGGTTGAGGTGCTGTATTGCACCGCTACCATGTAAAGAACCAGCTCAGCCCCTGGTTCTTAAGAGGTTTTATAAACTCTCTTTTTAGTCTTTTGAAGAAACAACAACACTTAAAAAAAGTATATTTCCTGATGATAACATATTAAAGCATGTCTAAGGAAATAGAAGGCCCCCACAGGAGACTCTTTGACCTCAGAAAAGCATTGGCTTTATGTTTTGTATGCCTAAATTAAACATTCTATAAGTAAATTTTTAAATAATTTAAATAGGCTGACATAACTTTTTTTTAAAAAGCAAGTGCCTGCCTTACTGTTAAGCACTGCACTCAAATATTCAGTAACCTACTAATTTCCAGTGTGGCCTTTAATGTTACAGGACATAAGAATAATTCCACACATCCCCAGAATAAAAATATTAATTCATAATAAAAAGCATTCAATATCTTCAGATTCAGATTGAAATTACCATTGTAATAAATTAAATACATTTTATTTATCTAGTGCCAATTCATAATAGTGAATATTGCACTTTTGATATAAAGCAGGTTTACACCGTAGCCAAGTCTTTGTAATAGTATTTACAGACCACCATTAACGACTTGCCATTAAAGTGAGTTTTTGACCAGGAACTAGCCTACATTCAACGCAGAACAGGCACTACATAAAAAGAGAGCACGTAGCCTGGCGGCAACCCTGCACACGGTGCAGTTCAGGTGCACGCTGGCAGTGCGTGAGCGCGAGAGCGGCCAGAAATTTGGAAACAGAACTGCGACGTTGGACCGTTGGAGCCGTTGGACTCGTTAACCAAAACCAGGACGGGCCGGCTTCAGAGTGACAACAAGCAGGCATTTCTGAGGTGAGTGTCTGAGCGCTAGCTGCCACAGAAACAGACTATTAACGTTGAGGTACTTGCGTGTCAGGGGAAATCTTTAGCTGGTATTTTCAAACGTTGTACTGTGTTTTGTAACGTAGGCTACATACAAACATTAAAGATACGCTAATGTTCACTAAGATATGTTAATATTCTGTTGATACGATTAGGCATATTTGTTGCTGCACAAACCATTAAGTCTAACGTTAAGTTAGTGTAACGGGAGTTATTTAGTTCTGTAATACTCCCTTTTAATGTCTTTTATATCGCTGATAGTGGTAACAGGCAGCAGATGGTGGTGGGCTAACTGTTATTAGCTAACATTGGCTGACTCCAAGAAGGGATGTTTGTTAGTTCCCATGGTAACGGGCTTTAAAGCTATGTGTGTAACATATGAACAACATAAACTTATTAAAGTAACGCATATGTACACCTTACATCTATCCAATACAGGTAAAATTACTGACAAAATAAAATTACAAGATTTTGCTATCAGACAGTAATTTAACCATTTAAAACTCAAATGATGTATTTAGTGAACACGCAAGAGGCATATGTTACATTAGCTAGTGTAGCCTTAGTGCACTGGAATCAAACAATACTGTAAAGTTAGGTTAATTGTTGCTTTAATTTAAGCTATTTATCATTATTTATTAATATATATCTTAGTGAATTTGTGAACTTGTATTTTTATAAACTGTTAACAATATAACATCACTGCTAGTGTAGCTACTGTTCTATTTATCTGGAATTTATATTATGTTTATTATAAGTTAGCAGAAATTATTCATTTATGTTTCTAACATTTGTCATCACTAGCTAGCAGATAGGGCTATTGGCTAACATTTATCCTAGTTTTTAATTTAATTTTTCTCTCCCTTTGTGTCAAACCACAGTCGTGTTTTAGACCGGCCAAAATGGTAAAGACAGGTAGTGTGCTGACTGCTTCCTTATTTAATTGTATGAGTTATGCCTATATGTAATACATTTTTTTCTATTTTTCTCATCTTAACAAAAGCTCCTTTGGGATCTGAGAGACCACACAAATGTTGATGTGGACGAACAAATTGTCACACTGCTCTCTGTAACGTGATGGATGACTGTGAAGATGGCAGACTGGAAAAAGGTAAATATCTGTACTGCTTAGATTTTTAGGCTTCATCCATTAGAGATGGGTGTATGGTAGCATCGCAGATGTATTATACAACTGAACTCCCTGGGCAACCAGTGACTTCCAGGAAAGTCTGGATGGCAACCGAGGAAGGTCGGTGACACTGGAGAGACAGCTGACCTCCAGGAAAGACTGGCGGGGTAACAGGGGCCAGCAACCCCTGTTGCAGCACTCACAAAAGGGCACCAGGCAAGCTACAGAATCAACAAATGAGCAATACCCCCAGAGTCTCCCGAGAGGGGGGGAGGATGAGAGACTAACAAGGACAGATTCAAGGCTAACGACACGGACAGTGACACAGATGCGGAGAAGGCTCAGACAAACCACCTTGACCGGGGATGCACCGGAAGTTAAATGCAGCTGCCGAAGAATCTGCAAAGGCGCAAGAGGGCTCAAAATACACCAGAGCAAGTCCACATGTGGACAAGGACGGATGCATGCACACCGCTCAGACGAATCGTCTGGTGAGACGCAGGAGAACCCTAGGCAGGAAGCACACCATAGTCCTAGTGATCTCTCAGTGCCGGCAATCCACCAAGAGCGCACAAGGAGAACCTCCAACGCCATTCCAGAAAGCCCACCCCAGCCAACAAAGGAAAGAATCAAGTGGCCCAGAATGAGTGAAGGGAAGGAGTGGTCCATGTTAGATGAAGATCTAGACAAAGTGCTTGGAGCAGTTCAAGCAGGATCAGCGGAAAGGAAGGTGGATGTACTGACAGCTATCACCTACAATTTGGCAAAGGAACGGTTTGGAAAAGTGCCAAGGAGAGAGAATAAAGAAAGACCAGAAAAGCAGGAAAACAGAAGAGAAAGAAAGATCAAACAACTTAGGAAGGAGATCAAAACCCTGAGGAAGCAATTCAAACTGGCAAGCACAGGAGAAAAGGAAGGAATTAAAGAGCTTACAGCCAGCCTCCGTGAGCAGCTCATCAGAACAAGAAGAGCTGAGAGGTTCAAGCGGAGGCGGAAGAAGCAGAAAGCTGCTCGAGCTCAGTTTATAAAGGACCCTTACCGCTTCACCAAATCACTTCTGGGGGAGGCGAGGTCTGGGATTCTAACAAGTTCCAAAGAGGCGGTGGAGCAGTCTGTTGAGGAGGCATTCAGTGACCCTACAAGAGGCGACGTCCTGGAAGGAAATCATGGGCTTATTAACATCGACCCACCTACTATACCCCTCGACACGGAGTGTCCATCATGGAGAGAGGTTCAAGAGGTAGTCAAGCATGCAAGATCATCTTCTACTCCAGGTCCCAGCGTCATACCGTACAAAGTATACAAAAAATGCCCTAAGCTCCTCCGAAGGCTATGGAAGCTTATGTGGGTAATTTGGTCCAAGGGAACCATTCCAACAAGCTGGAGAAGGGCAGAAGGGTGCTTTGTGCCCAAAGAACAGGGATCCACACAGATCAGCCAGTTCCGAACTATCTCCCTACTTAGTGTGGAGGGAAAGATTTTCTTTGCTGTGCTTGCGAAGAGAATGAGCGCTTACATGACCGAGAATGGATATATTAACACCTCTATCCAGAAGGGTGGTGTTGAAGGGTCCTCCGGGTGCTTGGAGCATACAGGGGTCCTCAACCAACTTATCCAAGAAGCAAAGGAGAAGAAAGGCAGCCTAACAGTTGTCTGGCTTGACTTTGCAAATGCATATGGGTCTATTCCCCATAATTTGATCCAAGTTGCTTTGGACTACTACCACATCCCACAGAACATCCAGGGTATGATCACCAGTTACCTGAGAGACATCAAGCTACGATTCCAGTCTGCCAAGTTTACAACAAAGTGGCAGCCAGTGGAGAAGGGGATAGTGACAGGATGCACAATCTCTCCCATCTTGTTCATCATGGGAATGAACCTGATCATCTCTGCAGCGAGTACAAAGTCAAGAGGGCCGAAGACCGCAGCAGGATGTCAACAGCCAGCAATCAGGGCATTCATGGATGACCTTACCGTGATAACATCAACTCATGTGGAGGCAAGATGGGTCCTGGCAGAATTGGATCGTATGGCCACTTGGGCAAAGATGGTCTTCAAGCCAAAAAAATCAAGGAGCCTGGTGATCCAAAAGGGCAAAACAACTGGAAAGTTTGAGCTACTTGTTCAAGGGGAAGTGATCCCGAACATCCAGGGGAACCCAATTAGATGCCTTGGAAAGTGGTATGATGATTCCCTGTCAGACAGGAACAGCATCTCCAGCACTGGAAAACAAGTTGAAGAATGGTTGAAAAAGATTGAAAAGTCTGGCCTGCCTGGGAAATACAAGTGCTGGATCTACCAACATGGCCTGCTCCCGAGACTCATGTGGCTTCTCACGGTATATGAGGTGCCTCTATCAACTGTTGAAGAAATGGAGAGGAAGTTCAACAAGCACCTTAGAAAATGGTTGGGAATACCCCCAAGCTTTACATCATTGGGGCTCTACATAAAGTTGGGCCAGCTCCAGCTTCCCCTGTCTTCAGTGGTGGAGGAGTTTAAAGTTGCCAAATGCAGACAGTCCCTGACATATAGGGACTCTCAAGACCAACTCACCAGGGAATCAGGAGTAAGAACAAGATCTGGCCGTAAGTGGGCCGCCAGCACGGCAATTACCCAGGAAGAATGTTCTCTCATGACCAAAGATATCATCGGAAACCCTTGCACTGGAAGACAGGGTCTAGGAACAGCACATTTCCAGCAGTGGTCAAAGTCAGCCACTAGGGAGAAGAGAACCATGATCCAGGATGAAGTCCGAAACCTTGAGGAAGAAGGGAGAAGAGCAAAATCCATCAAGCTTGCAACCCAAGGCGTTTGGACAAGGTGGAACCTCCCCAAGAGGACAATCACATGGAGTGAACTGTGGCGGCTGGAGCCCTTCCGTATCCTTTCTACTCCGAGCAGTGTACGACACCTTACCAACCCCAGTCAATTTGCACAGGTGGGGGATGAGGGAAGACCCACTGTGCATGTTGTGTGGGGGGAAAGGAACAATGGCGCACATTCTGTCAGGGTGTAAGACCGCATTGACACAGGGGAGATACAGGTGGCGCCATGACAAGGTGTTGGCAGTGCTTGCAGACATCCTGGAGCAAGAAAGGAGGAAGAAACAAGCAGCCAAAGCAAGGCCACTGCTGAGCACCATCGCTTTTGTGAAAGAGGGCCAAAGACCTGTCATCCACAGCCAAGCCAGGCAGAATCTCCTGCAGTCAGCCCAGGGATGGGAAATGGAGGTTGATCTTGGGAGGAAACTCCACTTCCCCGAGGCGGTATTGTCCACAACGCTAAGGCCTGACATCATCATGTGGTCTCCAGAGGGAAGGAAGATCATTCTAGTGGAGTTGACGGTGCCATGGGAGGAGGGCTGTGGGGAAGCTGCAGAGAGGAAAAAAGCCAAATACCAGCAACTTGTTCAAGACTGCCGGGACAAAGAGTGGACGGCGTGGCTGATGACGGTGGAAGTCGGATGTCGGGGATTCCCGGCTCAATCTGCGTGGAATCTATTAACAAAGGTTGGATTGAGGGGCCACTTAACACCTTTTTTTAAAAGGTGTTAGGTAAAAGCTTCCAACATGTTATGTTAACTTTATCGGGGATAAACATTGTGCTGCAAGCTGTTTCATAATGACATTCGTTTTGTCTTATAAATCCAGCGCACCCCTTTTCTTTACAGGGTGGCTCCTGCCCCTCCATAAAAGCACAGACTCCCTCTCAGCCAGGCTTTTGCAAGAAAACTTTAGCTTGAGTCAAGATGACAGGGGTCATAACTCCTATAGCTTGCTAGTCACCATTATTACCTTAAGCCTACGGCATTTTACACTGCCCTGTACGACATAAGCGGGTATAGTTAATAGTTGGATGGATATTATTTTTATACCAAACCAGGTGTGTTCAATGTTGCTTTACGCCGTTGATTCTTGTAAAATATCCACTGTGTAATAACTAGGGCTGGGTATCGAGTTCAATACTTTTTATGCACCAACCGAATTGCTTCAATACCACCGAGTATCAGAAAATGTCTTGTCTTTCGGTACCAAAGTTCGATACCTAAAGGTTCTTGTTAACGCCAATGAGCCAATAAGCATGCAACATTCTTGATGTGCCCACATCTAAAAGTGATTGTAATTGGCTGTGGTGATGTAAACACTAGCTCACGCCGGTTACGCACAGAGACGTGGCTCGTGGATGTAAAAGACGTGGAGAAAATCAAAAGTGTGGCTTGATGCAACAGTGCGCAATGCAATATTTGCGACATAAGATAATTGCTGCCAAGAGCAGCGACACGACAAACCTGGTGAAGCCTTTGACTATGCGTGAAATAAACTTAAGTCGCACCGTCTTTGCTGCAACCAGACAGAGCCGTTGCATCATCGTCTCAGCGCCCTGCTGCCACCGAGCCTGCTTCAACACGCCCACCGTACGAGCAGCGTTGGGCAGCAGCTTCGCTATAAGTAGCACCGTTACTAGTTTAACGACATTTCTCAGTAGCTTGGTGGCAGCGTCGCTGTTTTCTGAATCAAATCAAAGCTCTTTTATTGACCGAGTAGCGCGGTAGCTTCCACACGCTACATTTTCCCAAGTGTTTCTGAAGGATCAGTTAAGTGACGCCACCGCCGCACACGGACCTGTATGTGGCGGAAGCGCGTTCCGTCTGTGACTTTGCTGCAGCGGATTAAAGAGTTTCCTTTCTATTGTGATAGATGTTTATACAAACAACAATGGTTCTCAGTTTTGTTAAGAAAATATACATCACATGGTATCGAAAAAAGTATAGTTCAGGAACCGGTATTGAAGTTGAGGTATCGATACCGGTATCGATATCGTAAAGCTTTGAACGGTACCCAGCCCTAGTAATAACATACTAAAACTCTCGTTAATTAAAAATATAAAATGGTATTAAATTTGTGAAGAACACATCATGACTAATAAATGTGAGATAAGATGTTAATGCCTATTGTCCTCTCTTCCCCAGGGCCATGCTTAGACGCATCTCAATACCTAAGATACCTAATAAAGGCTTCAGGGAAGGTCATCCTATGCAGTGTGACCACATTTGGCTCACATTGGCCTCCTCCTGTGCGTACATTTTGTTTGGAATCCAGCATCCTAAAGGACTGAAGAAGACACTGACCTTCTTGGAGTGTGTTGTATTGAAATTAAGATGCAGTCGGACTTCCTGTCACAGTAAAGAGTATACAACTTAATCTGTGAGTGGACTGTAGGACTCAATATTCTCTCTTTCTGGATGGCCAGTTGAATTTTCCACTGTACTGGGCCTCTTCCAGTTTCTATTTTTGAAATCCTGAAAGACTTACAAACATGTTATTGTGCTGACAATGAATGATACTGCAGGACTTCAACTGTATTAGCCAGATCCAGTAATTTCACTAATTTCCTAATTTAATGATAAAAGACTATAGATTTTCTAAATATAGTGGAGAACTAAAGTAGGCTTTTACATGAATAGGCCAAAAAGAGACCTGCCTAGTGGGATACATGTTTTTTTTTAACTTATTTTAAAATGTACACATTATAGCTTGTTATCTATATAAGGGGAGTATATTGTGATGTTGTGTATATATTTATCTATTTGTTTTTTTCCTGATTTGTCAACTCCGAATTTACTTCCTGTTGAAATAATACATTAAAAGGTTTTGATGTAAAGGTAAAGGTTCTAATGTAAAGGTTTTTATGTAAAAAGTATTTATAGCATCTAATGGTTCTAAATAGCCCGATTTGAAAAATGTGCTATAAATTAAAAAAAAATAGGTGCTATATAGTGCCAAAAGGTTCCCCTATGATTACGAGCCAAAGAACTACTGTTGGGTACTGTTTAGCACCATTTTTGTTGGAGCAAAGTAGTGCTATATGGCACCTAATGGTTCTACATAGTACCATTTGACAAAAGTGCCTTATAGCACCTTTGAAGATAGGTTCATTGGTTTTTCCACGGTTTGAATTTGGTTGTGGCTCCATGTGGCTTATAGAACCATGATAGAGAAAGATCATGAGGTGAATTTCTGCATTATACTTTGTCAATTACAGCAAGCCAGGCAGCCTTCTGTGTTTGAGAACTGCGCTGTTTTTAAAAAAATCACCCACTAGAGGGCTGCAGCGCCGCAATAACCAGCCTAGTTAAAATGAACGAAATGACACAAAAAAGATTAGTTAATTTTCATGAACGAGATTTGGTGACTCGAGTCTTTCAAAAGAGTGACTTTTCCCATCACTACTGGGAACTGGAACCAGTCCGCACATGATGTCTACATGATGGCGGGCGGGGGCAGAAACACACATTCGCTGCTACTTGGGATTGTAAACGCCAATCATTGTCTGCGACACGTCCCTTTCTTGCTTTGGGATTTTACCATAGACTGAATATAAAAAACATATATGGAGGCAAATAGCACCGCGTTTTCTTTTTCATGGAAACATTCTGCTTAAAGTAGGCTAATCCCTATGAGTAATCCCTGATTTTACAAAATGTACCTGTAATCTGGTTACGTCTATTTTTTCTGTACTGTAACGGAATACAGTTACATTTTGTTTTTGTATCCTGATTACATTATGCCGTTAGTTGTAATCCGTTACTCCCCAACCCTGTAATTACATTAGGCTATTGGTTTGCGGAGGGGTTACATTGGAGTTTCTCGAAAGTTTCTCGCATCAAATACCAACGCTTTGTCAGGCTTTCTCAAAGCGTCGTATGATTCACAGTAAAAAAAAAAAATCTTTTCTTATACTCATCCTTTACGCAGCCCCTCAGTTCATCCTCTCTGAAACAAGTTGTTTTAGATTCGGTCTCTTTAAGGCCCCCTTGCTGAAAGCCCACTTTCTTCAGATTGACCAACAGCCAGGAAGCCTTCTGAGGGGCTTGTGAGCGGTAGAAACCCTCTATAATTACGTGAAAGATCAGAGTACTTCTTTCACCACTGAAAATGGGTTCTAATAATATTAATGTAATAATAAATGCCTAAAGATGACTGACAATAATGTCAATGTTAAATGACAGAATCAAGGCTCTAATGAAAGCCATTAAAACAGCTTTAGCAAGAGATCTTGAGATTGCCATTGGCTGAATCAGCTAAATCCTACACTATTTTTGTTGTGACACTTGTGTTCGAGCCACAAAGCAGTTAGTTAGTCAACAAACAATATAATCAGTGCTTTACTTCCTAAAAAGCTGACCAAATTATTTTTAGATGAAAATCACAAGACCAATAAACACCAAAAAATGGGGATGTGATAAATGTGCTCATGATACATCACCCAAACTCATGGAATAGTTTACTTACAGTATGTGCTACTTTTGTCATGGAAAGGCTGAGTTCAGTGGCGTGTAAACTAAGGTGTGGAGGAGGATGCAGTTCAAAAATATTTATTTAAAGGTAAATAGGTAAATCCAAAACGAAAAGATAATTCAATTAAGTCGGGGAATAATCCCCAGGTCAAATTGAAGTGCTCTTAAATGCACTGAAAATGCACTATAAATTCAAGATGCTTATAGAACATTCATACTCCTAACATGCTTACTACAAGTATTCTCCTGAGCTTTAACATACTTCTTAACATATACTTAACGTATACTTTGAATAAATTTGTAATATATATTTAATTAAACTTTTCATAAATATGCTTAAATAAAAGCACATTTTCCACAACATTTTAGTCCATTTATTAAAAATAAATTTAAATTTAATTTTATATTAAAAATATATTTATTCAACTCTTATTTAGATGTACTTTGTGGAAGTACTCTGTTAAACAATTACACTTTTAGTGGGTTAAAAATATATTTATGCCAAATATGCTTCATTGTGTAGGCTACTGCAAAATATTGTAATTATTTATGTAATTGCCACATGCGTCAGACTGATTTCCACACAGCGTGATAGTCTGCTTCACAAAAGTTAACGTGTTTAGTGTCGTTGAGAGGGAGGCTATTTTGGCTAGAAATCATTTTGTTTCTCCAGTTTCATTTGTTTTACCTTACCCACTTGGGGTAAGGTGGACACCAAAGCCAAAATAAGAAAAGAACACATAAGAGAAGACTATCCGGTCAGCTCCCTGCAGAAGTTACATGTGAATAGAGCTAAAGAGGCGTGCCTGGCAAGTACAAGCAGGAGAGGACAGACGTCGGTGTAAGACCAGCAAAAATCGTCTTTCTTGGTAAGTTTATTATTGTTAGCAAGACAACACAATTATGTAAGTTAACTAAAGTTGAGCTCACTCTGGGTTTGAAAATATTTTCCTCGATATAGCTCTGGTGTGCATTAGCCAATGCACGTGGATTAATATATTTGTTAGCTAATGTTAGTTAGCAGTGTAATGGCTTCAAAATCAAGACAGCAAAATACAATCTCAGTAATTTAAACCTGTTGCCAGAATTTGATGCATGAGATTTTTACAAGGCAGGCCTCTGCATGTGTGTGTACATATAGTCTGTAAAGACATCACCACAGTTGTCATTTTTGAATAAATTCATTCTGAACCTACTGTGAACATCAGCTAAGCATTTGCGTTAGACAATTCAAAAGTGGATATCTTCTAAAGGTACACTGTTTTATTTCTCTTCACTGCAACCATGGAGGGTGTGGGACGGCGTAATGGTTAAGACGCCCGCCTTTGGTGTGAGAGACCCGGGTTCAATCCCCACTGTGTCCCTGAGCAAGACACTTAACCCCTCGTTGCGACCTCTGACATATATAGCAATTGTAAGTCGCTTTGGATAAAAGCGTCAGCTAAATGAATAAATGTGAATCATTACACTGACCAATAACTCAGTTATAACAGCAATGTTGAAGTGCATGCAGTTATGTGAGAATTGTTTTAAGACCCGCTTGAAATGTTTTGTGTACTGCAATGCCTGACCATACGATATGATTGTATGTGATGTTATGTAAAATACTGCTCAACTTTATGTCCATTTGTTTGGTCATAGTTTCTGTATTCAACTTTTAAAAGCTGATCCTACCCTTTGCCAACTTTAACCAACTTAATGCTAAAACCAAGTTGGTATTTCCTGCCTTAGCTCAAGAAAAGTAAATCCTTCCATCCATATTCATCTGCTTATCAGGAGTCGGGTCGCGGGGGCAGCATCTCCAGCAGGGGACCCCAGACCTCTCTTTCCCGAGCCACATTAACCAACTCTGACTGGGGGATCGCCAGGCGTTCCCAGGCCAGTGTGGAGATATAATCTCTCCACCTAGTCCTGGGTCTTCCCCGAGGTTGAAAGTAAATATAGAATAATAATAAATATTTGCTGTACGAATATAGAATTACAGTGTTTATAATGATATCAAAATGAAGAACTAAACTGGGTGGAAGTACTGGCATAACAGAATATTTACAGAATATCTTATTTGCAACTGCATTACTTTTCTTCTAGAGCCTCCTGGGATTGTTGCCTCACTCACATGACATAGAGGCCACGAAAACCTCAAAGGACCAGCTGGACCCTCACAAGCTCAATGTTCTCCTAGGTATGTCTGGCTTCTGCACACAATCTCTGTTTTTGCTTTCAATGCAAAAACAGGGTCAGACTACATAAATAAATTCTTGTTAAAAAATAATTATATTCAAAATATTGTTATACATTAAGTAATTGGCTACTTTTGTACTTCACAAATTGGCTGCTGTATTGATGTGAAAAGACATGTAGACACCAAAGTTGTTAAGCAAGTCTGAATGTTTGTATTACCGTATTTGTTGTTTACCTGTTTAATAACATTTTATGATATACAGCTCCTTGACTGAATGTACAGTGGTGTTTATGTAATGTTTTTGATCATGTTGTAATAGAAGAATTGAGCATTAACTGGGAGGAGTCCCTTTATGGAAAAACATTTCACCTGAACCTAAACAGTTAGCATTATCAGAACAGTTGTCACTATGTCATATTGTGTGTCAGCAACTTCAAACAAAATTAAAAAATCAGACACTGGTTGTTAGTTAATTAGAAGTAACATTGCTTTGATGTAAACAAAATTGTTCCTTTTCCCTTCCACAGATGCTTTTTGATAAAGCAGCTTCCAAATAGGCTACCATAGTGTCTGCAGTCGCAGAAAATGCAATAAGTCCTATTCAAAGATAACCGACCCTCCACTTGGAAGGACAAGGATTGTGACATTTTTCAATTTCAGTTTGGTTCCACCATTTGTACTGTATGCTTGTGACGGAGTACCTTCACTACAGTGGAGTAAGCACATGGACTGCTATACCAACGAGAGTGGCCCTTTGGCTTTGCTGTTAAAGTTGCATGTTTGGTACCCTGTAGACCTTTGTTTGAATCTGAGTAGGGTGACTGCTCTCGCCTTTGGCCACATATGGTGTCAAAAGTGGGATGACTTGCCGTGAGGTCATCTGAGCCATGCCCAGAGTCCGAACTGTACGTGGGACCCCTATGGGTAACATTAATGATGGGATGTGTATAGTGTACTTTTCAGTAATACTGGTCATCATTTTACTGATTTAATTTTATTTGAAGGTGTTTTGGTCAAGATGTGATACATGCTGCTGTACGTTTTTAATGTACAGGGAATTTATTTTTGTAATGTACACAAAATAAACAAAAAGTGTTTACTTGTCTTTATGTGTGTGTGTTGTAAAATATATTTTTGAACAAATTTTTATTATTATGCTAAAAGGCATTTTGCATGGTATTTTTAATGCATTAATAATGCATTATTCTCATACTGAATGGTTTCATAAAGCAGCTTCCCAAGATATTAATAGTGGCTCTTGGAATATACTAGTAATAAATTACTAATAAGCTGAAATGCTAATAAAAATGTTCAGGGTGCACATTTCAACAAGGAACAGGCACGACCACTCAACTGATGATGATAAACCAAAGACTGAACAAAACTGAAGGCTTAAATACACAGGCAAACTAGCAGGGAAGGAGTGCACAGGTGAACGACATGAGGAACAAATTTGGCACAGCAGACACACAGGGCCTTTCCGAGCTCCCTAACTTGCATAGAGTTCAAATACTTGTCCGACAACTTTCGGACAAATTACCCTTTCCCCCCAGTGTAATTAGGATCTGACGCTGCACTCACAGTTGTATTAAGATTCAGGACTGATCTTGAGGAAAAGTGTGTTTTTTGCAATAACAAAACTGAAAGCATTTGTGCTTGTGTTGAATATTTATTTAAGAACATGACTTTAGATATTTACAAAAAATAAATATTGTATTTTTTATGAAAATATTGATATTCTATTATTCTGTTGTTTGATATAGGCAATTTTGGCTGAAGATTTTCATAAAAGATGACTTCAATTCAGTAAAAACAACAGTTATATTCTATCAGACAAGATAATTTTTTATTAAACACAATGTCGTTTAGCTGTGAATGGTGATATAAAATGTTAGTGTAGTTTTGGAATTTGAAAATCCTACATGTTAACCAGCAAAGTCACACGGACCTTATGTTTGAAAGAAAGCTTCCCCATCGTGCATCAAAAAGGTGTTACACACCTTGAACAAGCCGACATCAGTGCTCACTCGGCATTGGAGGGTTAAACAACCCACTACCACTCCGTCCTCATTGGTTTCAGATGGCCCTCAATGTGGCGGACTGTCCACATGAACACGCAAAAGGAGTGGAAGTTGGTAGGGAGAGGGAATAGCAAACAGTTTCGGAAGGGCCCACAGTGAAACAGGAAGGCAAGCAGACAAGACCAAACCTAAATACAGAAACACAACAGGAAACAAGCAAGACTAAACACTGACAAATAAAAAAACACCAGACAGGGGACACAAACCAACACTTAGCAGACAGAAAACTAATAATACAAATAAACTACAACCTAACAGGGAAACAGACTGAGACTAGGACAAAACAGAACACAAAGCACCATAGACCAAAATAATACAAACACAGAACCAGGAATAAATACAAAGACGTGAACTAAGACACAGAAATGCAGGACCAGATACTAGACAGGACAGGTACTATGTGAACTAAACATGCAAATGAATAAAGAATAAACAAGGCTACAAAGCAGAAACACAAAACCCCAAACCATGACAGACTAAAAACAGGAAAAAACATGAACACAAACCAAAATCCTAACAACTTTATTACCACTGTATTGCTGAACTGTGAATAAAAGGTGTTTAAAAGAATCCAAATGTTATCGCACCTCATCTTTAAAAGGAAATGTTTGACATTTTGGGAAATGCGCTCATTCTTTTTCTTGCCGAGAGTTAGATTAGAGGACTGATACTACTGTGATGTCTGTACAGTAAATATGAAGCTACAGCAAGGACTATGGGATTAGCTTAGTTTAGCATAAACTGCAAGCAGGAGGAACAGCTATCCTGGCTGTGTATGATTATGACAAAATACACCTATTGTCACCTCCAATTAAAACATTACTGTTTATCTTTATATGTGTATATACTTTTAAAATCCATACAATGTGTAAAAATCATAATTTGTGGTTTTACAGGAGGTTGTGGTTGGGATTATTTCTTGGCGGTGACAGTAAGATTTCAGGAGGTCATTGCACTTGGTCAAGAATTAGCATTAGAATTAACCATATTGTACTTACTTGAAAATGGTGTTAATCTTCATGTCTAACTCTTGGAAGGTAAACACATAAGTCACAAGTGTATAACTATTCCTTTAAGTAACATTATATACATTCACTATTGAAGAAATTTGACAGCAGTAAATAGTTCCATTAGGCTTTAACAGATCTTTTATTACAAGACTAACATTTTAGCGACCTTCAGAGTATGGAATAAAAAGATATTTTGACATTTCATTCTCAATGTCCACAAAATAGTTCATGTTATAATTTTACACAGTAAAATGAACTAACATGTGTAACACATGTTCACAGGTGTGTGTTCCCGCAGACCCAGACAGATAGATGTCAAGGCAGGTGAGATAGTGGCACTGCAATGCCCTCTTTACAGAGGGTATAATCATGGTGACACCAAACTGCTTTGGACCAGTTACACCACCAAGAAGATGGATCTGACCAACAACATGTCTATCTCAACATCAGCGGAGAAGAGCAGGTTGGGCGTGCTGATTCATGAGAGGAGCCTTGTGATTCTCAGTGCTTCTGTAAACCATCAGGGGAATTACTCATGCTCTCTGGGGTAAAGTACACTTCACATTTGCATATTGATAAATAGCATTCCTCTGTTACAAGGGAGCAAATATCTCCAGAAAACACATTTCATTTACAAAAGCTTTCATTTTTAAGTCTGACATTAAAAAAGACAAAAGTGGCATAAATAGTTTAGGCATGCAAAAACACATTTTACTCATATGGAATTATTTTGGCTATAAGCCAATAAGATTAATGATGGGGTGGTGAGGTTTTACATGAGGGTTAATTATTTCTGTTAAAAGAACCGTTGTACTTGTTGCATGGCATCTTGGTGAGCAACAATAAACAAAACTGCTAGCAGCTTGTTAATGATGCTCTGTACTTAGTGGTGCTTTGAGCACAATGCTAACGTTAGAATGCTAACATGCCAACAATAACAATGCGAACATGCTGGTGTTTAGGAGATACTGTTCAACATCTTAATTTAGCTTGATAGCATGCTAACATTTGCTAATAAACACAAAGTATTGCAGATGCTGATAGGAATGACATCACTTTGTATTTGGTCATCAATCATACATGTTGACATTAGATAAAAAGGATTACAATTCATCCTGAAAAGAACAATGCTGATACAAATGTTGATACCAAATTTCATGGTAATCCATTTAAAAGTTGTTCAGATGTTTCAATCAAAACCACAAGTGAAAAGTCAACGGATCAGATAAAAAAGCTTTTATGATTCCCCTCTGGAAATCACAAATGCCTTTACAAAACTAGTGTGAGTTAAAGTGGCTCTTATCCAGAGCTTTGTCTCTCTATTCAGATAGTTTTGGTTCTTTGCAGCATGAAACTTTGTCAGCCATGAACCAAATGCCCTTGAAGGTCTGTTGCAATGTGGTGATGGCAGACAGCTGCGTATCTTGCTAATTGATATCAAAACTATCTGGATGTAAAAATAGCACACTTGATAGAGGAAAGGTATTTTGGAGACACCTTAAAACCTCCTCTACTTTCACATTCAGAGCCTCTGCTAAATGTTTCAAATCTAAATGTTAAATATTCACATTAACCTTTTCTTTGATACATGACAGGAATACCAGTAGCCAGTTCTGGTTCATTCTGACAGTTTACACAGCAGAGAGAGAATATGAAGAGGGGAATATGTACTCTGAGACATGTTACACACAGGAGTCCTGCACATTAAATTGCCCTGAAGTAAACATCCCTGCTGAAAATACCCCTGATATTACCAGCAATGGCATTATATGGCACAAGGTATTTTAACACAGCAAAATTTTAAGTATGAATGTGATTTGATTGTTTAATTAGAAGCTGCATCTTGCTTGGTTTGTTTTTACATTATTACTATTTTCCAAAGTGTACCACAGTTGTTTTAATATACATTTGAGAATTTTTTTCTACATTTAATACTAAAAATGGTGCTTAAATGTCAAACTTAATTTTCTGTCTTGTAGGAGGGTGTGTCATTGCCACAAGCCAGTTACTTCCCAAAAGTCGATAAGAATGACGAGGGTGTGTACACCTGTACCAGGTCTTACCTGTATCGTGGTCAAATATATAACATGACCTTTACAGTGAAGCTTGATGTCCAACCAAAGAGTAAGAAAAACACTTTTGGGATATGTTTATCTTCATTAACTTTATTGTGTTTATTAAAAAAAAGTTTTCTGTTTTTGTTGTACAGAAAAATATGGGAAAACAGAGATACTTTCACCATGTGAAAATGATGTCTTTCATGTAGATTTAGGTGGGTTTTTGTTTTATTGTGTAGATACACACACAAACACACGCTATTTATAGCTTTAGAATGAACTTCTTGTAACATTTGTGTAAACTATGCTTTTCCTAGGTTCAACAGTGGTGATTGATTGTAAAGCTGTTATGTATTCAGAGTTTGATGAGGTCTTCTGGTTAAGTGGAAGCTCATTTGTGGAAACAAACAACAGCTTACCGGTTTTCTACAATTATACACGGTAAACACGCCGCACAGACGTACCAACTAAGTTTGGAAGTGCAAATATAAGTATGCAAGTATAAATATTATACGTAGCCACATAGCACTCACACACATTGGCGCACACACATATTATAGCTAACAGTTGTCCTTCCTTATCTTCATTCTTTCCTTTCTTTTTCAGAGAATATGATACTGAAGAAATAAGAATGACAGCATCTCTAGTCTTCAAAAAAGTGTCTGAGGAGGATCTATCAAAAAATTACTCCTGTAAACTGGAATCTGTATCTGAACCCTCAAGTTTTGTCACCATCACCTTGGCCCGAAAAGGTATACAAGAGGGATGAATAGATAGAACACTGGCTTTCCCCCCTTTATTGCACATCCCTGCATAAACTGTGCAGCTCTTTTATATAATATTTTTTGATATAAAAATTGATAAAGAAGTATCAATTAAAGTATCAAGGCTTTGGTAGTGTGTGGTTTAAAACATTTTTTTCTCTCACTTTGTTTATCATAATGCACCAAAATATCAAAGCAAATTCCCTGTATGTAAAAGCCTACAATAAACCCACTCACTTAGCTGCACTTAATCCACACATTGAAGTTAGAGCAAAGTTTGACCCAGCGTCTGCTACTTTAAATTATATAATTTATACTGTTACATGTCATTTATGTCTCTACAGCATCTCCTTTCTCCATCTCCCTGGCTCTTGGCATTGTGGGCATCGTGGTGGTGATTGCTGTAACAGTAGCTGTTTATTTGAAGTTCAAAGTGGACATCACACTTTTCCTGCGAGACACTTGCTACAACAGCAAATTAGGTGGGATTTAGGTTTTTGGTTATTTGTTTTTGAATAGCTTTTACGTAACAGGTACATATCTTTTCCAGAATTGTATGGTAAAAGCAGCCAAGCATGTTGTCTCTACCTGCATTACAATGTGACAGCAGTGACAAAGCTGTTTCTGCTTGATGTTCTTAGATGGAAAGAGCTATGATGCCTTTTTGATGTGTTACGAGAGCAACACAGATGTAGGACTAAATGAAGATGACAGAAAATGGCTGGAGAGTGTTTTGGAAGAGAGATTTGGTTACAGTCTTTGTCTTTATGATCGTGACGTCTCACCAGGGAAAGGTATGGTATTGTACCCCTATTAATGAAAGAATATATGTTAAAATATTGAATAAAATCATAATCAATTAATGTGTAACCTGAACTCTGTTTGGTTGCAGCGGTGGCAGAGGCAGTGTTAGACTGCATAGAGCAGAGCCGGGCAGTGGTTCTGGTTCCTGCCTCTCCAGATCCTGTTCCAGGGTCTGGCCTGCTGAGTGACATCCCTGCAGCCCTTGTGGAGCGGCAGACTCGCTTGGTTTTCATCAAAACTGAGACAAGAGAAGTGTCGAGATCAGGTTCATTACCAGAGGCTCTACAGCTTCTTGGTGAGGCTGGAGACTTTGTCACCTGGAAGGGCATAAGCTCCAAGGCACCCTCCTCCTCCTTCTGGAAGCAGCTACGCTATTACCTACCTGCCCCACAGCATGCACAGAAACAAAGGCTTTTATCTCAGACAACTTACCAAGATGATAAATGTTAAAATATTTACCAAAATCAGAGTGAATGAATCATATTAATGTTTTGGTATAAAACTGTCAAGATGGTTGACAGCTTTCATACTATTTATAACTGAGAATTCATATTTAACTTAAATATTTTTTTTCACTATTTACCTTCAATTATTACCTTCAAACGTCTGTATCCCCATAACTTATTTCCTCCACCACTCTATATTTCATAACAGGCAATAACTTAGTGTAGTGGTGCCCACTGCAGGTGAGTCCAAGCACTGCATATCTTCCATCTCTTGTCATCTCTGCCCACACTGTCAGCTTTAGTGAACACATCTCATTGAGCATATAGACATTTCTCACCGCAGACATTGTAACTTGTCGTTGAATGAAAAAAAACAGGTGTGTGTGTTGTATATTAACAGGTGTGTGTGAGTGTATATTATAACACTCAAAAAATGGAAGTCAGCCATTATTTATTTTATTATTTACACCTGTTATTTTACTTTTGTGACATGTTAAAATATTTTCAGTGAAAATGGCCTATCAGGTGTGGACATCTTAAATCTGTAAATGTTTATGATAATAACAATATGGAATTAATGTGTAATATAAAAATGTTAAACCTTTTATCCTCTTATATTGTTTTGATTTTAACTTTTGCAATTTCACTGTCGCTGTCGGATGTTCTCACCAACTCCCTGAAGCAAATGAGTTCTGATAAACCCACCTAACACTGCTTGCTCAGCACTAATTAGCAAACAGCTATCAACTGATGGGTAAAGTGGAACTTTTAACAGCTAAGAACCCAGATATTGAGCCAAAAGGCCAGTGAATATTGGACTTCTATTCATCAAGTGGATGTAAAACACTTTGTTGCACAATTTTTGCTGAATAAGTAGAATAGATCTTGGTAGATTTGATTTTGGGTTTATTTTTCGCTTCTTCCCACTCCTTTTTGAATTTGTAAAGAAACTGTCAAGAGTTTCAAAAAATTCTTTGGCTGTAACTATTATTATTATTATTTTATTTATTTGAAATAAACAGTTAATAATAATAATAATAATAAAACCCGAGACCCTGTACGCAGGATAAGCGGTTGACGATGGATGGATAATAAGAATAAGAATAATAATGAGGGCAGCTTTTTTTATGTTTTACTGCCAACTTGTGGAGGAAAATCTATGAGTGCAGCTTCAAAGAATGAGTGCTAGTTGAAACAGAATAAGCACTGCCATTGCTGTTAAATTGAACTTTCAAGGTCTGCTCAGTACAGCAAAATCTCCTCTATCACAGACTGTTGTCTTGGATGCTGACAGTTACTGCCACAACTTCAAGCTGGCGCAGACACTCAAAACAGTCCAAAATACTGTAAATGAAAGTTAGTGAGGGCTGCACACATTCAGTCTCCCTTAATACTTGATTTAGTATAAGCTAAGGTGAAGTGTATTGTCCTGTGGTGAGAAGTGGGCAGGAAAAGAATAAGTGGGGAGGCCTAGCTGGCCCAACCTACACATCAGCACATATCACAAAAACTTGCTGTTTAAAATTGTGATTCTGGAGGAAGCCAACAGTCCTTGAACAGCAACTTTGTCAGCCGAGTATGATGTAAATCTGTGCACAACATTTGTGGATGCAACTTCTTGTTTCATTAATCCCATGCAAAAAGTAATGAGTTATCTGTTGATGAAAGCACGCACAAAATGAAAATTGTCTTGTTTTGCAGATGAAAACTGCACTCAGCTCTGATAATTTGCATTTCCTGTGACTTCTTCACAATACATGACATTCTTGGTTTAGCCAGTTAGCTACGCTACTGGATATGAAGCAGGAGCAGTAGGAAATGTTTGGTTTGTATGAACGGTGACTAAATATAGCTGACATGGCTATAGGGCAGTCGACATACTAAGGTTTATTACATAATGCTGGATTCCCTTGTGCATGAGAAGAAAATTTGAAGCAAGCAGGACTCACCTCTAACAATAAAACCTACTATATAGAAAGGTAATTACAATATGTACATATAAATTTATTGGATATCACTGATAAAGACTGACCATAAATAATATCAAAGACAGGGTTTGAGTTCACGAAAATCTTAATGATTGTAACTGATCTGACCACTTGGGGTAGCCAGTGAAGTGAACATTGATACTTGTTAGCAAACAGCTTATTTACAAATGGTAAATGTTAAACAGACTAAATTTATAGCGTTTTTGCACCTTAAATAAGAGCGCTTTAAAAAATGTTAGTATCTTCAAAATGTGGACAGAAAGGAATTGAACCACCAACCGTGTGATTACTGAACAATAAATGGACTCTTATCAACAGTGTGTCATGTTTCTGGCCACCTATTAACTCTCTTTTAGATCTCTACTCCTGGGAACTCTCTGGCTTTTTAACTGCTATGCTCTATTTTCTTCACCAGTGGACTGCCAGTAGTGTGCAGTGGGTTTCTAGAGCTTTTTCAATGTAAACAGCTGCCTACTGCAGCCAAAAAGACACTGAATTGGGGGAGTATAACCAAAACAGGAAAATTGCCAGCTAAGCAATGAGCTGACACTTGCTATAAAGCTCTGTAAATTCTAGGGGAGCTGCAGATTCAGGTGATTATCCATAATTTTTCATCACTACAAGCGACCTCTTTCACATTGTCCCACTATTTTCACATTCATTTGATACATTTTTGATACAAACATTGATTCTAGCTGCTGTAATGCTGCTGCTGGTATATCTGTCTGCTGGTGTTTTTGCGTGGTTATGGTTATGGCTGATGTGCCCGGCTACACAGTAATGCTTCCATGTTATAAATGCCTAGCACGTGCTTCCATGTTATAAGGAAAAAACACGGCACATGTGATGCGTGTCTGTACAATAAATCACTATACATAGGCTACTGCATGTATTGAGCGGAAACATGAACTGGTGAGCTAAGGTTATGCTTTTGTGGGGAATCCACTCACTATGTGAAGGCAGTTGAATCGTTTCTGTGGCTCCGGAGAAGCTTAGTCAAGTCTCCTAAAATAACCTTTGTTGATGCCATCAATGATACTTTCGATTCGATTATGGGAAGTGTAGCCTACCATCACATGTTTTTGGAGCTGGACCCATAAAAGGGCCTAACGCTAAGGCTATCTATCTGTCTCTTGTACCCTGTCTGGGCAATACTTCACTGGTTATCTTTTAACCTGATATGTCTACCAGTTGTTGCCAGTTCAATCTAAGAGCTTTTTCTTTAAAAAAAAGAGTATGTTGGGACAGGGTACATAGGTATATTCACCACCACACACTAGTGTTTCATAAGGGATGAAATACATGATTTGAGTCTATAGCCTAGTTTCTTTCTTGTTTCCACTCTGCAATATTTAAACCCAAACCTCATTTCTATTTTATCAGGCCATCTTTGCTTTTACTCATGTAACCTGCTTTTTAAATCTTGTATCCATTCTTGCTTAAACTTGTTGCAGCACACTGACTTGGGCTGTTTTAAACATGGAAACTGGACGTGATTCTTAGCCACAGGGGAGAAGAGTCATAGTGAACTTGTACCGTCTTTCCATCTTCTGCTGAGAGAAGGTGAATGTCTCCTAGATAGACTCTCTGTCAAAAGGATTAAATTAGTCACTATCATGTTGTTCCGCTACTGCGTTGCCCTTTCCGTTTCCAGACCAGAGCGCAGTAGCGTGTCTTTCATGCTTTGTCCGTGTACGTTTTGATAGTTTGTTTTTTCGTTTGAACCACAAAAGGAACAAAGGAAAAGCCACCCTTTTTTTTTCGTTTGTCGTTTCTAAATAAACCAGGACCGGGAGAAATACTACTTTAGCAACAGGATTACATTCACTGCTGATTACATTCATTGTTTGGCAGTTGGTAGTTGGTAGGCTAATATAAGTTAACTTAAATGTTTCTGTATGCTCTATATTTTTAATATTAAATTCATATTTAATGTGGTTTCCAGCATAATGAACCAAGCTGTGTCCCCTTTCTACCAGCAGGTGGCAATATTTAGATGAAGTACATCTACAGGTAATGTACGCCATCTGGCCAAAAGAATGATTTACCACTACACTATATACTGTGAGAGTCTTTATTCTCCTTACACATTCCAGTGCATAACATACAACACTCCCATTGTGTAAGGCAAGTGAAGAGAATCCATACAAATTTTTCCATACAACATTTATTCAACATATACTTTGAATGGAATTGAAAGTACATTCTAGGGCTGCAGAACACTGACTTTAAAGCCACAAGGTAAGAAGATTTTATGAGGTCCTCAAAATAAAGTCCAAAAACATAATTAAATTGGCCTGAAGCACACTTTGTAATTTGCAAAGTATGGCCTCTGAGTCCATACTTTGGCTTTTTAGTTGAACTTTGTCCTGACCAAGCAGGTCCTCCTTCCATGAATTAGTGGTACACACAGTTATAAACAGTTATAAAATGTTTTAACAACATTCAGACATTCACAGGGGGAAAACTGTCATGTTTTATAATATATACATATATGCCAATTTGTTTTTACTAATAGGGGGAGGAGCTGGTCTCATAAAACATTGTAGACCTTTAACAGCTTAATCCTGAGAGTTTCTCCTGTGAATGCCTGAAAGTTGTTAGCACATTTTGATAACTGTTTAACACCAATTCATGGAGGGAGGATGTGCTCAGGCAGGTTAGTGCACTAAAATGTTTCCAAAGTTGTGAGTACAGAGGATAACATAGGAAGCCAATGTCAATGGTCAACAATTGAATGATGGGTTTGGTGAAACGTCAAAGTTCAAGACTGTACATTCAATGTCATTGAAAGTATGTGCTACTATAGGCCTATATGTTGAATACATGTTGAATGGAAAAACATGTATGGATTCCCTTCACTTGCATTACACAGAAGAAGAAGGCGGATTCTCACAGTATATAGTGTAGTGGTAAATCATTCTAGAAAATTCAAGCCTACTGTGCGTTCACAGCATGGTGTTCAGGGAACCACCATTTCCGTTGAAAAAAACCGTTTTGTCTGCGCTGAACGTTCAGCATTTTCCTGCCTTTTTTAACGCCGTTGTGTTTATTTTCTTGGAGGGGGTGTCGACCAGTGACAACAAGACACACTTAAGTTTCACTTTCATTATCAATGAAACTGATTTGACAAGAAATGTTCCACTGTAGCTCATTTGAGGTTTATTTGGCAAGAGCACGTTTTTGACGAGATAGCTCCCGAATGACATTGCGGTGCTGCAGGTTATCATGATGGTGAAATTACTTCTGGTTCCTCTGTTTTTTCTCCTTACATCATTAACAGGTAAGAGAATGCTCTTGGTGTTAAATCAAAAATAGGGTAGGCCTATAATAACTCTCACCGTTTATGTCATAAAAAGACACACATAATGCACCTCTCCATGCACAAAGCAGGACAAATAGAGGAAGAAGAAAAAGAAGGAAATCAAAACTAAAATACAGATCCAGATCCAGTCAAACATGGGATAGGGACATCCCAAAACAAATAAAACAATGAAATACATACTCAACTATTATTATTTAATATTTTATAAATTGCATAGCCAATAACACAGCATTATGTGTTACAAGTGGTGGAAGATATTTTACCTAAATGAACGCAAACTCTAACATGGAAAAAAATCTGCATTCAAAGAAGTAGGCTACATAAATAATAAAATATGCTGCTTAAAATCGGCCTACCAAAGTAGAGTGATTATGCAGAATTTCCAATTTCAGAATAATTAATTACTGGATTATTGATGTCTTAATGTCACTTTAATGTAGCAGCTGGTTAAGGTGGGGTTTATTACTGTGCGCGGTATAGCTTGGATCAATAACGTCTTATCTTAACCTATAATAATACATTGTTATTGATTTATTATAGGCATTGTATTAATCTGAATCTTCAAAGTAACTAGTAACTACAGTTATCACTTTTATGCGATAACTGTAGTTACTAGTTACTTTTACTCCACTTGTAGTGGTGTAAAAAGTACATTTGTCTCTGACTTGTAGTCGAATAGAATTTTGAAGTAGCATAACATGTAAAACTCAAAGTACAATTTCCTCGTAATGTAATTAAAAAGAGTACTTCAGTAAATCTACTTGAGGCAGGGCAAAATCACTGAAAGAGAATCTGTCTTTTATTTTGTCTTTATTTCTTAAATTATGATAACAGCACCGACCATTGTTTCTGCTACATTGTGACATGCAGATATAATTTGCAAATATAACGCATACTAAAATTTTAAATGCATTAGCACATCTTTTTCAGTTCCCGTTAATGCCCTGACCAGGGCTGACTTCCTCAGACTTTTGGCGCGTTCGAGACTGGTCGTAACTGGGATATTTCCCAGTTGAAACTTCCGACTTCCGACATCAAAGCGTTCCAGGTGCATGGTGGTGCATGACGCCGAAAGTGAACGAAAATCATGGGTGACTATGACAAAGTGAACACACAGTTGCACCCTCAGCAGTGCTTTAGGTGTTAATTAAAAGGATGGCAGTTTAACTGCAACAACTGAAATAAATAGTCCATACGTTACTAGTTATGTGTACCCCAAGTTGGTAGCCCTGAAGTAAGTCAATGTTGTCCGTTACACTTCCTAATGTTTTGGCATTTTTAACAATAACTTTTATGCAGAAAAGATGACTTTATGAGATTCTTTACTGTAGCCAGCTAACGTATGTGTAAAACATATTTCTACATCAATATACATGCAGAACAAGTTTTACTGCATGATCGTATTTATTATTTTAATTCAAATACATGCAAATATACGTTTTGTTGCCGTTTAGTTTATGGTTTACCATTTACAAAGTGTGCTTCCATGGGCGCTGACATTGTTTTCTGACGTCATTCAGCTGCTACTCGTGAAGTCGGGGTACAAATTTTTTCTCCGAGTTCACAAGTAGGAAATCCGACTTCAAGCGGCGTTCAGGGTACTTTTCCTAGTTGGAGGTCGGAAATTTCCCAGTTCCGAGTTGCCGGGAACGCAGCATTAGGATGTGGTTAAGAACCCCCTTTCATAACTGTGACATCCTGTGAGAACATGCTGTTTCACAAATGACCCAGTTTGAGGTACACATTTATTATGGTCCGTGTTACTGACAGCAGTAAATTGTTCATTAACAGACATTTGGATTACAGATTAAAACCCATTCAGTCACAGTCAACAAAAACTTCCAGTCTTGTGACCCTCAAAGTTTGTTATTGGCTTGAAATATGTGGCGCATTATTCAGGAATATTAAAATTTATTTGTTGTGAATTTGCAATCAAGGTTTATCATAAGATTATTTATATACACCTAGCCATTAGTTTTGCCTAGATAAAAACTTTGGAGGAATTAAATATGATAGCTCATTACAGAACAGTAATCTAACTCATCCATGTAATCTGTGGGAGTTTGGGTGATTGCATATGGGCTATGGGATTGTATGAGATCATAACTTCAGCCTTATAAACAACAAATAATGCACTCAAAATACCTTTTACTTAAACTCTCAGACTTTTAATGGGTCCTGTCACATTAAGTAAGACCCTGCCTTACTTTTGTGTCAAAGCGAGTATCTACGTTTTAACTTTCAGAGGATGCTATCCTTCAGGGCACAGAGTGAAAATAACACAATGACAGTGAACTACAGGAACAGCATTCAGGTAGACATGTGTTCTCTCCTCTCAAAGTCTGATGTCAGCAAATAACAGAGTCAGGAACCGTGCAGGGAACATCTCTGCCAATCCTTCACACCCTGGACACAACTTGTTCCAGCTTCTCTCCTCTAGTTGGCACTATAGAGCACTGTTATCTAGGCTATGCCAAATCAAACAGACAAAGGATCCAACGGGAAACAGTGTTTATAAACGTGAACATGCATTCATATGTGCGTGTACAAAATGAGCATTCCATCAGCAACCTGTGTGTGGACCAGTCCACACAATGTATGGGCCTCATAGCAGTCCTCATTTTAAACAAGACAATGATCATCTGTCTCTCAGTCAAAATTTAGTTACAACTCTGGACTAATGACAGATGGAAAGCAAATGATTGACATTGACTACTGACAATGAAAATGTTGATTAGCAGGACAGACTTGTCAATATGAATCCACATATCAGTAAATAATAGCCAAGTCATGGTATCAATAGTATTTTACATCTGAAAATGTATTCAAACTGGCTTTAATAATAATTCCCCTTTTTAGTCATCTTACCACTTTTGCACTTTCACATGCAACATTCAAAGGAGGGAGGATAGTGAGAGCACAGACCACAGGTGTGACTGTGCACCAGTGGCAAATTGTTGGCAGGAGTCAGGTAGGAGGGTCCCAGAATTTTGCTTAGGGACCCAATATTGTCAAAGTGTCTAACTCATTTTGCTCATAAGGACATTGGCATATATTGATAATTTGTTCTGTAAATAATCTGTTTGTGTGCAAGTCTCACTTAAACAGTTGGCAATTTGCTGACTTTCCACTGGTAGGCCTACTCGTTTTAACCAGCCACATTTCTGTGTGATACAGTGTAATACTGATATTTTTCACCTTTGATTCTACCTTTTCATAAGCCAGTTCATGTTATAGTTTAACACAGTATAATGAACTAAAATTTGTAACACATGTTCGCAGGTGTGTCTTTCTGCAGACTCAAAGAGATAAATGTGACCACAGGTGAGATGGTGGCACTGTATTGCTCTCATAACAGTGGGTATAATCATGGTGACACCAAACTGCTTTGGACCAGTTACACCACCAAGAAGATGGATCTGACCAACATGTCATCAGCTGAGCAGAGCAGGTTGGGCGTGCTGATTCATGAGAGGAACCTTGTGATTATCAATGCTTCTGCAAACCATCAGGGGAATTACTCATGCTCTCTGGGGTAAAGTACACTCAGTACAACAATGATTCTGATTGCACTGCGAGCTAGTAATGTTAGACAACTGCCTGATCCCATGTCAGGGGAGGCCTCCGTCTGCATTGTAAGAACACATACATTGAGATGGGTCAACAAAGTTGTTGTACTTATCAATGGTTTCTCCACATGCTGCACCTTTTGCCTGAATTTGGAGAATGTGTAACCATGTCTTAAATTCTGGAAACACTTCTTGTTAGGTGACTGAACATGTGTTGCCAAATGGTCCCAAATGTGTAATTTGGAAACTGATCCTTAAAGCCCTCTGTACTTTCACACTCATAGTCACTCATGGTTGCGATTCAAATGTAAAGTGAAACTTTACATTCTTCTTTAATTACATAACAGGAATGCTAGCAGGCAGTGGTGGTTCTGGCTGACAGTATACCCACCACACAGAGAGTATGAAGTGGATGACATGTACAGTGAGACATGTTACACAGAGGAGTCCTGCAGATTAAATTGCCCTGAAGTAAACATCCCTGCTGAAAATACCCCTGATATTACCAGCAACGGCACTACATGGCACAAGGTATTTAAGCACAGCAGGTTTTTGAGTGTGAATATGATTTGCTTATACAGTAAGAAGCATAATAAGAAGCTCCAAAAGTGTGGTCAAGGGATCCCGCTGGTGGGGGCTTCTGACTACATGTTTGAACCTATTTGGGTTACAAATCTCTCTAAATTAAAAAAAATACTTTTTAAAGCATAGGTCACAATAGTTTTGATGTATTTAGGATTTCTTTCTGGTTTTCATTCACTTCATTCTTGAAAAAAGTCTACTTAATTTTCCATCTTGTAGGAGGGTGATTCATTGCCGGAAGGTAATTACTTCCAGAAAGTGGAGAAGAATGTCGAGGGTGTGTACACCTGTACCAGGTCTTACCTGTATCATGGACAAATATATAACATGACCTTTCCAGTGAAGCTTGATGTCCAACCAAAGAGTGAGAAAAAACACTTTTTTTGGATAATTTTATCTTCAGAGAAGTTCATATGTCCAAAAAAAGATGTAAATGTCCTTTTTTTCCCACAGACAAATGTGAGAAATCTCCAGTGATCAATTCATCACACACGAGTGTAGTTCAAGTAGATTTGGGTGAGCTGTGTGAACAATCTTGTACTGTGAATACACACACTTGGATACATCTAGAAGCATTTAGTACCTCTCTAAATTACTACATTTAAATATTTTTTAAACTCTTTTTTTAGGTTCAACAGTGGTGATTGATTGTATGGCTGACATATGTTCAGAGCTTGGTGAAATGTCCTGGTTAAGTGGAAACTCAGCTGTGGAAAAAAACAACAGCTTACCGGTTTTCTACAATAATACACGGTCAGACAAATGTCTCACAAGTTTGGAAGTGCAAATGTTACACATGGTAACATAAGCACTCAACACACAATATAATATAACTTGCCTTAATCCTCTTCTATTATTTCCTTTTCTTTCCAGAGAAATGAAAACTAAATATATACATGTGGCAGCATCTCTAGTCTTCAAAAAAGTCTCAGTTGAGGATGTAACAAAAAACTACACCTGCAAACTGGTTGACCAATTCCTAACCTTCACTTTGTCCCTGAAATGTATGTAAGATGGATGGATAGATCTGATGTGTGTTAATTATGTGGCCTTAAAATTCAAACCTGTTAAATCATCTTGCCTTAAAATTCTGAAAATATTTGTTTTGTCTTTCAGCTGATTAAGCCAGCTTTCATTTACACATTAAAGTGACTATTGTCTTTCAATCTACTGACATTAAAGAGTGTTTAAATTGTTATATAATACATTTTTACTCACTATTATTTTCCTACAGCTCGCCCTTCTCACATTTCCCTGGCTGTTGGTGTTGTAGGCATGGTGGTGGTGATGGTTGTGTCAGTAGTTATCTATGTAAAGTTCAAAATTGACATTGTCCTTTTCCTAAGAGACACTGTTGGCTGCCATAGAAGCACCTCAGGTGGGATTCATATTTTTGCTTAATTCATTTGTTTCAATTTAACTAACAACTCGTGTTTAAGAGGTATATATTTGTGCATTCGTCGAACTGTAGACAATGTGACCTGCTTGATGTGACAGCAATGGAATAAGCCTTTGTTGTATGTTGTTCTTTCTTAGATGGAAAAAGCTATGATGCCTTTTTGATGTATTACAAGAGTGACACAAACGCAGCGCTAAATGCTTATGACAGAAGCTGGCTGAGGAGTGTTTTGGAAGAGAAATACGGTTACAGTCTCTGTCTTTATGAACGCGACGTCTTACCGGGGAAAGGTATGGTATTGTACTTGTAATAATGAAATTTATTGACATAAATATCACTCTACAATTTACTGCTGATGTATAGTTAAAATATACAAGACAAATAAAAGTTACATTATGTATTTAGGATATACAGTACTTTGGAAAAAAATCTAGCTAAAAATCTTAATTCAGTATAATGTGTGTAATTTGCGTAATCTGAACTCTGGTTGCAGCTGTAGCAGAGGCAGTGTTAGACTGCATAGAGCAGAGCCGGGCGGTGGTTCTGGTTCCTGCCTCTCCAGATCCTGGTCCAGGGTCTGGCTTGCTGAGTGTCATCCATGCAGCCCTTGTGGAGCGGCAGACTCGCTTGGTTTTTATGAAAACTGAGACAACCGAAATGTCGGGATCAGGTTCATTACCAGAGGTGCTACAGCTTCTTGGTGAAGCTGGAGACTGTGTTTTCTGGAAGGGCACAAGCTCCATGGTGCCATCCTCCTCCTTCTGGAAGCAGCTACGTTATTACCTACCTGCCCCACAGCATGCACAGAAACAAAGGCTATCTCAGAGAATCTAGGATGTTACTTCATGGTTAAATGTTTAGCTAAGTCTGAAGGAATATCTTGTATCATATCTACATCTGTAAATACATTACATAAAAAGATACATTTTAAGCAAAAACTTTAAGCCTCTACTGCACACAAGGGAGAGGTAGGATATTTTTGGTGGGATGCTTTCAAAATCTTACTGTCTCTTGTTAGTTTCTCTAATGGTTCTGTTTAACTGACAAATAGCAGCTGTTTTCCAAGCTAATTTGTCGTTTTTGTTTCATTATTGGAGGAACAGTAGTGTCAAAAGAATACTAGACTGACTGACTATGCTTGCGTATACAGACTGAGCAAGCATTAAATAGAAGAAAAGTATTCATAATATCTAAAAACCTAATCCTAGCACTGTCGTCAAGGATTTGCTGTAGGCTATATGCTGCACATGATCAAGACAGGCCAGGATGGAAATCCCATAGTTTTTGAATCAGAAGTGTTGTTGACCTGAAAGTTGATATCACTAAGTAAAATAGTTCTAGCACAACTGGCAAGAACGATCGACATGAAATCGGAAAAGTCAGATAAAAAGTCGGCGTTGTGGTTAGCGGGACGATAAATCGTCACAGTTCACATTGAGAAGCGATGATGATAATGTTCTGTTAAGAAAAAACAAAAGAACAAGACCCTCTTGAAATAAAAAATCATTAAAATAAAAAGTCTTTCTAGAGAGGGATCTAACATTCAAAAGTGCAAATGGAAATTGATTAAGTCAGGGCGATCTTCACAAAACACTGTGTATTTCTGTGATGTTTAGTTAGTTATTTATTTAGTTATTTGTTTAGTTACTTAGTTATTTTCCACCACTTTAGATATATTCCTTTTTCCTTCAGTGGGTCATCTGACACAGACAGCTTCCCCTGTCAGTTGTAAAGACATGTATAATGTAAAACTGATTCGCAGTTTAAGTGTTGCTTTTCCTAGTGGTTCATGAATTAACATTTTCTGTTTCAGTGGTGTCACTGGATTTTACAACTTTATTATTATACATTTCTTGCTATACCACTCTGCATATTTTGTATGCCATATCTTCTGTGGTAAACTTTGTTTTTGAACATGTGAGCTCTGTTCTCTTACTCTGTGTTGTCTCTGTTCTGCTGCTCTTCACCTTCATCATTAATTCCCTTTATTTACTGTATTGGGCTACTGTGATACTGTACATCGAAATAAACTGTGTTTTATACTAGTGTTTTTCTGTATTAAAACCTACTCAGAATTAGTCCAGACTACAACTAAAAACCCTGTTAGCCTCTTTAACCTCTCTGTTTTGGTTTTACTAACTGTAATTTTCAGCACAGTATTGGATATTTATTGTCTACATGCAAAGTTAGTTATGAGTTATTAGTTATTCACATAACCTAACTTAGCATAAAGACTGAAAGGTAAACAGCTAGCCTTGCTCTGGATATTGTGAAAAAGTACACTTACCAACACCTCTAAAGCTTATTAATCAGCATATGTCTATTTTTTTTAAATTATTGTTTGATAAAACAATGCAGATTTTAAATTACCATATTTATTAACACACATACATACACATATTTACTATTTGTTGTAGAAATTGTATCTTGCTGGCGCCTAGGGCAGCTTCGGGCATCTGGCCCCGAGCAAAGGGATGCATAATCATTTACAAGGTTTAGATTTCTATGTTTTAGGGGACAGAGGTCCTCTCAGCCTTGAATGAATATTCAAGGGGAGGAGAGGAAAAACAAGAGAGGGAAAACACTAAACAACCTCACAGCTCGGACCTAAACCCTAGTAAATGTGGACAGACTAATAAAGAGTAAAAATGTAAAAGGAAACTATTTTCTGCAATAACACTATTATTTTTTGTTTGTAATGGTAGCCTAGTATTGAAACTCCGTATTGAAAATATTAGAAAATATAGAGTTTTTTTAATAATGTCAGAAAAGTATTTTGTGTTCAGTTTAAATATGTGTACATGACTGAACTATAGCCAAACTATACTATGCATACTGTGTTATCAATATACTTAGTGTCATAGTCCAGAGGTTACATTTTTTGCCTCTCAATGTGGGGAATCATTTTATAGAGTAGGCCCTGTACACTCTCTGCTCACAGCATGCCAAAAGAAAACAACAGGCAACTCAGTGAGGGCTGTGAAGAAATCCAATGACATTTGTCATGTAACCTTGTACCACTACATAAAAAAGGACATGTTTCAGGCAGTATCGGAGCAATATCAATGGATATTAAAACTGTTTTACTATATCTATATTCTTCTTTATTTTGGTCCTTGGTATTTTTATGAAAGTATTACGCGTATTGTTACAATCGCCCGTGCACGTGGTTTGCACAAGGTAACTGATCCAAGTTAACTATATAACAATTGTATACAGACAGTTAAGGAGGTTTCTGAGTTATGACAACAAAACCAAAAAATTGTCACAATTGCCCCTGGTCTCTCTGGTACTTTGTGCTATGTTTTGCATAGAAAATGTCAAATTCTGCCTGTCTGCTCTGCTTTTTTTAGTTCTCTGTTAGTTTTGGTTATTTGGTCTGTTCGGTATCTGTTAGCTATATAGTCTGTTCGGTGTGTTCTCCTTTTTTACATTTTGGTTTGGTCCTGTCTGTTTGTGTCTTGTGGAGTTTGTCTATGTTCTTCGGCCTTCTGCTTGTCCTGTGTGGTTGTTCTGGTCTGATCTGTCCTTTTGATGAATCGGTGCCTGCCTTAGTTCTTGTCAGTTCTGTTCCTCTGTCTGATGTTTGTTATTAGTTTCGTGCTTGGGTTCTGTCTGTCTGATGGGTGTGGATTTATGTTCTCTGTAGTTTCATTATTTAATCGGATTATGATAATTTCTGCGTTCATCTGCTCAGTTATCTTAATCTGTGGTTGTGGGTTTGTTGGTGTTCTGTTATCTTGTCTTTTTTTATCCACTATGTGTTATTAGTTTGCTTCCTGTTTGTTTTGTTGCTAACGCCTTGCTTTTAGACTCCCTGTTGCTGTCCTGGGCCCCTTTTCGGAAAGCAGGTTCAACAAACTGAGTGTAAACTATGGGTTGACGAACGCTGAGCTATATCAAACTCCGAGTTTTCCGTTTCAGAAAGGCCGATCAGAATAGCTAAGTTCTTTCAACTCTGAGTATGTTGAGCCTGACGGAAGCATGTGCGTGGGGATGAAAAAAAGCCATCATCAATGCTCCGATATGATTCACCATGGCAACGGGTAACTAAAGGCAGAGCCTCCATTTTAATCGGTTGGAGCTGGACATATGAATGCATGCCAACGCGGACCACGACAGGCTCCAAAACGCAGGATCGATACAATAGGCCTAGCCTATTACATTTTATACAGTGTTCATTAGGCTATTTACCAGACTGGAATTTCCTTAATGAAAGTTAAGGTGCTGGAATTCTCCTACAGCTTGTTATTCATTTTAAAGGAGAACTCCGGGCAATTTTTAAGTTAATCTAGATCGTTATACCTTTGTGAGTACTGTCTATAGAAATAAAACCAAACCGGATTGGTGCTTGCAACAGGAGCTGCTACAGCTAATGCTCAGAGCTCCCACATATATAAAACGGCAGTTATGGGGGTATTTACATAAAGAGTGTCTTTGTGCCTCTTAACGGACACAAAATGCAATTAAAATGTCTGTCCAACATGAACAGGGCCCTTACATGACAACAAGATGCGTTTAGCAACTTAGCCATTGTTTAAATTCAGCTAATAGTGTTTGAGATGGCTAGCTGTAGTCTCGCGCTGAAGTCCCGTGGGAACTCTGTTGTTGCTGGAAAAGTCCTCAACACATCTAATTGCTTTGATCCATTCCTCTCTATTAGACAAAAACAAAATTGTATCATCTGCCAGTTGAGATAATTTAAATGATCTGAGGTCCCTTTAGGTCTACTTTGGAACCATAGACTGTATGAAAACTTGAAACTTTTTTAATGTGTACAGCCACAGTTTGTGTGACAAGGAACAGAAAGAAGCCATCCCTTATGCCGGTTTCAGACCAAACGTGATTTTCCGCGTTGCAGCGCTTTCCTCGCGCGAGTACATTCGCTGCAAGTGTTGACACACAACGCGAGAAGACGATTTTAACGCGATGAGGTGAATAAACACAACTTGCCATTACTACAACTGTATGAAACCAAAGTAAACATTTTGCGGTGATTAAATTGCAATAAACGGATTAAACTGATGCCGAAATAACCACAACATGATGCAGATTTGTTAAACATTTGAATTCATGCTTTGTCAGGTCTGTCAGCAAGACAGCAGGACAACACCTTATAAAATGCTTGTTTTCTGAACGGAGTTTGGATCGATCAGGGCTGTGCTATGCTAACTTGGTCACAGTAAAGTACAATGACAGCTTTAATAAAGTTGCAGACACATGTTTTCTAAACTCACCAGGTAGTTCAACCTCCTCGCTTTCTTTTCTCCAAGTAATGTCCAGCTTTGTCCGGTTTTTATATAAATATGAAATCGTAGTCCGACAGAGCTAACGACACTAACAACAACACTAGAACCGGATGTGCATGGAATCTAGCTGCTGAGAAGCTCCAGTCAAGATAAATCAACATTGAAATCCCCAAAACTAAAGTAAAACACTAATTTAATAAAAACATTTAACTCCGAGCTCCTCCTCCGAGTAAACGGCGTAGTTGTCAGAACCGAATCCGACCGACTTGTGGGTATTTATTTCTCCGAAGGTTGGAGCGCTGCTCCCTGCTCCTCCAGCCCAAGTTTAGCAGCTCTCAGCTGGCCTGCAGATTTTCAATCCCCCGCTCTGCCCAGCCCTCTGCACACAACGCTTTGAAGCCTCGGTGACATATGGACAATCTCAACACTGATAGGCTATCGCGACTCAGCGTCGCGCGACTTTTTCGCTTGAGTTGAAAATATTCAACTCACGCAAATTCCATCCCGTTGCCTTCGCGTCGCCGGCCCCCCTTCGCGTCGCTTCGCGCCGACCGACTGGAAATCACGGCTCTACGCGTCTTCGCATTGACTTTGTATGTAAACTCACCGCCCCAAACGCTCGATTCACGTTTGGTGTGAAAGCACCATTAGAGACTGTGGTAGCGATCAGTGGTCGGTGTGGCAGCCTGGCAGCCTGGCAGCAAGGCAGCAACCAGTGGTCGGTGTGGCAGAGACCAGTATCTTTAGCACCCCTAGTGGCAGAAACCAGTGGTCGGTGTGGCAGAGACCAGCATCTTTAGCACCCTTAGTCGTAGCGACCAGTGGTCAGTGTGGCAGCGAGTGGTCGGTGTGGCAGAGACCGGTGTCTTTAGCGCTCCTAGTGGTATCGACCAGTGGTCGGAGTGGTAGCGACCAGTGGTTGGTGTGTCAGCGACCAGTGGTCGGTGTGGCAGAGACCAGTAGGCCTATCTTTAGCGCCCCTAGTGGTAGCGACCAGTGGTCAGTGTGGCAGCAACCAGTGGTCGGTGTGGTAGCGGCCAGTGGTTGGTGTGTCAGCGACCAGTGGTCGGTGTGGCAGAGACCAGTATCTTTAGCGTCCCTAGTGGTAGAGACCGGTTGGTGTGGCAGACCAGTGGTTAATGTGGCAGAGACCAGACCACAGAATTGGCTACAACCCCAATATCAGTATGCAGGTGAGAGGAGCGTAGTGTGTGAAGAGTGATGATCGGAGTTTCTCACAAGTGAAGAAGAAATGATTCGTGTTTGTGCCGTTCTGAAGTCTATTCACATCATATCCAGTGATAACTACTATAGGAATTTTCAATCTGTGCGACTATATATAATATAAGGTTAGGCCTACTGTTCATTGAACAGTTTTATACAGATTAGGCTACTTTAAACAGTGATTACTGCAGCACTGTAGCGCACGGTAAGTGTTGTTGTGCAACTGTTGCCAACCTGACAGCTGCCTTAATGTCCACAGAGTCACTGTGTTTTAAAGAAGGACAGTGTAGTTTATCGATTTTATTCTGTGCTGAGGATAAATTTACGATGTCCAAAGATAACTCTCTGTCCATACATCGATGACAGATTGATAATAAAAGCATCCATGTTCAAGATCATGTTTGGGTAAAAAAAACAAAAAACAAACAACTAGTCTGACCGTGATTTTGATTATTCTGGACGTAACTGCGTTCCAATATGTGCTTTGATATCGACAGTATGAAGGAGGAAATCGGGAGGAAGCCGCTTCGAGCTCCAAAGGAGGGGAGTAGTCAGAGAGAAATCATCGTTTGCTGAAGTAAACCTCCTCCCGAGCAGGTTGGGTTCACAGCGTAAATTGCCGTGTAGACCTAGAGTTTATCTGATCGCGCTCTTTGAAACCGAAATCCCAGAGTTTCCCCCTTTTCGGGCTCATCTTACTCAGAGTTTTCACTAAACCCGGGCCCTGTTTCAGGAAGCAGGTTTAGTGAAAACAATGAGTAGGCTAAGTGAAAGTCCGTTTGACAGCTCATAGTTCATCAACCCAGAGTTCAGGTTTACACTCAGTTTGTTGAACCTGCTTTCTGAAATGGGGCCCTGTTTAGTTAGACTGGCAGTTTAGCAGTTGTTCCATGTTTTCTGCGTTTGTGTTTTGTTCCTTGTTTTGTTTATTCCTTGGTTCATTTGCATGTTCAGTTTTGCTCACTTAGCATCTGTGCTGTCTCTGATCTTAGGATTAGTCCTGTATTTTAGTTCTGTGGCTTAGTTAATGTCCTTGTATTTATTCCTAGTTCTGTGTTTGGATTATTTTGGCTTTGTCTGCTCTGTGTTGAGATTAATCCTAGCTTCAGTCTGTTTTCCCTGATTGATAGTTTATTTGTGATCTGTCTGGTTGTGTCTGGATTAGTTTGTTATTTGTATTATTCTGATCTGTTATGTCTTATTTTGATATGGTCTGTGTTTAGAGTTTAGTAACCTGGGTTCTGGCTGTTATGCCAGAATTCCTCTGCCTGTCTGTCTCTTTGTTTTACCCTGCTGTCTCTCTGCCTGCACCTGTGTTGCTCCCTGTGTTTGCTGTTTCTGGTCAGTCTCTGTCTGGTCATTGTCCTGTTTGGAGTGTTCTGCCTGCCTCTGTGTTGCCTGATCTGCTGTTTGGACGTTTTACACCCAAACTGCATGTAAGCCTGAGTTTTTGTGTTTTTGGATTAAAACCTGAGCTCCTTCAGTCACCTCTCCAGTATCTTGCTTGGGCTCTCTACTGTTTGCACTTCCTCTAACAATTATGACAGAAAAACAAAAAAGATAATTAAACTGTGGATGAACTGAAGAACTCATGACTGAGAAGAGGGAATCAGCATGGTTTATACATTTTATAGTGTGTGACCAAATACACAACACGCTGGTGACGCTTCCGGGTCAGCTCAGCGCTCTCTCATTTGCTGGTGGGAGGCTCCCCCACATTTTGAAATCATTAGTTACAAAAAATTTAAAAGTAAATAGATCTTAGTGAAAGTTAAGCATGTTCCATCCCCCATTCTTACTTGATTAAACATTACAAAACAGCAGATATAGCAAAGGAGATGGTGGAGGGGATATACAGGCCAGAATGAACGATGAGAAACGATGTCAGTTAAAATACAGCTAGCTGTGCCCTGAAAAGTGGGGTCTTAACCACCATATGCAGGTTAGCCCTATTTACCACAACTTAAAGCAGCGAGCACATGCACTGTACTTTCAGTATCTAAATTTACTCTTAGAAATATATGTTTGTGTGTTAGTATTGTAAATTTGAATTTAATTATATTGAAAAGCATGAATGACAAATCTGCCTAACCTAAATGTCTCTTACTCTTTAAGGTAGAATATAGTGACTTCTGTTGCCTACTGGTTTAGTACAATATTTTGTAATTTATGCTTGAAATCACAAGACGTTTGTTACGGTTTGTACTTTTACAACACTGTAAAATATTACAACACTCCTTAAAGATGTTCTTCTGCACTACACATAGGAAGTGGCTAACAACTACCAGGAAGAAAATATTACGTCAGGTTCCAGTGAAATCGTGTTAAAAAACAACAAAACAGGAAACCATTTGATACCACCTACTACAACATCTATATGTCCTGTGAAATGTTGCACCTCATGTCACCGCCCAAGAAAAAAATCAACATTAAGGGTGAGAAAATACCAAGAACTCCACATCCGAGTTACTCTAAACATGACCCAAAAAAATTATTCATCAGCGTCATGACTGAAACCAACAAACAGTTTACAGATTTAGAGACACAGGATGCAGACTGGATGTATTGTGTTTTTTTTAATCTTTCCCTTTTTCTTGGATGGGTGCTGCGTGGGAAAGCATCGAAAGAAAAAAAAAGGTATTTGTTGAAATTCAAATTGTGTTTTAATGTTACAGATGAAAAACTGTGCTTCTTAATGTGTTTAAAAGGTGGTGATTATTAATGGTTTCTAAGACCTTTTTACACCGTAAGATGAAAATGAAACAGAAATACAACATGTGCCCACATGCCTCTAGGTCTTCCGCAGAATACTATGTACCAGCAGATCAGAGCTGTGGAGGGGGAACTTTTTATGATGCCGTGCATAAAATGTGTGAACCCTCACAAGGAGGTGGTGTGGTCTGGGACCAGAGAAGGAAATGAACCCCCATTCTTTGACTGTGGAAGGAAGTTCCTAGTTGAAGCAAAACATTCTGGAAACTACACCTGCCTCACAAGGTAAATAAGCATGCTTCTGACATGTTTCCCATCATTACCTCTACTTTATTTAAAGCATCTGATTAATTTTAACTTAGGCAAGGTTTGTGTCTTCACACCAGGTTGCATAATCACAGTACAAAGAGGGTTTTTTTGAGTAGAGAGAATAGAGGGTATGCGCATGATGTTACAGAATGCCGTTACAGTCACTGAGTGGCAGAAAGACAAGCAGCCGTGGTAGCATGAATCAGCTAAAACACAAACAACACATCTAAAATGGGAAAGAGCTGGACCACTGGCTCTTTGTTAAGCAGTTAGGATCACTGTCAAGTCCGACTGCCTTTAATTTGAGCAAATAATCACTTGTTTTACTCCCAGTAAACGCAGCCATGGTAACAGATGTTTTGCCACTCAGTCCAGCGTGTTCCGGAAGGAGAAGTGACATCAACGCATACCCTCTATACCACATTGCAATATGGTATCTACACTCAACTAAAGGATTATTAGGAACACCATACTAATACTGTGTTTGACCCCCTTTCGCCTTCGGAACTGCCTTAATTCTACGTGGCATTGATTCAACAAGGTGCTGAAAGCATTCTTTAGAAATGTTGGCATCTTGCAGTTGATGGAGATTTGTGGGATGCACATCCAGGGCACGAAGCTCCCGTTCCACCACTTCCCAAAGATGCTCTATTGGTTTGAGATCTGGTGACTGTGGGGGCCATTTTAGTACAGTGAGCTCATTGTCATGTTCAAGAAACCAATTTGAAATGATTCGAGCTTTGTGACATGGTGCATTATCCTGCTGGAAGTAGCCATCAGAAGATGGGTACATGGTGGCCATAAAGGGATGGACATGGTCAGAAACAATGCTCAGGTAGGCCGTGGCATTTAAACGATGCCCAATTGGCACTAAGGGGCCTAAAGTGTGCCAAGAAAACATCTCCCACACCATTACACCACCACCACCAGCCTGCACAGTGGTAACAAGGCATGATGGATCAATGATCTCATTCTGTTTACGCCAAATTCTGACTCTACCACATTAGTGTAAACAAAAATCGAGACTCATCAGACCAGGCAACAATTTTCCAGTCTTCAACTGTCCAATTTTGGTGAACTTTTGCAAATTGTAGCCTCTTTTTCCTATTTGTAGTGGAGATGAGTGGTACCCGGTGAGGTCTTCTGCTGTTGTAGCCCATCCGCCTCAAGGTTGTGCGTGTTGTGGCTTCACAAATGCTTTGCTGCATACCTCGGTTGTAACGAGTGGTTATTTCAGTCAAAGTTGCTCTTCTATCAGCTTGAAACAGTCCTCCTCTGGACCTCCTCAATTCTCCTCTGACCTCTAGCATCAACAAGGCATTTTTGCCCACAGGACTGCCGCATACTGGATGTTTTTCCCTTTTCACACCATTCTTTGTAAACCCTAGAAATGGTTGTGCGTGAAAATCCCAGTAACTGAGCAGATTGTGAAGTACTCAGACCGGCCTGTCTGGCACCAACAACCATGCCACGCTCAAAATTGCTTAAATCACCTTTCTTTCCCATTCTGACATTCAGTTTGGAGTTCAGGAGATTGTCTTGACCAGGACCACACCCCTAAATGCATTGAAGCAGCTGTCATGTGATTGGTTGATTAGATAATTGCATTAATGAGAAATTGAACAGGTGTTCCTAATAATCCTTTAGGTGAGTGTATATTAAAGGTCTGAATGTTTCACATTTTCACATTTTTTTCAAGTCTATGTTAAAAAAAGCTACATTCTTTTTCAAGGTATCAGAGTTCATTTAATGTCATTTTACGACAGCAAATGCAAATTGTGGCCCCATTCATGCTACACACATACAAACATAGATATATACTGTATATCTAAATTTGAAAAGAACAGAAATAAATTAAATTCAACAATATTTAAAGTTACTTATATATGTATATACCAATACACCCAGGAACTATGTGTTCCAATGTAACTGTAAAGTTCCATCCATCCATCTTCATCCGCTTATCCGGGGTCGGATCGCGGGGGCAGCAGCTCCAGCAGTGGACCCCAAACTTCCCTTTCCCGAGCCACATTAGCCAGCTCTGACTGGGGGATCCCGAGGCGTTCCCAGGCCAGCGTGGAGATATAATCTCTCCACCTTGTCCTGGGTCTTCCCCGAGGCCTCCTCCCAGCTGGACGTGCCTGGAACACCTCCCTAGGGAGGCGTCCAGGAGGCATCCTTACCAGATGCCCAAACCACCTCAACTGGTTCCATGTCATTTATATATATAGTGGGAGTGCAGAGGATACTCTTATAGCGTCACAAATTCTGAACACATTTTTTTGCGATTTGTATAAAAAAAGACGACCTTAGAAAAGTAAATCAGACTGCTAGAGCCTTGTGTTACCCTTGGCTAAGCTTTAGAATGCATTTTTGCACAAAGGGGACTGGACTGTGGATTTTGTCCTAATCTCTTTTATTGGAGACCAGTATGGAGAGGGGGATTTAGCAATTTGTTAGCTAAATGTTTTGCATGTTTTGTGGACCACAGCAGTGTGTCTCTGTACTCTTCTGTCATGCCAAAACGCAGCCTCCTGTTCCTTTGATGTGATTG
The DNA here is from genome assembly GCA_024633595.2 of Lepomis macrochirus. Classification (NCBI taxonomy): domain Eukaryota; kingdom Metazoa; phylum Chordata; class Actinopteri; order Centrarchiformes; family Centrarchidae; genus Lepomis; species Lepomis macrochirus. The sequence goes on along the minus strand of JALXJV020000006.1, from coordinate 28,410,694 downwards.
GCTGCTGTCGGAATGATTCAAAGTATTACTATTGTCAGGAAAACAGTTGATTCACTATGGTGGCTGTAACACACCACAAAATTTAGCATTGCAGTAACAAAGGCAGGAGAAAAGAAGATATCTAGATAGTTAATATATATGTAAACAATGTACAATTTATTGCAGATTGAGGTTTTAATCAAATGATCATATTTTCACAAATTCTTAAGGTTGGAACCATACATGTTAAGCATTTAATATGGTTATTGCCACAAATACTCCCAACCAACCCCAAAAACTCTTTATTTAACAAACAAATGATAATTCATAAACAGTAATTAACACATTTGTAGCAACTTTAAAAAACATTTTTGTTAGGGCACCAGGTACCTCACCTGGTTGAAAACATATTGTAAGGTCTGGGTTTTGAGTCCAGCCCAGGCCCTTTGCTGCATGTCTTCCCCTCTCTCCCCTGCCTTTCCTGTTTCTCTCTACTGTCACTAAACAGAAACACTCAAAAATATCTTTAGAAAAAAAATACTGATGTATTAAATGGCAAAAAAAATTTAATTATTTTGATGTGTGAAGACTGCAAATGACTTAACTTTAAGGTCTTTGCTGTCTAGTGGCAGCAAGGTGTTTGTCCATCTACAGGTGGTGGAGAAAAACAGTCTGGGATGCTTCCAGCCTAATGAGAGCAGTGTAATGCTGGTCGTGGGTGCAGGTGGGGAAGTTCCCTGCCCAGGTCTCAACTGTAATGACAACACAAATGTAACATGGTACAAGGTGGAGTACACACACGAGCAGGATTGTTCCTTTTAAAATGGCCACTTATAAATCACAGCAAATACTCAGACAAGTGTGCTTTCTTACAGGAAAACAAAACTGTGTCTGAGCAGCCAAGAGCTTCCTGTGAGAACAGTGGGTTGTTACGCCTCTGCAAAGTCAGTGAATATGATACTGGTGTATATTTCTGTGATAGACTAATTATTGAGCAAGGAGTCAAATGGATCTTCAAGAGGGCTGTTAACGTCACAGCCATACGTAAGTTGTGTGTGTGTGTGTGTGTGTGTGTGTGTGTGTGTGTGTGTGTGTGTGTGTGTGTGTGTGTGTGTGTGTGTGTGTGTGTGTGTGTGGTGGTGGTGGTGGGGGGGGTATCTAATAATACCCAATTCTTTGTGTTCTGAAATTGAAAAATAATGTAAAATGCAATAGTTTATGTTTGTTTTCTCCACCCACACTCATGCCATAGCCCCTTAGTCCAGGCAAATGCCACCAGCGGGTCAAAGTTTGTTGGCACATAATTTTTATTAATGGTCGTCACATGATGTATTTTAATTATTTAAGTCATCCTATGACTTTTCCTCTAGCACCACTAAGAGGTTGACATCTGTGTTTTTGAGTGAAATGCCTCCACAACTATTGGATGGATCGTCGTGGAAGTTTTTATAGACATGTTCCCTTATTAGAAATAGCTAATTAGCAAATTAGCAATATAAAGATGCTAACATACCCAAACTAGATGAGGCCTGTCTCAATCTGCTCAATTCTTTTTTGTACTTGTGTTTTCTTGGACTTGTGAAACATTAATCAGTCAGGGCTCAGGTAGTGTCTCAACTGGTAAACTGAATGTGTAAGCATGCTGATGTTTGCTGCAGCACAGCACAGCTACCATGGATGAGACTTTGTTCAGAACTGAGAGTTCACAGTTATCAAGTAGCAAATGCATTAAGTGCTATTGTTATGCTACATGGGTTAAACTGAAACTCTGAAACTGAAATTCTAACTGATGGGTTAAAAGAATAGAATTTTAATGAAAACCTATTATATATATATTATACACATAACTTTGTTTATAATTCTTTATTGCACATTTTAAGGTTTTGAATCGATTGTATGATTCGTTGAGACAAATACACTTTTTAAAATGCAGGTCTGTGAGCTTCAAAAAGCCACACAAGGGATTAAAAAACAAAGAAGCCTTTGCAGAGAAACTGAATACATTACGGACCTCAGAGAGGCTAAAGTGGGTGGTAGTCATCCCACAATGTAAGCAATGATTTTTACTACCTTCTGTTTAACTTTGAACACTCACTAATGCAAGCTTATCATATATCAATACATACACATTAGATATTTCATAAATGTAAGGACTACTGTTATTCAAAACTTAGAATATTCTGTTTTCATGGAGCACTAATAGATAACCCTATAACACAAAACATCAAAGTGTGTCACAAGCAGTTCTTCTTTAGTTGTCACTCATTGTTTCATTGTCATTGCTCTCATTTAGCCACCATTGGTAACCACTTTCAAAAAAGAACATTTTCTGTAAACTGATAAATCAAGTAAACATTAGAAAAGCCACAGCAATGAAATGGAGCTAACAGAGAATGAAATACTTGTAAGGCAGCATAGTGACAACTACTACACTTTTCTAATCACTGAATTAACATATTGAAACCTCTTTGTAATTGTTATGGATTCCATATATATAACAACTCACACACACACACACACAGTAGCTCACAAAAGTGAGTCCACCCCTACCGTATATATTTTCATGCGAAAACACTGAAGAAATGACACTTTGCTACAATGTAAAGTAGTGAGTGTACATCTTGGATAGCAGTGTAAATTTACTGTCCCCCTCAAATTAATACATCACACAGCCATTAATGTCTTAACCACTGGCAACAAAAGTGAGTACACCCCATAGTGAAAATGTCCAAATTGTGCCCAATTAGCCTTTTTCTCTCCCTGGTGTCATGTGACTCGTTAGTGTTAGGTCTCAGGTGAGAATCGCTCTCACACTCGCTCATACTGGTCACTGGAAGTTCAACATGGCACCTCATGGCAAATAACTCTCTGAGGATCTGATCTGAGATGCAGCAAAGTGGGGTGGGGGGGCTGGCACTTTTTTTTAAAATTTAGGCATTTTAAATCTTCCATATGGCAAAAATGGCTATTACACATGAGTGGAGCTCAGATCAGATTTATTCAGTCAAGTATTCAGACACACAGTAAACTAAACAGATTATAATACAGAACTGTCTGACTTTATTTGTCCTACCCCAACAGCTCATTACACACCAAGTTACCCTCCCAGGATTATACATCCTCATGGCAACAGGGCAGAGGAAGTAGAGCTGGGTAAGCATATTAAAATGTCCAATGATATAATCCTACAGTTATCAGAGTTAATATGCATTAACTCAGAACTGATTTGCTTATGTGAAACTTTCAAAACCTTGGTTTTGTAAACTACATTCCAATGTTGACTTGTTTTAATTGTAATTGAACTTAACATCTGAAACAGCAGTGATAATGATATGATCTTTGTTTGACTGACTCATTTTGCATCTTATAAATTGGTATGAAAGTAAGAATTATGTTATCACTTTTATTAAGAGGGGTAAGATTATAATGGCCATGTTTTTGTTCCTGTTCCAGGTTCGTCTCACACTCTGACATGTGAGGTTTATTTTTCATTCGCGATAAATCTTTCACTAGATGTGCAGTGGTACACGTATTACAGTGGCAACATGGAGAATATGACTCCATTACACATGGAGAGGCAACAGTGAGTCACTGCAGCTCCTCAGTCAATATTTGCTTTTCATTAGCTTGTTAGAATTGAGTAAAAGGGTTGTAAACATAATGATTCAGCTTGACTTTCATAAAACGCTTTCATAAGGATGCAAGGGAGCTGAAATTATTTCCCTGATTCAGATCAGAGAAAGTGAGTCTTCAAGAGTTCAAGGTCACACGAAGAGCCATCATAAAAGAGGTGACTCCACAATCCTTGAACAACATATATACCTGCATCGCCAGGGATACTGCTGCAAACAGCAGTGTCACTATCAAGCTCAAGAAGAAAATGAAAGGTACTCTATTGTCACCTTCATGTCTTTGTTTCATACATACTGTATTTTTCATAACTTACAAATTACAGTTATATATACATATAAATGTATGTGTAATATCAAATGATAATACACAATAATATAGAACATGCATACACATGAAAGGGCAGGTATGTTTTACTCATTTTACACCACAAGAGCACAAGTAGAAGGAGTTGTGGTGAAGGCCTCTGCTGCCGGCGGAGGCAAGCTGTTTTGACCTAGTGACCTAGGCAGCTGGATGTGCCACAGTGGAGGCAAACATCAGTGCTCATAGCTAAGAACCTAAAGTCTGCCAGAATCATTATTTATAATCCTGCAGCTAGAAAGAAAGACATTTTTTAAGTTATTGCTCGAATAAGATCCATCCAATAAGGACATGAATTATGTTAACCAATTCAGTGAGCTTATCAGTGATACCATCCATAAGGCAGCTTATTTCTATAGCCAATCATGTTCACACAGTTATGGTTAATTTGAAAAAATAAGTTTAGTTTTGTGCAGGCAACACCTAAAGCTGTATGAATCCAGATTTTTATTTTCAAGGGATAAAATGACTAAGCTTACTGTGAAATGGATTACTCTTAGTGTCTTTCTTAGTGTCTTTTTCTGTCCTTCAGTTAATTGTTTTGCGGGTTTTTGGCCTGCAACTGGGTCACTCTCACCACTAATCCATCATTTTCGGTCGCAGCAGACAGCTGATTTTAGCAGAAAGCTCAGATAAACAACTGTACAATACCTACCCATCACCAAATGGCAAAGTTAGCAATTAGTGAAGAAAGTAGTGGAGGTGGATATCAAAACAGAGCTAAAAGGAGAGTGAATATATTAAACTTACCTTCATTGGGTGGAGACAAACACAAAATGAATGCTAATGTTGCTGTTTGTTGGTTGTTTGATAATATGTAACAGGGTTTTCAGCTTGTTACCGCTGCACCTAAGTCAATGATTACTGCTTTAAATACATAATACAATCTAATCAGTGTATTTTGAACTGGGTTTCAGTAAAATGGCCGACGCTGATTGGGTATCCCATTGTATCTTTGCTGCTGGTAGCCGGGCTGGGAATCGTTTTGCATGTGAAATGGCTGGAACTACGGCTTATCTACAGATCCCACTTCCAAAATGGAAAACATGACGGAGGTCAGAATGTAGACACATGCCCACACACACGCAAAGAGTGCAAACCCAAAGACAAACAGTGCATCAACACATTCTGTCATCCTGACCGCAACAGCTGCTCCTCTTTACAGGATGTGGCTTGTACATAAAGCTCTAACACAAAATGAATATGTTTTTCAACTTTTATTTTGTCGTTAACCCTACAATTGCATTAATAAAAAATTGAAACAATGACACCTTGAAATAGTCTTAATCCGGTGCATTTACTTATAAAATGTAGGCAGCACACCATGATAATGCACTTTATGTAGTAGTGACAATCACTGACTGATCTTAACACTTGTTTAAAGACTTGCAAAAGCCGCATACATTCATTCCACCCAGATTGTGTTTTGTGACACAATTGTCTCTCAAATTCACCTACGCTAATCAGATGAGAAAGAGTTTGATGTGCTTCTGTCGTATGTGTGGAGCCCTCCATCAGCAGAGAAGGAGGGAGTTTTGACCCTTTCCTCCCGATCAGGACCGGACACTGATGCAGAAGGTGTGCCAACATGTTCAGACATCTGTATCATGTATGACATCTGTATCTCCATTAAATTTTGATGTGGTAAAGTAGATCAACAATTACTTTCATTGGCAGCATGTTTATCCTGCATGGACCCGCTGACCTGTGAGGAGAGTATTGCCACCCAGAGGCCACTGGAAGTGCTGCTGCCCCAAGTGTTAGAGGACCAGTGGGGGTATCACCTCTGTCTGCTGGAGAGGGACGTGCTTCCTGGAGGAGGTCAGAGGATTAAACGTGTGTGTCTGTGTGTTGATGTCAAATGGTTCTGACTGTTTCCTTTTTGTATTGCAGCATATACAGATGATGTGGTCCTTGCAATACAGAAAAGCCGAATGCTTATCTGTCTCCTGTCAGCTGACTACCTCTCCAACAGCAATGCTGTGTTTGTACTTGAATCAGGAGTTAAGGTAGGCCTACATTTCACAGAGTTGACTAATGCTGCATTCATGCAATATTACCAGAATTATGAGTTTCCGACCTGAAAATAGCATTCATATCAATATCTAAGTCACACGTTAATGTGGCCTAGATTTTTTTTACTGTATCACAAAAATACCACTTTTAGTTTATAGGTGCATATTTCCTGGTAAAACATTATAAGAGGATGAACATGTTTTGCTTGTTAACTACAAATTGCATATACAATACTGCCAACCACTTTCCTGACTAACTTTTTTCTTCTACTTTCTGACCAGACTTTACCACAGTAAGCCTGTTTAAGACATGAACCTATTGTGTTCTGGGTTCTATTTCCCAGCAAAATAAATCCTGAATGCAGTTCTCAAATAAACACATTAGTTTAATTTCACAGATTTAGTGACATAACTGAAACCAGTGGCTCTGTAAAAACATAAGCCACATGAAAGAACAATTGTATCAACAGATCTAGTGGAACTAAGTCTTAGAGGATAAATCAATTTAAATGTGTATTATCTTCAGGCTTTGCTACAAAACTCGATCCTCAAAGTTCTGCTAATATGGACTAGTAGAACCTCACCATCCCTCATCCAGCCAGACCCCCCGCTCCCCACACTAGTCCAGAGGGCCTTAAAGGTGCTACCCAGTTTGGATTGGACCTCAGGCAAACCTGCCAGAGCGACCAGTAACTTCTGGATGTCTTTGCGGAAGGCCATGCCCAATAAAAGAGTGAAGCTTCACTTACACAGGAACAATGATTAAACCACAATTGTTTTCCTAACATGAAGTACATTATATTTATGTTACACCTGATTGTTGTTGCTGTGCTCGGGCAATTTCTTGTTTCATTAAATCATATTTATGGTACAATGACTACATTCTTCACTGAAACTTAAAAAAGTTCAAGACACAAATAACAAAAGTATCAAGATGCTATGGACGCCAAATGAATTATTTTCAATGTAGGGGAGGGAGTGAGTCACTCTTTGCACTATGCTGAGGGTCCAAAAGTGTAGTCTTTCATTTCCATCTGTACCAACATACATATAGCAATTTTGAATAATCAATTAGCTATTAGCTCCACAATTTAAAGCATTACAAATAATAAATATGACAGAAAAAGGATTTGTACTAGAACACTGATAAACATATACAAAAGATTAATAACTAATTAAACTTTTGTCATGAGGTGTACTTCATTGTGTATTCTGTTACAGTGGACATGTCTGCAAAAGAAAAGCCACACACTACATACCATCTAAATTTTTTATTGTTATAAGTGGCTATGTGTATCCAAGGGAGATGTTTGACAAAACGGGTTGTAACAATGGGTATTATAATTAATCTGGGGACGTACAACAGTTGGGTAACCCCTAGAGGAATTTAAAGTTTTTTATTTTTGATCAAGGGGATCACTTATCTGAACCAAAAGCATTAGCGCTGTACTAGGGCTTTCTGATGTGAAAGTGAGGATGAAAGTAGTAGCTAAATCTGCCTTACTGTTGCTAACCTATATTTTAACCACAGAAATAATTTAATATGACTGTACCAGCACCCTGGTATCCATGTCACAGCTGTATGTTTCTGATCTTCACACAGTTGTTCACGAAAATTAAACTTATCCTTTCATTGTCAACTTTTTTGTAAGATTCAGTGAGGCAGGCAGAATAGTGTTGAGTAAGCAAAACCAGAAATAATGGAACAAAGCTCAAACATTAAAAAAAACATTTCACAGTCAAACACTTACTGCCTGTGATGTGGCACAGCTGGTGAAAACAAAAGGGTTGTACGTAGATGTTGAGAAACTAAATTAAACAAAACAATCCATCTGTACTGTCTAGTCTATGCCGCCCACACACACACATTAACATAACACTCAAACACACACTCCCATTTGTGGATTTAAAAATAAAACATTATCACACTTCTTTGTACATTTTTACACATATTAGACAAGCAACACAGAGAGTTTGCTCACAACCACACCTAACCAGTTTCATGTAGGAACAAGCATGTCACAAAAGGGGCATAAGGGCTCTAAGATGCTCTAAGATTTTTTTCATTAGCCAGCAGACAGTAACTGTAGCAAATTTTACAATATTCTGGCTAATTTGTTTGTCCCATCTCCCCACTCTGCACCTCTCATCACAGAGGCCTGACACTCTGGTACCTCTCCTCTCAGTAAGCATCAGCCGGTAGTGGTTAGAAACGTAAACTTGAGTTCAGTCACAGAGAATCATAGAAAGCTTAAAGTATTCATCATCATTCACAAAGCATAGGTTACAGTGAGGAATGCTTTGAGACTTCATAGATATCTCTGAAATTGTTTAAACTATACAAATTTATCTATTAGTGACAAAAACTGTGAAAGTAATTTACAGTTTGTCAGCATTGGCCTTCATCTTCCTCTCCCAGAGTTTTTGATGATCAGAGAAGCCCTGTTTGCCCTTGTTGAAGGAATTGGGTCCTGCAGATGTTGGCGTCTCCCTGAAAAGACTGCAGATTAGTCACTTGAAACTCAAATAGAAACATGTTAGATGATTAGATCAGATAAATAACTAAATGTGAAATGTAGCAATTAATTTAAAAGATTGAAAAGTTAAATGTTTTGATAAAAGCAGACGATGAGGAAACTGTTACAATGTACATTTGTATAGATACATCGACCATAACATTATGACCACCTGCTCGTCATAGTGTAGGTCTCCCTTTAGCCCTGACCATCAAGGAGTCCCCTGTGTTTTCTGACACCTTTCCATCAGAACCACCATCAACCTTTTCAGCAGTTTCACCTACAGTAGCTTGGCTGTTGGATCTGACAACACGAGCCAGCCTTCACTCCGCACATGCATCAGTGAGCCTTAACTGTCCACGACCCGCTTGCCAGTTCACCGCATTTTTGTCCTTGGAGCACTTTTGATAGGTACTGATAGGTATCTCAATGTGACCTCCAAGTTAAATAAAGGGTTAAAAATATGTCACTCAAATCCTTACTCTTGCCTATTTTCCCTGCTTCTGATGAATCAGCTATGAGGATACAATGTCCACTTGCTGCCTACTATATCCCACCCACTAACCCACTGTTATTCACTCTCCCTGTCAATGGTCATTATGTTACCGCTGATCAGTATATGTATGTGTATATATACCTGCCAATATTCTTCATCCTCATCTTCGCTTCCCGGAGGCATCTCCTCCGGTTCACTCTACATGGCAAGAGAAGGTTAAAGTCAGTCTCTGCACATTTGTTGTTAATGGATTCGTACAACCAAAGCATTACTGTCTGCGTGTGCACTTACATCATCATCTTCGTTAAAAACTGATGCCAGCCCTGCCTTTTTTGGAGGAATTGTTGGTACAGGCTCTTTGGGTTTCTAGAACAAGTTGTGGAGACAGGATTTAAGGAAACAAAATAAAACACAACATAGCGCGCCATCACACTTCTTTACTCTCTTCTTTAAATGCAAAAGAAGAGCTGCTAATCCTCACAATAGATAACATTAACAAGCAAATGTCTGGCACTTTAACTTCAACATCAATTCATAAATGAAGCTAGTTGATTCAACACTGTGAAGGAATTTAGGGGTACTGTGACACAGGTTTCCCAGGTCATGATAGGGTCAACTGTAAAAGTAAAGTAAGCTAAAGGTGACACTTGAAAACAGTAAGTCAGACTCTGTCTCACCACTCTGCCTGTTTGGTCAACTGACTAAAGCAGCTGTCTTGTGGATGCACTGCTATCCATTTGTTAGGTCAAGAATATCTTTATTTTGTTTCATTACAGACTGATTCTATGTAGAACGTGTTTCATGCGGCTTCAATGAAACAACATGACTTTAGGTTAAGCATAGGGTCTTGATTTCAACCAATATCCATGTTCACACATATAGAGGGGTTAACAATAACCTTATTTGGACACTTCTGTTCAGATTTGGTGTTGGCATTGCATGTGTTCAGACTCTGGATGCTGGGACTGTGTCTCCATGGCCAGGGCCAACAAATGATGCTGAGCAAGTCTTTACCAGTCTCACACCTTAAGCTGGCTCACTTTATCTCCATTGCAATGGTGGTGGTGGCACAATGGATAAGACACATGACTTTGGTGTGAGACACCCAGTTCAATTACCCACTCTGACCGAACCACCTTTGTGTCCCTGAGCAAGACACTTAACCCCTAGTTGCTCCAGAGGCGTGCGACCTCTGACATGTATAGCAATTGTAAGTTGCTTTGGATAAAAGCGTCGGCTAAAAGAATAAATATAAATGTACACAACACCACTCGCAATCAGAGGTAACATTAAAACAGTTTGTAGCTGTTGATAATTTTGTCCTGTATTTTTTGGGAAGCCTCTAAAAGAAGTGTGTTATGAGAATATTATTATTTACACTTCTTGCAGTTTCGATACTGTTACAACATCATCATCACTGCAATTACAAAGACTACATCAAATATAAACCTTGTTTTACAAAAGGTCTGCAAGCATTTAGACATTGCTACACACTCACTGTTGCTCCAAGTTTGATAGATATGGGGTTCGACTTCTTCCCCATCTGACTGCTCATGCTAAAGCCTATCTTGGAGACTTTGCAGGGTGCTGGTGGGTCTCCTGAGGACTCTTCCTCATCTTCATGTGTGAGATGCTTGGATGTGCGTTTGACTGCTGTCCCTTCTCCTCCCAAAGTGCTACAAGAGACAGGCTTAGTTTTCACTCTGCCTTCCTCCTCCTGCGGCCCTGCTTGAGGCAAGACAACTCACCAAGGTGAACAACAGTTTCCTGGGAACTAGAGAATAATCTATCTAAAAAAGCTATGGCCTTTAACGTTACCTGTGTGGCTAACGTTATCGTAGGTTTCTAACCAGACACTCTACCATTTAACTTACTGTGTTAAAAGTCCATCTGGGGACTGTGTGTGCATAAATATCTAACGTTACCTACAATATCAGGGTTTAAGTGAACTTCTGAGTACTGTACGCAGAGTCTGAGAGCAGATAATAATAGCGTTGTTACTCATTCATATGGTGTTATCCTCCGCTAACTAACGTTAGCTTAGGTTAGCTACTTGACATTAGCTAGGCTAACGCGAGGTTAGCAAGCTAACAAAATACCGGCTACTGCAAGCAAGTATTTGCTTTATTACCTGGCTAACGTTAGCAGCAGCTTTAGGCGTTACGTGACATTAGTTTTAGTCAGTCCAATTCCCACAGCTAAGTAGGAAACATCTACAAAACAATGCTAACTGTTACTTCGCATTAGCTAGCCAATGATACGTAGCTAACATTAAGTTAACGTTAGCTTAATGAAGTTTTCCACTGTCTAACATTAGTAAGGGCCAGTTGTAGTAGATAAGTTACGCAGATGAGCAAGTTAACGAACACTAACTACTGCTTTTTTCTCTGCCATATATTAGACGTTAAAATAGCACTAATATCACCTCCGTCGTTGGCGGAACTCCCTCTGTTTTGCTCGTAATCCGCCATCATTTCTCCTCTCAAACTCTGCAGCTCATACCGCTAGTCTTCTTCAAGCGCTGTGTGGCAAACAAGCTTCGTACACTGTTTACAAGAGAAGAAGAAGAAAACGATATATGAAGAGCTATTAAAGTAAGTACTCCACAAGGGAGCATAATAGGTCCTTGCACGGCTTTCAACAATGATGAAGGAACAGATATGGGCAGATATCTGGCAATCTTTGGCAGATGATTTAGGATCATGAAAAAGGGGAAGGCCTAATTTATATATTAATGGGAAGATTCAGTAAGCAATATGGTTAACGAGTTAAATATCCTTTGAGGAAACCAATGCAGTAGCTTTAACTAGGAAAAGAGTTCTCCCAGACATCTGCACCATAGACTGTATAAAGGTCTGCACCTAAACAATGGTTACCAACTGCCTTTAAAGACATAAAAAAAAGTCAAGTCAATCTTATTTGTATAACACATTTCATACACAGGTAAACTTACAGTAATTTACAGTAAAACATGGAGAACATTATGGAAATTACATAAATATTCTATTCCACATAAATGCAATAAGGGTTTTTTTCATAACCACTACAGCATTCACTCATGAATTACAGCAGAGAACAGAAACATGACAGCACAAAATTTGAGCTGGTAACAGTGTTTGTGTTTGTACATTTAATGAAAGTCCACTACAACAAACCTAAGGGGCCATAACAAGAGTAATCTGGCTCAGAGTATATTAAAACCATGTCAAGAAGCAAGGAAAGTGGACAAAATAAGAGTTTTGGTTGGATGGCAATGGTAAAGGTCAATGAGGATAAATGGCTGTGAAGTCCCAATGTGCCAGTCTCTGTTGTCCCACTATGGACCATGGACACCATGGAGCAATAAAGGTTCATTGAAACTTGTTAAAAAAGGAAAAAGGAAAATGTATAAGCAAAATGAAGTCAGTACACTGATTTATTCAGAATAGCCTATGTATATTAAAAGCACCTAACACATTGGACAGTGGAGTAGGAATTAACGTTTATCATTTCAGAATTAAATGCAAATATAACGGTTAACGATAACCTAGCAGGGGGTTGTTAGCTATTCTGGCTCTGAGCTGAATGGAGGTGGAAAAAAAATGGAAGTCAAACAAATCCATGTTTTCATAGACTCCAGGAGTGCACTAGCACATGTTAAATACCTGCAGTCAGATACAACGCACAAGTAACTGAAGCAATAAGCAGAATTAAGAGGGCATGAATAGAAATTAAAGTAAATTTGATTCCAGCACATATGGACATGGATGCAAATGAGATAGCAGAAATTGTATGCTACATGCAAATTGGGCAACAAGAAAAAGAGAATTGAAGAGTATTGTTGTAAAATATAGCAAGGCTGGGGTTAAACATACAGGAATCAAATCAGGAATGAAAAAGAATTAGCAGGAAGAGTGGAATAGAGGAAATAAGGGCAGATACCACAGCAAAGGAAAGTAGGAGAAATGAGAGGAAGCAATTTGAAATGGAGAGGAGTGGTACATAGAGCATGAAGTTTGGTCACAGCAGTCTGAATTGTACATTAAACACACTGAATATGCATACTACTGGTAGATGTGAACATATTTCCTGAGCAGACTACAGGAAACGGTGTATTTTTGCTGTCCTAGATGTCAACAAGAAACTTACAATTATTAGATATTAGATCACCTACATTTTGCTGAGGAGTTCAGGTGATGTAGGATAAAGGACTAATTTATCTTTAATATTTTTATACAACACAGGAATTATTATGAGAAGAGTTATAGTAACTGATGTGATACACACGTTAACGGCCCTGCAAATTCCAATCCAGAAGATGTCGGTAATGCACCTAAAAGCTGTTTGCCAGCGGCCATTAAACAGACAAAAGAAGAAGAGAAGAAAGACGACGACGACGAAGAAGAAGAGAGGAGGAGCAGGAGGACGAGGAAGTAGTAGAAGAAGAAGAAGAAGAAGAATTTGATGAGAGCAAGCTAACATGGTAAACAGAAAGCTAGCTGGTAAGAATAAAGACGTAACGTCACTAATTATAGAATTGATATGTTTTGGTTATCAGGCCATTGTGCGTGGTAGTTAGTTAATTGATTAAATTGGAGAGAGAAAATTGACATTAATGTCGCTTTTATAGTTGCAATGTTGCTTACCTTAGATGTTCGGGATGTTAGCTAACGCAGCAGTTTGCAGTCTGACTGTTTTTTTCTGTCTTGACATATATATTTTCCTACAATGGAAGGTTGTCACTCAGTTTTCTTTCAATCATTAATGTTGTTAGATAGTATGCAACGTCGCATCACTGCCTGTATTTTTCCTGGCTGTCTCCCTCAAATAACTTTCATCTGTCCTTTTTCTCCCAGTCCCTTAAAAGCTTGCCATTAAACAATGTACCAGTCAAGATGGGGCAAACCCTGTGCATATGCTCCCGTGGCGCCATAACCATCGATAACAAAAAATATTACTTTGTCCAGAAACTAGACGAAGGGTAAGAAAACATCTTGACATTGAATGTTTTTTAATCCAACTTTAAGGTTAAGTGTGTTGATACTGTGTGTTTGTCATCAATCCCATGAAAAGACCAGAACCTAATTGATCCTACAGGTGTTCTGTGTGGAGCCAAAGCATTGTTGTCCAAAAACACATAGCTGAAATCTTTCTTCTCTACAGTTAACATGGGCACTGTAGGTCTTTTTGAGTCAATCCTACATATGTTCTGCTGCTGTAAATACAAACCAGAACACACAATCTCAGGTAAACAATCCTATTTATTCCTTGTTGAGGAACATTTCTGAAAAATATATTGCCCCAATCTTATAGGAAGTAATGTAACCTGTTGAAAAAAATGAAACTGTGGCTCCTTTTTAAATATTGATGTCTTCAGTAGTAACCAATGGGCTTGGGGCTGAGACAGAGTGGCTATTGCATAGTTGATTCTGGTCTTTTTGTGAGATTAGTTGATGACAAATAACAAAGAAATGTTATATTGCCAGGATTGTCCTTTTAAAGTCCAGTTTGGATTTGAATGCTCCTCCTGAACTCTAATTCCTCTGCATCCTCTCTTCAGTGGGTTCAGTTATGTTGATCTGGTAGAGGGGGTAAAGGATGGGCGCTTCTATGCCCTGAAGAGGATCCTGTGCCATGACCGTGAAGGCCGTCAGGAGGCTCAGACAGAGGTGGAGATGCATCAGGTGTTTAATCACCCTAACGTCTTGAGCCTGGTTGCGCACACCTTTGTTGATCGTGGAGGCAAGACTGAAGCCTGGTTACTTCTGCCTTATATTAGAGTAAGTTGATGCAGCAGTTGGTGTGATCAGAATAACCTCTAGGAAAATGATCTGATTCTGGGATGTTACTGTGTTTGGTTAACAGAAAGGCAGTCTGTGGTCAGTTCTGGAGAAGCTACGAGACAAGGGGAGCTCAATGCCTGAAAAACAGATTTTGCAAATCTTGCGTGGCATCTGCTCTGGACTCAAGGCCATTCATGAAAAAGGCTATGCACACAGGTAATCTGTCTCCACATTAGGGCTGAACGATAAATTGTTTTCAAATAGAAAATGTGGTTTGAAGGAACACGGTTAGCTAATTGTGAAGACAGCGATTTAAAATGTAGGTTAATAATATAGCGCATCTGACCTGTTTTAAACAGTCATGCAGTTAAATATTCATTCCGTTGTCATCCTTGTGTGACAGACCTGCTCACCAATCACATGGCATCAACTCACACTGAAGTCTTTCAGATAACAGGGGGTCGGCTAAATGCAGTAAATATAACATTATCATGTAATGAGTATGGATTACTTCAACCTGCAGCTGATAAAATATTACTGTAACGATGCAGTGGAATTTTACCACTTTGCTTGTGGTATTTCTGTATGAAAGCGTTTGTGTTTGGATTAGGCTCGATCATGAGTTCAAGCGAGCATGCGTACGAGCACACGCCTGGTTGCAGTCTTAAACCCGCACTGCTTGTGGCCACGGAAAAGTGCATAATGCTCCTTTAAACATTCATGTTATCATTTATTATTTTTCCAAATGGCAACCTTTGTGTTCCTTTTTTATATGAACAATATTGCACACATCTGAACACATGCTATGTCTCTGCTATGATTTGACAGAGACCTGAAGCCCACAAATGTACTTCTGGATGAGGATGACAGGCCAGTTCTGATGGACCTGGGCTCTATGAACCGTGCCAGGATTGAGGTAAGGGCTAAGATTCTATGAAGAATGTGTAAGATTTTACTGATCAATTTCTAAGCATTACAACTGTTGGTTAAACACCAGAGCCCAAAGTAGGTTAAATGGAGCCTGAGGTCAGTTGCATCCCGCATCAAAAGCAAGATGTTATGTGGTTTGTGAAGTTGGACTCTGCTGTGTAAGAACAGAGTGCAGTGCCTTTCATCACATCTGTTATTGTGTCTGTTGGTATTAAAAGTTACTTTTAGCATTATTGTTAAATGTCAAGTAGTTTTTAGTTTGAAATGTAAGATATGTCCACTTAATTGTATATTTATGACAGAATCTATGTTTTCTGCAAGAAAAGGGGCATGAAATTATTAAGACGAAGTGAACCAAGCAAGCAGAGACAAGCAGTGTCAAACATCAGCCGATGTCTAACAGCCCAACACTAAAACAGAACGTGGAGTGGCAACTAGGGCTGGGCAATATGGCCAAAAATCCTATCACCTGAGTAAAAGTTGAATATCTGGAAGAGTCGGCCAACTCGACATCCACATCCAGCCAATGAGAGCACGCAACTATTCTGCTACCTGCTTGAGCTAATTCATTCTTTCACCCATATTCTGTCTTTATAATCTTTAGAATAACAAACAACAGCTGTTTTGTGTTCAGGATCGACGTCATTCCACATTTCACGTGTGTTTTCTTGACAAAACATGCTTTGGAGACCAGCGTCGAGTGACAGTCTTGTCAGCTCATGTAGTGTGTGACCCCCGTCACCGATCAGTCACGTAGTATAAACACCACAACGACTTCAAGACTCCCATTCACATGATGGCAAGTTGTGTAGTGTGAACTGCTCGGCCATAGGCCGACACTGAAAGTCCTGTAGTCTGCACAAGCCTTAAGGCCACGTTCAGACTGCAGGGTTTAAAGCTCAATTCCGATTGTTTGATTTCACTTCACATTTAGGTGTGAACTGTCCGTGACCCACATGCTCAGAAGAATAATGCCAGTTTCAGACCAAACGCGAATTTTCGCCTCGCGGCGCTTTCCTCAGGTGAATAAACACAACTTGGCATTACTACAACTGTATGAAACCAATGTAAAATTTTGCTTTGACTAAATAGCAATAAACGGATCGAACTGATGCCGAAATAACTACAACATGATGCAGATTTGTTAAACATATGAATTAATGCTTTGTCAGGTCCGCCCCCTTCGTGACGCTTCGCCCGACAGGAAATCGCGCCTCTACGCATCCTTGCATTGACTTTGTATGTAAACTCACCGCCCCAAACGCTTGCTTCTCTTTGGTCTGAAAGCACCTTAACACAATGTCACACGCAGCACTGGCCTTGATTATGCTCGGGAGCGGACGCGGATACGGACAGCTGCGGAGCCCAGCTTCAGCCTTCAGCTTGGCAGACGCATTCCACACATGCGCAGTAGATCGGTTGGTGCCCTGGAAGCCAACCGCTAGTCGCTACCCCTCTGACGTGGACCCTTGCAAAAGTATAATCGAGGCTTAAAGTGTATTTTGACATTTCTATATTATTTCATATTTTTCTGAGTCATTTCCTTATAATGTTGATTACCCACATAGTTCGCCAAATATTTTTTGACAAATAGCCCAATTTTGTGCTCAAAGTTGCAAAAGTTGCTTAGTTGTTAAAACGGGGTGGTGACATATGACTATAGTAATGCTGCGTTCCAGGCAACTCGGAACTGGGAAATTTCCAACCTCCAACTAGGAAAAGTCCTGTGGAACGCTACTTTAACTCGGATTTCCTATTTGTGAACTCGAAGAAAAAATAAGTACCCCGACTTCACGAGTAGAAGCAGAATAACGTCACAAAACAATGTCTGCGCCCATGGAAGCGTACACTGTAAATGTTGAACCAAAAACTAAAAGCAAACAAAACATATACTTGCATGTATTTAAATTAAAATAGGCTAATACATACGATCATATAGTAAAACCTGTTCTGCATGTATATGTATTGATGTAGAAATATGTTTTACACATACGGTAGCAAGCTACAGTAAAGAATCTCATAAAGTTATCTTTTCTGCGTAAAAGTTATTGCTACAAATTACTACCGATTATAATCAAAGCTACAGAAGTAAACAGAGCCACAGAGGTTAGCTCCGGTTAGCTCACGAGAGACTCACGTTTTTTATTGTCCTCTCACAAGTGACATTTCTCCCGAATTATGACAAGTGTTCACAACTTTCTGTTCGTTTCATTATGGTTTGTGGCACTCTTTCTCTCTGTCTCTCAATTCAAATTCAGATTAGCTTTATTGGCATGAATGTATAGCAACAATATTGCCAAAGCTATATAAAGTTCATAAGAACAATTAATTCAATACATTTCAATAAATAAAATAGCAAAAGTGGTGTTTAAATAAAATGATGATGATGATGATGATGATGATGATAAAGAAATTATAAAATATAAAAATTCCTTATAAATAAATATTTTAAAAAAGTAAATAAGTAAAACAGTAAACATGTGTGTTAGAAAATGAAAAGTAGATATTAAATTAAAATAAATAAAGTGTGTTTTTGTGTGTTTTAAAAGAAATTGTAATAATAAAAAAAAAACTGTAACTGTAACTCCCACTTTTTGCACGTAACTCAGAAAAGAGCTTGCGGTCCGGTGGATTTCAGGTGTAACAAAGGGAATTTGTGAGCAGATGATAGCAAGGTGGAGAAGACGGAGAGCCACGTGTATAATTCCGATCATTATATGTTATATATATTGTTTTAGCTGTCTATGTTAAAGGCTTCTAAACATAAGATCCTCTAAATGATCCTCACCCTCTGATGATTTTAATAAAATTGAGTTTATTTCAGGTTAGAGGAACCAGAGAAGCTATGACCATACAGGACTGGGCAGCCCAGCGGTGCACCATTTCCTACAGAGCTCCTGAACTCTTCAATGTAGAGAGCCACTGCATTATAGATGAGCGCACTGATATCTGGGTAAAGCCTCATCGTAGGCTACTTTTTCATTGTGTATGCTTTTTTTTTTTAAAGTGGCATCACCAAGTCTCTGAATCCAAGTGCTAGTGTTACGGTCGCTCCTTCACTGACTACTTCTGTTTCTCATCTTTTCATATTTTTCCCATACTCCTCCAGTCACTTGGCTGTGTGCTTTACTGCATGATGATGTTGGAAGGGCCATATGACATGGTATTTCAGAAGGGGGACAGTGTTGCCCTGGCTGTCCAGAATCCAGTGGCCATCCCACAGTCTTGCAGGTCAGTCTTCAGACTGTAACATTATCATACAGTATAATAACTGTAGGTGTAACATACTGTATACTATATACTATTACATGTCTGTGTGGCGGCGATAACAGGTGTTGACCATCTGCTCACCTGCCGTTCACCGGTCTTGTGCAAGTATTACGCACTGTAAAAACATTTATTAAAAGCTTCTTTCTTTTCATATTTTTATTTACAGCATTATATGTTGTAAGTTAAATCATAATAGGCTGCATATTAACTTACTGGGAGTAAACTGTGTTCTGATTTAAAATCAGAAGTTGAGCATCACCAAAATGGTCTGGTCCTCATTTCACCGCTCTGACGTAAGATTTACAGGCGAATCAGGCTCCGTCCATCGCAGCATTGAATCTTCAACTATTTGGGGTCAGCCCTAGTGAAAACACGCATTGGATACTGTTTTTGTTGTGTCTGATATCAACTCTGTCCTGGAAACATCAATTCCTGTTCTGTTTTGTTCAAAATTAACAGAATTCATATTAATGATTGGTCCTGTGATTGGTGTAAATCATGCATGCTTGTGCTTAAGTTTAAAAGTCACTCATTAAGGTTTGGCTCCAACTTAAGTTTTTCTAATTTGGTGTTTGTTTGGCTTTTGCACAGCTACTCGGAGGGGCTGCAAATGCTGCTGAGCTCCATAATGGTGTCAAATCCACAGGAGAGACCAAACATCCACTGGGTTCTTGACCAGGTACAGGACCTGCTGAGTTGCAGCCCCAACACCCAAACTAACATGGTCTGAACTTGCACGGTGCACTGGACGTAGGATCTCGAAGACCTTTGCACACAATTCTCTCTGATTTTGAGCTTGAAAATATTCCTGTTATTTATTGATTTGGTGTAAAAAACCTAGGTACAGACTTTCACTCGGTTAGAGAGCTTGGCAATAGACTTTTAGTTTGACTCCTCCAATAAGATTCAGCTTGCTTTCGCAGTGCACTTTTGTGGACTTATCAAGAATCTGAAAGGCCTTTAATGTAATTTGAGCCTGCAATATCTAATGCAAGGGTCAAATGGCTTTATCTTGTAATCTTAAATGGATAGTTTGACATTTTGAAAATTATGCTTATTCGCTTTCTCCGAGAGTTGCATGAGAAGATTGATGCCACTCTTGTGTGTCATTGCTGGAGCCAGCCACCTGTTAGCGTAGCTACAGGCAATGCAATTCTAACAGTCACTAATTATGATGTTATATCTTGTTTGTTTAATATGTACAAGCAAAGCAAAATGTTTAGTTAAAGTGGTGATTCTAAAGGGGTTTAAGGATTAAACAAACCAGGTTAATTAGTGAGCTTTAGAGGTACTGGTAGGCAGATTTTATTACCTTTGAGCAGAGTCAAGCTAGCTGTTTCCCTCTGTTTCCAGTCTTTAAGCTAAGCTAACTGGCTGCTGGCTTTAGCTGTAGCTAATAAGCATATTTCTAGCGTACTCTTTTAAGATAAATAGTTTTTGTCTTAAAATTGTAGTTTGCATTTTTTCTAAGAAAAGGATAACATAAAATCTTTGCCAACATTTCCGGTGGATGAAAGCTACCTGAGCTCAATACATATCAGATTTCTTCTCTACCAAGAAGGAATATGGTCCAATTCCCTTAAGTTTTTTTTTATCTTGTTTACTAAGTCTTGTGTGAGGTTACACATGTTTGCTGTAATCATCAATATATAACTTTGCCTTCAGCTTTAATTCACACCTTCACTTGTACTGTTTCTCTCAAGAGGCAGAGTGCTCCTCACCTGCAATGCTGCATTTGAACACACAGAGGTGCTCCACCATCACGGCCCCTTCTCCACATAGTGACATGGTGATTGACCATGTTTCTGTCTGTAGTGTGCAGTTGATAATGTGTGAATGGACTCTTGTAAAACACAGCAAATAGTATCTGGTTACTCAAAAAGAAAAGGATATCATCAATGAGAAGGGGTCAGGTGTTACTGTATACACCTAAACAATAGGAAATGAACTTTGAAACAGCAGAAGGAATCACTTGGAAATGTTTTTATTATCTGTAAGTCAAAGTCATTGTCATATTTGGTTCTGCAGTTTAACATGTTAACTTTTCTCTGCATTGTGTTTTTAAACAGTATTTTCCATTTCAGATATGCTTGTGATTAATTCTGAGTTTCCTGCCATGTGTGAATGTGGTCTCACACTTTTGTTCTCTCAGGGTTCACCCTCATCTCAACTGACAGTCTAAAGTAGTAGACCTAAACAGTACCTTTTTGAAACTCTAATTACATATAATAATAATGTGGGCATTTAAGTTGAGATAATTGCTTTTGTGACTTTAATGCAGTGATATTTACGGAAGTCCTAAGCAGCATCAATTCATGTTTTTTACTCCGTTTTCCCATGATAAGGGGAGAATTTTCTTGTGATCTTGAGATAACAAAACAGTAATAAAACACAGGTGTCGGCAGGAACGTTTCTTAATGGCGATTTCAGTTGGTAGAGCATAGGACCTATAGTGTCAAGGTTGTGTGTTTGATCCTCATTAAAACCCAATTTTAAAAAAATCTTTTTTATCTCTTTCTTAATCCTCTTCAAAAAAGATCTTATGAAGAGACATGCTCACAATAAAGCACGTGCTGGACTGTGTGCATCCCAGCAGGTCCACATCCATCAACCTATGGACTTCATTTCCACGTCATTCTCAGGCAGAACAAATCCCTGTGCTTCTCATTCAGGGGAATCCATTTAATGTTACACATTTCCTGATGGCTATTTCGGAACCTTTGGAATAGCCATTGGGAAATGTGTGATTGGATTCCCTTGAATCTCATCAAAACAACTTTGCTGTAGATGATGATAAAAACACACAAAAGAAGGGGGAAAAGTAATAGAGAGCAGGAGCTGAACACGCAATCACTGGATTATGAGTCTTGTGCTCTACAAACTGAGCTAACCAGTGAAACTGAAAGTTTCTGAAATTATGCTAAAAAAATGCACCTGCAGACCCCTGTATTCAGCTAGGTATGAAAATTATCCCGTTATAACTGGAAACCTCACGAGATAACTATCCCGTTGTCATGCAAAAATGGAGTAAAAAAATAATTGAATGGATGACCGCTTAGGGCTCCAGTAGAGATTGGACCATATTAAAACTAAAACATGTTCTTGATAGTTAACTTATACGGTTAATTGTTGGAATGTTAATTCACATACTGTTTTAAATATATTATGTTTTTAATAGAAAGTTTGGATATGTCAAATACTATTAATCTTTGTGTGGTTATTAATGAAGAACTAATACTGGTGGTATCGCGGCGCTGGTAAACTAAGGAATTTATTAAGTGTACTGGTGGAGTTCAAAGATATTAATAAGTAAGAGTGTGTTATTTGATTTATGGAAAATTCTGTTTCTTCTCTTTTTCACTGCACAGTAACAGATAAATAAATATTAAATATGTAGCACTCTGTATACAGTTTTTAATGGTATTGTGAAATAAAACCACAACCTACATTAAAAATTAGGCAGTAAAGAGAAGTATGTCAATCAATACTCAAATACAGTTAACTTTACTATTTAATCAGCATGTTATGCACAATATTACCTCTAGTAATTAGTCAGCTCAACTACATAAAATCAAGCTTACAGCGATGAAATCTCCATTGACAAACATTTGGTAAAATCCATCTCGGAACTAAGAATCAAACCTTCTAGGTACCAACAGTGAGAGGAAAAAGCACAATGTTTTTCTCTGAAATGTTCAAATGTGGTGGAGTAGAATTATAAAGTAGCATTGAATGAAAACACTCAAGTAAAATAGAAGTACCTCAAATATGTACAGTACTGGAGTAAGTGTGCTTAGTTTCCTTGCCCCCATCAGCCAAGACTGCATTTACACATTATGAAGTGGAAATGTCTAAAAGCCACAAAAGGTCACAGAATGGATGGTCAATCAGTGGTCCAGCATCAGTACTCAGTACCAAGTTACAGACTTCCTTGGGAAGTTTCCATGGCTGAGCAGTGGCACTCAAGCCTAGGTTCACCAAGCACAGTGCCAGTTGTTGGATGGAGTGGCATAAATTACACCACCACTGGACCCTGGAGCAGCAGAAACGTGTTGTCGTGTTCGAGTGATGAATCATGTTTTACTACCTGGCAGACTGATGGATGAATCTTGGTTTGGCGGATGCCAAGAGAATGCTTCCTCTCTGAATTCATAGTGCCAACTGTAAAGTTTGTTAGAAGAGGATAATGCTCATGGGCTGCTTTTTATGGTTTGGGCTAGGCCTCATTTCTTTTTAAGGGAAATCTTGCGTCTACAGCAAAATATATTTCAGACAATAGTGTGCTTCCAACTTCATGGCAACAGTTTGGGGAGGAAGGGAGGAAGGCCCCTTCCTGTTTAACATGACAAAGCCTCTGTGCACAAACCCAGGTCCATAAAGAAATAGTTTTCCCACCACGATCTCGTATGTGTGAGATGTTTGGGTGAGGTGACATTCATTCCTTAAAAACACATTGTGTTGTTTCTTAGTCATTTAGGTGTGGCACTGTCAATTGAGAGCTTTTAAAATAAAAGGTTAGTTTTTCATTGCTGTTGCAGTTTCACATTAATTAACATTTACTTTTTTAAAAATTAATTAGGCTTAGTCAGGTGAATCGATGAATGATCAACAACCTATGACTGACAGTACTGAGCCCTGGTGCAATTCTCTGTATCTGTCTCTCTGTGTGTGTTTGTGTTTGTGTGCGAATTTGTCCGCACATGCTTAGAAACAAATATCAAACTGTTCGTGCAGCTTGATTTACAACCCTTAGGTCCACTCAGATCAGTGAGATGTCACACTTGACTGCTGTCCCAATTACTTTCAAAGGTATTTCCAACCTCACCAGACACACACACGCACGCACAAACAAACAAATAACCATAAAGTATACATAACATACCACATATTTACAGTGCACACTTATACACAAATACCCTAAGGATTCATTACACTTGAATGAATGTTATCCCAGCTGATTTCTTCCTCAGGCCCACCTACAAAACCCAGACTCCCCTGAGACTGGGTTCAGGACGGAGCTGTGTTTATGGGTTTAACATGTGCACACACACACACACACAGCGTCACACTGCCCCCACTATTTATATTGACCATCATCTGCCTGTGAGGGGCTGAAATGATGTCATACAACACAAGCTCAAGGTCAACACAATGTTCACCTACATTTTAGCACCAATTTTATGTGCGTTTGCTTATCATTCCGTTTGGGTGGATGCACTGGCAGTTTGGATCCTGTGGTGTCAGAGTGTATATGTATATATATATATATATATATATATATATATATATATATATATATATATATATATATATATATATATATATATATGTGATGATGATACGTGTTTCATTTGAAACCCAATCCTAGTCCTCAAACATACTTTAGCTCTCACACCATAAACTATCTGCAGGCTTTATTGATTTGGCGATGAATCAATTAGTGAATTATTTAATTAGCCGAGCATTATGGGTCAGTGCGGAGCTGCTCCTACCCTGCAGTGTTCCTAGGTCTCTTTAAATCATTTTACGCATATGTTTGGACCCCATGTGGGTGGGAGCATGTACTGAAGTGTTATCTCTGCAAAAGGACAATTTTTCTTAATACAGTCAATTCAGATATGATTCCAGTTGGATCTTGTAAAGTTTCTGTTGTTACTTGCCAGACGAGGGATGCTATTTCTTTAAAGCTTTACGTGTACAGACCCAGAACTTTTGCTGTCACTCAAGTCCAAATTAGCCTTGGCTGCGGCTGAGAAAGGGAGAAATATAGACATTACGTCTACCCTGTTGAGTGGGTGAGTTATGACTTGTGTTTGTGATCGAGGCGTTCTTTCCATCTCGGGGCTTTCTTTGTGCTCATTAATTCCTGGGAGTGTTTGGGTTAAAATGCATAATGAGTTCATTAAGGGGGATTGGCGTAATCAGGAAAGGTATTGCCTTAATTACTGGCTCAGGGCCAGACCTATCTGTTCTCTGTGAGATCGGCAACCCACCCTGTCCACAGAGCTCACTAATTTAATTAAGTGTACAAAATGCTACACCCTAACGTCGCCCTTGGGGGTGATTATGGCACAAGAGATTGAAAGATCTCCACCGGGGGTATTTTACTTACTGGCAGGAGATTGCCTGTGTCAGTTAGCTGATTGCATTGATTATATTGATTTGTAACAGCTTTTCGGGTAATTTCATCTGCAAAGGTGAGAGCAACACGTTGGCCCAGGGAGTTTTTTATTTATTCTTTCTTTATTTAGACCCTGGACTCTTTTGCCAAGTGATTAGATGAAATGGAGCGCCACAATAAGTCTTTTAAAGTGGGAGTTGGGGAGGGAGGATCGATAGTTTTTATTTGCCGTATAAGGTCAGTACAGGTTGGATGTTATGAATTCTTTTAAAGGCATCACAACTCTTTCACCTACAGTGAAAGTGCTGCATGGTTGTGCTGAAGCAGCAAAGAAGGTGCTTAAACAGGCAGCTAGGACAAGAGTCAGACAGGCTGGATGGGTCTAGTTTACCAGAATCACACAAACCAGAATTAATATATATTCTTTCACAACTGCTGATAGCCCTATACTGAATTTCATACTGCTAGAAAGAAACCTTGTGTTTTCCAGACCAGAATGGATACATGCTAGAAAGATGCCTGCAGTTTGTATTGTCACTTCTTATTAAAGGTTTCAGCTTCAGAAAAAATGCTTTTGCCAATATTTTCAAATGAAGCTACGATGAATTGATAAAGCTATTTAATACTAATTTCAGATGTAATTTTTAAGCTCAAAGGAAATATTTTCTGTTTGTCTTTTCTTTGAGGAGAAAGTGTGGGGGTTACCTCATCAGCAATTGACAACACCTGGTATGCCCGGTAAATTGTATTTGAATCAATACCAACAAAACACCCTCTGTTCTAAGCTAACAGGAGATCTTTTTAAGTTAGAGGGAAATACAGTACATAATAACTCGGTAAATAAAATTAGAAACGTAAATTTTAAGAAATTCCATGTGGGCATCACGCAGGCTTGGTGAGCTAAGAGAATGCCATAAATAATGTAAAATAAGATGGAAATAAATAAGATAGATAGAATGCATCAGGATGTAATTGATGATGGAAACACTGAATTTTACAACAGCACTGACAAACTGTATTTGGTGTTGATCACGTCATGGCTGATAACTGATCTGCATAATAATGACTGGATTGGCACTGATCCGGATCCAGTATCTGATTGGCGCATCCCTACTCATTGTGAAATTTGACCTTGGCTTTTGCGTCACGTCTCATTTCTGTTTCATTATTCCTGTCTGTGTGTGCTTCAAACTGTCTAATTAATAAAATGCGTAAAAAGTCTCAGAAGGCAAAAAAATGAAATGCTGCAAGACAGAATTAAACAGCAGCGATTCGCAACTAATATGTTTCTTGCTTTGGAGTGTAAGACAGCAAACTGAAAACAAATTGGTAGTCGTACTGTAAAAATTACAGATTTACCAAAAAAATGTTAACAAAAGATAGGAATCTACTCATTTTTCATCTTCATGCAATTTGAGAAAACAGCAAGTCAATCAGCTTTATAGGGCAAGTATGTTCATGTGTACAGGGAATCTGTACTTTATGTGCTCAATTTTAAACAGTGTACACAGAGTTCAGGAAGACACACACAGACATATAGATAAAGATTATTTATTTACAGCAGGGTATTCCCCCCTAAATGCTGTCTGTCTGTTGTCAAATCTATAAAGATTTTTTCTTCATTTGCTTGTGTTTTCTAAATTTGCAGTTCGTTTAGAGTTGATGTGTGCCTGCCACTGTAGGAAGGCCACTGAAATTGCTACAATTATGCCAATTAGAGAGAGAAATTTGACCCAACAGATTAGTTTTAATTACAGGCCTTTAACCTTTGCTAAGCATGGCAAAGGCAAAAAGGAGGCTAATAGTTTGATGAGCAGTTCATTAAGAGGATGGGATGACAGGATAATCCAGAGGTGGCACCGTCATTAACGGTGGCCAAAGAAGAGCAAATTAGCTGATTAAACAACTTCCCGCCCAGCCAATGCCAAGCAGGCAGAAGAGAGGTGCTTCATGAGTGATGGATGAGGAGGAGTGGAAGAAGTGTTTATGTCGCTTGCCAGTAGAGTTGTCACCGAATGAGTGAAGTGTCTTCATCAATTTGGAGCCATTACCATGTCAAAAGGAGAGGATGGTGCTGGAGGAGGGGAACCGATTGGGGGAGGAGAGAAACAGAAAGGCCATCTGCATACTACAAGCTTATTCATTTTCACACACACACACTCACACACTCCTCACTCCTCCAGCCCCTCCTCCCCAGGCAGGCCAGTTTACCGTAAGGCCGTTTAATTTTCCTGAAATAGGGCTGCGACAGCTGTGTCATGCTGATGAGAAGAGTGGCAGCCTGTCACATCTCATCTATCTCTGCTCTGATACTGCTGAACCACCTCTTCTTCCTCCTGCTCCTCTTCCTCCTCTTTTTCTTCTGCCTTCACCTCCTCGTGTCTCTTCACAGCTCCTCTTGAGATGTCAAACCTTTTCTTCAAATAAAAGCGGCAGTCCCAGTCTGTTAAACTGATGTGTGTGTGTGTGTGTGTTAGTGTGTGTGTGTGAAGGGGAGGGGCATTGATTGACGTTGGAAAAGGACAAAAGTAATAACTGGGAGCTGTTTTTTATTTCACCTGCATTGATTGTTATAGGACTCTTTATCGTCTGACCCGGCTCAATTATGCCAATTGGATAGCGCAGTGACACTGTGAGGTTGTGGGGACAATGAAACCCAGAAAGAGAGAGGGGGATTAAAGCATGTGTGTGTGTGATTGTGATTGTGTGTGGGTTTGAGAAAGGTGGAGTAAAGATGAAGTAGATGAGCATGGAAACCATTTGGTGGTGGAATATACATCACTTAGGATGTATTACTCTGCAGAGAGAAGGACAACAATTTAAATGTTTGTGATGTCATTTCCACCTGTCAGTTATGTCAGGGCACGATAAATGTGGAGCCATTACATAAATGAGATGTTGACGTGACCCTTCTATATGCATGCATGCAGACACACACACTGGTGTCGCTTTAATTTTATGTAAATAGAATACAAATCCAGCAAATGACTTGAATCCATCGTGTTTGCTGTTTGCAGGTGACACTTTTGTCAACTGCACATCAAGAATGTCAGAGATTTTTTTTTTAAACTAAAAAGAACGTTAAATTAGTCTCAGTCTGTTTTTAGTGTCTTCATTTTATTTTGTCAAATTAAGGGATTGCCTTTAAAAATACTCATCTTGATGTAGTTGTGCTTAATATCACACAACAAAACTTAAGTTAACATACAACTACATTTCTGCATAACGCAATCAAATTTGCTATTTATAAGTTTTATTGCTTGGCATGTTGGCCTTCATTTAAATTTTTTTAAGTACATTTCCCAGAGCAACTTTGAACACACCACAGAGACCATTCCTGAAGAAATTGTGTTGTAAGGGTGCGTTCATTGGACAGGAGCAGAGAAACCTAAATCAAATGCACACATATTTTTGCTAGTACACATACCACTCCTTATGCCAGTCTCTCTGTTGCTGTTTGATCTTTAGCTAAGATTGAACATAATACCTGCAGCCGGCACTCCAAAATGTTTTTTCTCTACACTTGATGTCACATATACTGGCAAGAGCTAATGCAGCTGTCCTGCTGTGTAGGTAGTATTTTTGACAGCTACAGAACAGCAAGAGAGCAAGGGTTTTTCGAGGGTAAGCTGCAATGCACTACGTTCTGGTTGTATTGCACTGTTGCATATTAAAGAAATTAGATATCTGCCTTTTTTCAACACCATTTCAACATGTTTATGGGCTATTGTTTATTTTAGTTATACAAACATATACAACAACTCGGCATTCTCAGTAAAATGAGAAACCTGAGTAACATGAAATATAAATACATACAAAAATGAATGAAATAAAATGAAGTAAGAATAAATAAAAAATATGAAAATGTATGTTTCAGAAGCATAACCTAGACCAAAAATATACAACCATGTAAAACTTGCTGTAATCAAGTAGGCAAATACCCTGCAGTGACTCACCAATCCTTGTCTGATCATTGACATCCACACTCATTTGTATGAAAGACACCGTACCTTGCAAAAATCAAAGATCCTTTATCCATTCACTAGAATTAGGCCTGTAACATAAATTCATTTGCTTGCAATTAATATTCCAGATTTATGTTTATTGATAATTTTGCTTAATTGGCAACAACACTTTATGTTAATTTGGAAATCATTTAAAAGAACCATTTTCCAGTATATACATGCATGATACAATGAAGTGGAGTCTGCAATATCTGTATTATAGAATGTTCTTTAACAAGTGTAATGTAAGTCGCAAGCAGTCATTAATATACTGTGGGCCAGAAGATATGTCTATTTCCCATGCAGATAGGTAACAAAGACAATTGTCCTGAGAACCTGCTAGAACTTTTAGAATATGCTAAACACACTAATTATCTGCCTTATTTGTGCTAATAAACTTTGTAAAGTGGTAGCAGTGGTTCAAAAATGACCAAACTCAAAATTGGCCTAGAAATGCAACATCAACATTAGTTTAAAAAATATATTCTATATATATAGTTTAACAGATTCCCTCTTCTGATTTGTGCATATTTCTGTGCACACACTAATACAGGTACCTGTATCTACATGCGTACATGCAAGTTCATGTGTAACCTTCACAAACAGTGAATGGAGCCGTTGTGACTACACCTCAGCCTGGAACTGTATTAATGATGCCAGCCGCTTTGATGCTGTCAGCCAGACAGATTACCCTGCTCTTAACCCTCTTTTGAACCCAGTGTGCCACACAAAAGCCAGCTGTGTGCCTTCATACCAGTGCAAACACATTAATGCCACTTTATTCACTCTCTTTACTTCACAAGTGAAGGAAGGACGCATTTATTGTGAGTCAGCATTAAGCCCATATGCCACTCACACTGAAAACAGGCAGGATTAGAAAAGGTCAACAGCTCAGTGAAGGCATACATAGCTGAAAGGGGAAAAGCATCATCATCATATGTTGATTAGATCCAGCCCTGGGAAAGCAAATACAGTTAAAACAACAAAAACTGGAATTGATCAGTGTGTGAAGAATATTACACAGACAATTGTTCAATATTCATGTTTCACCACACCGCTGTATCAGTCTACAGCGGTGCTAGCAACTCTAGGAGCATGTCAAAATGCTGAAGACATTTGGGTTTAAGATCAAAAGATGAGTATGAAACAAGAGTTCAGAATTTCAGAATAAAAGTCAACCAGAGCCATTGCACAAACATTGGGCATAGCAAGCACAACAATTTGGAATGTTCTGAAAAAGAAACTACTGGTGAAATGAGCAACAGACGTCGAACACGATGACGAAAACCCCCAAAACATCAGTAAGTGACATCACCAACGACCTCCACAGCACAGGGGTGAAGGTATGACAATCCAGTTTGAAGAAGAGAGCAGAAATATAGAGGCCGGACCACAAGATTCAAGCCATTCATCAGCAGTGAGAATCTGAAGGACAGATTGAAATTTACAAAGAAGTGCAGAGATGAGCTTCAAAAGTTCTGCAACACAATCTTATGGACTGATGAGACCAAGATTAATTTGTACCAAAGTGATGGAAAGGCCAAAGTGTGGAGAAAGAAAGGAACTGCTTATGATCTGAAGTATACAAGCTCATCTATGAAGCATGGTGGAGGTGATGTCATGGCTTGGGCGTGCATGGCTGCTTCTGGAACAGGCTCAGTAATATTTATTGATAATGTAACTGATGATGGTAGCAGCAGAACGAATTCAGAAGTGTACAGAAACATTTTGTCCGCCAATTTACGGAGAAATGCATTGAATCTAATCAGGAGGAAGTTTATCATGCAGCAGGACAATGAACCAAAGCACACTGACATCAAAACAAAGGACTTCATCAGGGGGGAAAAAGTGGAAGGTTTTAGACTGGCCAAGTCAATCACCTGAGTGTAATCTACTAACATGTTCACAATGATATTGCCTACATGCTAATGTTTAGGAGGTATAATGTTTATAGCAGTCATCTGTTAGCATGCTAACTGTCGCTGTTGTCTGCTCTAAACACATGGAAACTTTGACCTCATGATGTCACTAGATAAGGGATCATGGAAGTTGCTGCAGTTCATCGTGCAGTTCATGTCAAGAGATTTTATTAAAAGACAAAGATTTCAACCCCATGGTGGCACTAGAAAAAAAGTCAGAGGAGCACCAAAGTCTGCAGGTTTCAGCCTCAGTTCTACATGAATATCTGTACAAATTGTAATGGTAGTTCATCCAACAGTTAGGATATTTCTTTCTGGACTAAAGTGGTGGACAGATCAAACGGGCCATTCAAACAAAGACGTGTCCTGATCACTGAAGATTATGTAAAACCACAGCCAAATAAGCCAGATAGACACCGCTGTACCCAACCATCAGGTAAGATAGCAAATGAATTAAACAACTTACCATACAACCAGTAAAGAGATGTTTCCCCAGAGGTTTCCCCTCTCTCTCTGTTGTTATGCAAAAGTTCTGTATACTCTGGTCCGAAAAGGTATCCCCTTGTTTCCACAGTAAATGGCATTTCATCTGCTGTCATAGCAACTTATTTAAATTTTCTTTCATTCCTTGTAATGAAGTGGCTGTCTGACAGCGGTGAAAATATTAAACACATAGTGTACACTTGAACTAATTTAGATTTTTTTTTTCTGCAGTCCTTTTTTTAGGTAGCTAAAATACGTTTTACAGCTGACCCTGGTCACAGCAGGACATTGCTTAGCTTCTGTGCCAGTAAATCTCTCTGTTTCTTGAAACAGTGGGCATGCCATGCCATGCAGTTAATGGATAAGTACCTCACAAAGCACACTTCAAAAATCCAGAACTATCCCTCCTATGGTATTTTATAATTTATCATAATGGTTATAAAAATACCAAATGGTGTTTATTTCTAATCTGATTGCAGTGATTTTACTCTCTGTCTGTGGCCTAATGACTTAAATTGATGTGTGAACATATTTCTCCATGTATTAACACTGAGTGACAAAAACTGTCTTTTTTAAGTGTGATTTTGAAATTAGTAACTTAATTTAATTTAAATTAGTAGTTTATGAAAGAAATAGTGTATGGATATTTTTTTGGCCTAAAGAAGTGACAGACTGAGGCGTAAACTCCCATTAGTTGGAGCTGGAGATGCAGGCTGCATGGTGGCAGCTGGGTTGGAAGGTCAGAGTCTCTTCTGCCAGAGGAGGGGAGGGAGTCTGTGTAGATAGGTGTGGGTGGGTGGGTGGAGGGGGGTATTTAATTAGAGCAAGTGCCTGCATCCCCCTCTGTCTTCTGCTCAGTATTACTACTTGCTGCCAAAGGTTAACTGGCCTGATAAATGGGATCAGTCACACATGTACATGCACAAACACACACACCTGTGACATAGAGAGGGATTGACTAAGGCCTGTATAATACTAAAATGTGTGAAGATACAGATATTGTTGTTATACATTGCACCCACAAACACACTGTAACAGCAACATCAAGTTAGTTTTGCATAAGTCTTATTCGTGAACCTGCCTAAACAAACAATAGTTAAGTGTTTTATGGGTCAGAATCGTCTGGCACCATGACATCGAAAGGGTGCTAATGAATATGAAACTACCATCACGTCCTGGCTGTGTATCCAACTGCAAGCTCTCTTGACACACTCACTTCCTCACCTTACTCTTACAGATATTCATTATTTCTGGAAGATTCGTAGATGTCATTTCTCTGTTCATCTATCCTGTTTTTAGCAATGCTAGCGGCTCCAGTGGCGGGAAGAATTATTCAGATCCTTTACTTTGGTAAATGTATTAATACCAATATCAATGCAAAATTTACTTAAAGCATCAAAAATGTATCTAGTGCAGCTCTCAGGTCAAAATTATTATTGTCCAATAATTAGGTTTATGTACCAAATACTTGCATTGTGTGTAGTGCCGATTAGCAAGTTAGCATTCAAACACGCTAAACTAAGATGGTGAACATGATATAGTAAACATTACACACATTGCACATTGCATTGTCATTTTGAGCATGTTAACGTGCTGACATTAGCATTTAACTTAAAGCACCGCTGTGCCTACTGCACAGCTGTAGACTCTTAAGGCTCGTTTATCTAGCATTGTAGGTGGCAATCTTTTTTTAATATAGCACAGACCACAGTGATGTAAAAGAGACAAAGAGTATCAAATGTAAGTAAAGTTAATATATTAACTATAGAATACATTTTATTTAAATAACCACCTGAGACTAGTGTGTTTACTGCGTTTGCCACTGTGAATGTTAAGAGGTCCAAAAAAGAAAATAGATCTGTTAAATTATACAAATAGGTGTTTTCCAGTTTGATGACATTCGTAAGGTCACGTCCTGCGAGTGTATCTTAGTGTGAACACACTTCAATGAAGGAAAGTGTGTTGGGTGATATGCTACCAGTGTGTGTTTTTTTCATAAATCTTCAGCCTTAATCAAAGCGTAAGCTGTGTCCATTAATAATCCAGTGTGGTTGGCCTGATGACAGAACACAATGCACCTAATGGAACAATTTATTTCCATAATGCTGCATTGTCAGAGCAACCTCACAGCCTCGGGGAGGGGGAACAGAATAGCGCGCAGGAGAGGGTGCCAGTGCAAGAAAATAGAGAGGACAATGAAGGACATTAAAGACAAATTCAGTGAGTTTTGCAAAAATAAGTGGGTACATGCATAGTAATATTTAATGGTAAAGAACTTGCAGACTGAATGAATAATAGGTGGCAGCAATCCCCAAATTAGTTCAGACAGTTAGCTATTGGGCAACCAGTGAGTGCCTATCATGCTACAGGGGACTTTGTCGTGCCAGGCTTAGACACCTGTTGATACAGAGGTTCACTGCTATAGATGGGTCCAAAGTTTTCTTTAAAATAAGATGAATAATTCCGAGTTTAACACTGCTGCTCTTAAATGCTTAGTACGAGCAAAGCATGAAGCATCACACAGATAGGGGCACTTCAAAGACGCTGGGTGAAAATCTGTTCATTTCCTTCTGTGGTTGAAAAGTTCAAATGTGGTCATCTTCTGAACACATACAGCATCACTCATGGGTGGGGTCAGAAACGTGTTCTGTTGCAACTTTAACCACGCCCAACAGTGATGTCACAGTGCGCTGACACATCCTGGTTTACAATTCTATATAAATTCATCAAGTTAAACACTTGAATCATAGTTACGAATGACCATGTTGTTAAGGTTTGGGAACAATAGTAGTCATGGTTAAAGGAAAACTAAGTTTATTTATGGTAGGAAACAGGGTACAAACAACAGGCTTTCATGTTAAAGTCTGACATTTTGCTGACCCATCCATCCCCCTGACGTCCTCCTTCTGCAGACTTTGTTGCTCTATAATAACTTCACCTGTCCTCCTCCTTTGCTCTGATGGATAAGAGTCATAATCTCAGATGTGACACAATGGATGTTCTAATTAGTGACTGAAACTTTGTGTTAGGCACAGTGTGAGACAGAGAAGGAGACAAATCTCTAAGCGGCCACTCCATCATCTCAGCTTGTCAGAACCTCTGACAGAACGGCCAATTATATTATTGCTAATTCCTCAGTTGGCTCACTCTGATCCAGTCCCAGCTTGGCATGTCTGGAACCTTTCCTGAAACTCAACACGTCACGTCAGAGCAAACAGAATATCACAAACAGTGCTAATCTCATAAGGATGTTTGAACAAAACCAAATGTCAATAAACATGAGATCTATTTAAATATGGCAGGTGTAGAACTTTGCTTACCAGAATCAATTTGGGACATGGGGAAAGATGGTGTTAGTATTTGTAAACAACATAATTTATATAGCACTTTACAAAACCAAAAGACTATAAAAACCACAAGAGCAACACAAACACAATATCAGAGACTGAAGTTAGTTAAAATCATGAATGAATATGGTGGAAAGAAGAATCAAATCAAATTACAAAAACACCAGAAGACACACTTCAACTCATAAATGATTAAATATATGTAAATTAGCTGGAAGCCTGAGTCTGTAAGCCTGTAAATATCAATAGTGAAACCTTTAAAATGTATTCTAAACCTCACAGGCAACAAGTGAGAGGAGCCATGAAAATATATAATGTAATATATTTTATATTGTGCAAGTTCATTCATGAAATTTCCTCACTACCAAATATTCCACAGTCAACTGTTAGTAGTATCGTAACAAAGTGGAAATTTAGCCATGAAGTGATAGGCCACATAAAATCATAGAGCAGGGTCAGTGCAAGCTGAGGCGCACAGTGCGCAGAAGTCGCCAACTTTCTGCAGAGTCAATAGCTACAGACCTTCAAATGTCATGTGGCCTTCAGATTAGCTCAAGAGGAGAGCGTAGAGATCTTCATGGAATGGATTTCCATGGCCGAGCAGCTGTATCCAAGCCTTACATCACCAAGTGCAAAACAAAACGTCGGATGCAGTGGTGTAAAGCACGGCGCCACACCGCCACTGGACACTAGAGCAGTGGAGACGTGTTCTCTGGAGTGACAAATCACACTTCTCTGTCTGGCAATCCAATGGACGAGTCTGGGTTTGGCGGTTGCCAGGAGAAGGGTACTTGCCTGACTGCAGTGTGCCAAGTGTAAAGTTTGATGGAGGGGGATTATGGTGTGGGGTTGTTTTTCAAGGGTTCAGCTTGGCCCTTAATTCCAGTGAAAGGAACTGTTAATGTTTCAGCATACCAAGACATTTTGGAGAATTTCATGCTCCCAACTTTGTGTATACAGTCTGCGGATGGCTCCTTTCTGTTCCAACAAGACCATGCACTGGTACACGAAGCAAGGCCCATGAAGACAGGGATGATAGAGGTTGGTGTGGAGAATTTGACTGACCTCCACAGAGTCCTGACCCCAACCTGATATAACTCCTTTGGGATGAATTAGAGCGGAAACTACAAGCCGGGTCTTCTCATCTAAGATCTGTGCCCGACCTCACTAATGCACTTCTAAGAGAATGGTCAAAAATTCCCAAGAACACACTCCTAAACCTTATGGAAAGCCTTGCCAGAAGAGTTCAAGCTGCAAAGGGTGGGCAGATTTCCATTTATAAAGTATAATATTATATTCATAAAATATACTCATGGAAAGGCCAGCTGTCATAGAGTGAGGTGAGTGGTCATAATAGTTAAAATATGGGGATTAATGGTGCCCACTTTTAGACAGTCTTTCCTGGAAGACACTCACTGTGGTAAGTGTTGCACTCATTTGTACACACAAACACTGCTTCCTTTCTCATCTCCAGTTCAGACACTGTTCAATAATCCAAGTATATTGGCACCTTAAGAAACAAAAAAACAGACCTTAGCTTGACCCCAGAGGAGAGGAGATCTGAGGAGGGAGAAGCTCCTCCTGCTATCACAGAACAAAACACAGGTGTTGAAACTCTGCTGTCACAGTGTGTGATCAAAACTTTTCAGATTCAACACTGATTTTACTTTCCATTTAAATATATATTGGGTCAACTAACTAAGGTAGTTCAAACTGTGCCACTACATGAGGGATAACTGGAAATCCTGTAGTTTGAAATACATTCACATCGTTTGGATGGTTTATCAAATTCACCTGTTCAGATTTGCTGATACCTCTTTGGGAAATACCAGCTTAAAAAGTGGTTGAGATTTTTTAATGTCCTAAAATTAATATGTTGATTATATTTTAAAATATAAGAATACTACACATAGAACCTTTATGTCTTTGAACTGATACAAAACTTTAACACCTGCAAAGCACATTTTTAATCCGAGTGAGTTATAGTTATTTGTGACATGCTGACTAAAAATGATTTAGGATCCCTTAAAGATTGAGCACATGTAGTTTATCAGGAGGAGGGGCAGCTTATTTAAACCAATTAGCACACTGACAGAGAGGTATGAGTACCCTGACCTCTCTACCCTTGGAGCCATAAATAGAACAAACATAATGAACAGGGAGTGAAGAAAAGACTAGTGAATGATGCAGAGACAATTGTATTTAAACCACTACAAGTATAATTAAGATGTGTTGCTGTGAATTAAGGCTAAAGCACACAATTAGCTACAGAAGTGTTTTTAATTTTTAATTAAAACTGCAGGACTGGATACCATTAGTTAGTCAGAAAGTTATTGAAAGTTAAAAAAAAGTATTTTGACTGTGTTGTCACTTCATCAGTGCTGTTGTTGCTGAAGGAGCTGGACTAACCACAATTTGTCACACCTCTGACGACATTTTGATCAATTGAGAGCCATTAAAATCCACCACAATGCTGTGATTTACCTCCTCCATAACTTCATAAATTGACAAATGTTAACAGCACTCCATTACTCTATTGACAAAGTCATGTGACTGATCAATTCATTTAAATTTTTTGGAATATTGACTGTGTCTTAACAGCAATTACCTGATGGGAGGTGGCACTGCTTGCATTATAAACCAGCATGACCCATCATCCACAAATCTGTGAAGAAAAATCTTACAGTTTTATTTGGTGAAATTCCTCTTTCTCTGTCTTTCTCTGTGTCTGTGGTGGTGTGTATGATCAGCTCTGAAAGAAATACTGTATGTGGGTCATGTTAACTAATCTTTTACAGCCACCTTAGTGGCTCTGTGAGTACTAAATGCTTTCATCAGAATGCAAACACGTTCACAACGTATGTGTTGGAACATAATTTCAGCAGGGGGGACTGCACACACGTATTAATGTTTACAATAAAAGGTAACAGATGTAGTTTATTTGTTCAATCTAAAACTTGCTTACAGCAGAATAAACAAAATTACCCATATGATAAAGGATATTTAAATCTGCAAAAATGAAAAGAGATAATTTTAGCAATATCATCTGTTTGAAAGCAGCAGCATTATTTAGTCGAGTGCTCGTCAAACCCATGTGCAAAATGATGAAAGGTCTCACTACATACTGAAAACTCTTGTGGACCAACTTCAAACATCTTAGTATTTCATTAATATGTTTTGTGCAAATGGAAGAGATACAAATTTGTCTGCCTTGCTGTTATTATCTTTCACTGCTTGTCTGGCCCTCTCCCTAACCTTTGGTTAGTGTTAACAAATAAATTGGGCAATAAGAAGACATTACCTGAATGCTAATGGCCATGGGTGATTTCCTCACACTGCTTTCATGAGCAAGAAGACTCGCCCCCAAAGTAGCAATTACATGCAGATTTAAATGTCATTTTAAACAGCAAAGTACAGCTCACAGTGGACTGGAAGACATTGTATTTATCTTTACAGTTGAAACTGAGTTGAACAGCAGAAGGAAGAAACAGAGAGAGCAAACAGCCAACTGGCGGAAGTCTTCAAAGCACTTGATGGCTCTGAATGTCCTCATAAGTGGCCAGATAATGCATGGTGGAGAGGGACAGTGAGATAGCAGGGTGAAAGTAATGATGTGTTGTTATGGCTGATAAGGAGTATTTATCTCCTATCTTCCCATGTCTCTGCACAATGGGCCCCTTGTGTGGGTGATAGTAAAACATGGGGCTGTTAGATGGAAGGACCCATTAAATGGTCATAAAAGTCACACTGGATTGGATTATGTTGAAAGGAACGTTTGTTTCTAGTGTGGAAAAAATAAACAGGTGAGCTGGGAAAGAGATTGGAGAGTCACAAGGTTGGAATTCCCCAATTTAGATGTTAAGCAGACTCTGAACCCGTGCTGTTATTTGGCCTCCTTCTATTGCGGTTTATCAAGTGTGTCCACTTTATTGATTGGCTAAGATCACTCATAAAATAATCTGTGGTTAGATTAACACACCAGAGTGGCACTTTTAATTCCAGCACTGTGCATTTATGTAGATATCTTGATATAATTTGACCAACAGTGCTACCTAACCTAAATTTGGGAATTGTTCAACAAGTTATAGGTAGTTTGTAACTGACCTTTAAAACAACACACAGAAGTGTTTTCTGATCTGTAGCCAATGACTGTTGAAAAATAACTCTTTTTACAATCTGACAAAGCTACGGTTAAGGTTTGGTTAGGTTTAGGCACAATTATGATGGGTAAGTTTAGGGAAACACTGTGGTTTGGGATTTAAAAAAAGTATGTTATGGTTAGGGAACAATGATGGTAATGGTTAAAAGACCTCCACCCGTGGCCTCTTGAATGAAATTCAAGTCACTACTACTTACATACATACAGAGTGACTACTGGGTCTGCATCCAAAAACTCTGTAATACAAGTTTACTGTAAGTTCTTTCTTGACCACTGCGCTCCTCAAATGAATGCTGTCTGGCTCTGCCATCCATACACACAAAGCAATCTCATTCCCAGCTGTTCTCATTTGTGATACCTCGATGGTGGGACAAGCTACCACATGCCATCAAAGCAGGGGCGTTGCTCTCTAACTTCAAGAAGCTCTTGAAAACTCATCTCTGCCACTTGGAAATGGAAAACAAACAACAGTCTCCTGTGTCAAAATTCTAACATTTTGTTGCTCTATAACATCCATACTTCCTATTTTACTCCAGTCATCATTACTGCAGCTGAGGGCTTCACTTGAATGTAAACATATGTCGGTTTGGGGCACTTTGTGAAACTAGTGTCATAATGCTCTGACATAATGCTGTGGTCACACAATATTGGCAGGATGGGAAGATCAGGTGAAACCTCCCGTTTGTTATGAATGTGGACCATCCACACATTATTCCAAGATGGTTACCACCACTGCTAGCTAATGACCTACTTTTGTTGTGTTATGTATTTGGAGTAGCTAAATGGAATGAGATACAAACAATCAATAGCTCCTCTGAAATTAGCTTAAAATTAGATTCTAAAATTTGAATTGATTCTAATAGTGTTCAAAAGAGATTTGTTTGCATACTGGCATTTAGTCTACCTGCTTAGGCATTGTTTTGGTTCTTAAGTATTTTCATTGCTGTCTTAGTGACTCTTCCTGGTCAACTTGGAAATCAACATGCAAACAAAAAGAAAATTCCACTTGGCTAATTATTTGAATTCTAGACTCAGCAAATGAGTGTACTTTTTCTTCAACAGCAGCTCCTGGAACTGTTGCTCTCACCTGATGAGAGAGAGAGCAGTGGGACGGGGCCAAAGTGGCAAAGACAGACAAAAGGAGATTCACATCCAGTGGGCTAGATGTCATATGGCAAAGCTCAATATTAGTTAATAAATGATGGGGCCGGGGTACAGAGATTTAGCAGAGAAGTAAAACTATAATAAATTATCTTTATCTCCTTAATGAGACAACATTCATTTTGGTCTCAAGGTCTGGCAGAAAGTGAGCTGATTTATTGTCTGCCTTAAACATTGTGGGAATTAGTCTAATTACCAAGAGTATGGAGAGCTGATTTTCACTTCACAGAAAGCCCATTGTGTGCCCAAATCATTTATCACAGCCGCAGTCCGGACATAGTACTCCAGGCCTGGTGGGAAAACTGGTGCTGGTCGACAGCATCCCTGAAAGCTACAACAAGCCTGACGGAAGAGCAGATACAGGAATGTGCATACACCAACTAACAACACACACCATCAAATTAAGGTGATTCTGGATGAATCAACAAAACTGAAAAATTATCTTACAACAGTATACTATAGATGACAAAGAATCTGTATCTTGCATGGTCCCTTGGTGTTGACATGTTTTCATTTGATCATTTATCAGACTGTCAATCTAAGCTCCAGAAACTTTGCTTCATTTCAGCTCCTGAACGTTCTCATCTATCAACAACTTGAAAGATCTTATCAGTAGGTTAAATAAACCGGTGAGGATCAGTGGCCCAGTGGGAGCCAATAATGTGCTGACTAGGCCATTGAACAGAGAGCGCAAGAGCTCACCTGGGTAAGTTTAAGGACAGGGGCAAGCTGTCTCAGAACTGTGGTAATGATTGAAAAATATGCCTGTAATTGCTGATAAGCTCTTTAATGTTTCAGTAAACTCCTGTTGGCTGACGTATAACTGGTCGATAAACTCTGGCTTTGTAGTGCAACGTCAAGGGCCAGCGGCCTCTTTGAACCATTTGCCCTCTCACAGTGTGAAGGGTGTGCGCTGCATCTTGAGAGTTCTGCAAAAGGTTCAAGAGGGCATGTGTGTGTGAGAACATGTGTGACAGAGGAAGGGAAAAAGTGTTTAGGATGGTCCGATGAGGTTCAGTGTTAAGAGGCCTTCTATTGAGATTTTCAAAATGACCTTCCGCCTGCAATCAGATAATCCATCTGATGAACTACAATTTACAATTGCAATTTTTGGCTCAGTTGTGAGCATCATCCACACTGCTAGAGTGTCCATCAGTAACACAGTAAATTGTACATGTCCCATTGTGCTGCACTGTGCCTGACCCTGACCTCTGAAAGGTTTTTCCCTAATGGATCAATATAAGACCTTATTACTAGATTTGCTATTTATACTTGTGGAGCAAAATGACAATAAAGCAAACAGGCAAGCAGGGGGGTATTTCATCTAGTTTATTTTAGTATGTCTTTCTAATTTAAGTGAGAGATTTATTCCATTACTGTGCATTATAGGATTGCTTGTTCAGTAACCAAGGTAACTTACGTTGCTGAACTGGCCTTCTCAATGGTTAACTGTAGAGCTTAACTTAGCTGCGTGTCAACATATTTCTAACAGGCAGTAACAGAATCCGAAGACAGTCCTGTCAAGTGTCTTTCCACACTCGCATATCATGTGTTCAGAAACATAAGGTTCATAAATGAACCCTTTTTTATTTTAAAGCTTAGCAAGTATAATTTAAGAAAGGAAACTGTGCCAAAATTGTGTTGAAGTTATTTATAATGTCATTAATTTTGTTCTTTCTACTGTGTTGAAATTTATACTCATTTATATATATACGCATTTAGTATGTCTGCAGATTTTCCCTCACCTTGTTAGTTGTCAGTATTGCCCTTTTTTACTGACTCCTTTATATTTTTCGTAGAGTTCCATCAGCAGGGTTTGTTCTGCTGCTGAGAGAAACACCACTCTAGTTTTCCCTTTGTTTTGTGACACACCATTATCTTCTTGGCAATTGACTGTTCTGGGCTGCTTATGTGTCATACAATGCAAGACTGTTAAGCCTGGTTAATGTTCATAAAACATGGAGCCATAAGTGAAAGTAGATGTAAATTCAGACCAGGCTTTTTCAGTTAAGCACAGATTTCATTGGATTCCTCTGATCTGTGCGCCTTTCAGCTAAAAGCTAACATCAACAAGATAACAATGATAGTGCTAACATTCTTATGTATGGTAGAGTGTTTACCAGCCATCTTAATTTAATATGTTACCATGCTAACAGCCATTTAGTAGCATTTAGGTATTTGGTCATAAACCATATTTGGCAAATGGAAATTTTGACCTGATAATGGCGCTAGATTAAAAGTGAAAAGTTAGACTGACATCGCAGCACCACTTGCATGCCTCAAAATAATTTTGTAATGTCAAACTAAATGTCTTGAAAAAGCTGTGTCATGTATGTCCAGTTTGTCATTTTTCATTTTGAAGGGCAAAAAGCAAAAACTCAAACGGTGTCCATATGTAGAAAGAGTTATATTGTGCCAGCAATGTCAGGAAACCTATTGCACCTGTAATGCTGGCAGGAAGGTGAGAAAGATATAGTTTATTGGGCTGTAAATTGGCAAAATTGCTTCAGGGCCGCTTTAAAGCTGGATTACCAAC
This sequence comes from Lepomis macrochirus, assembly GCA_024633595.2. Classification (NCBI taxonomy): domain Eukaryota; kingdom Metazoa; phylum Chordata; class Actinopteri; order Centrarchiformes; family Centrarchidae; genus Lepomis; species Lepomis macrochirus. The sequence continues at coordinate 28,368,003 of JALXJV020000006.1, read as the reverse complement.
AACTGTCCTGGGGCCCCAGGAGCAACAATATTCCTTGATTGTTCAGCATCAACTAAGACAAGTTTTGCATCAGTCCTGCAGAGGGGCTCTGGTTCAAAATGTTGTGTTTAGTCAAATTTCTCCATTGGGGCAATTTGTTAATCTAGAGATGAGTCCCTGCATTTAGTGTTGTTTACTACAAATAGAAACGTTTATTTATTCATTCATTTATTATTTATAAATTTACTGACTTCCCTGCATACTAACTTGCTTGCTTCCTACCAATTTGAATAAGCCTATAGAGTTCCTGCAAACAAAAAATGTCTGAAAGTTGTATTGATTGGCTGAACTAAATAGCATAACCTCTTCAGCGAATTTAGCAGCATTTTGCTGTTTTAATATTAAAATGGCTATCGTGGCTTATATGCACACATAGAGCATCATTTGATCTCTGCAAGGAGGCTGGCAGTGTGACCAGTGCCGCTCAGAGGAAGGCAGCTGACTCTGGCAGCAGAAGCTCAGTTTCAGGCACCAATTCAATTTAATTTGTGCGCCCCTGTCAGCAGACCCGGGTGACGGATTTACCCATGGCCTGGCTATTTAAATTTCTTTCAAATCATAAAAGCAGGGAAACGAGGCTTTGTAAGGGGAAGAGGTTGAGAGAAACAAGCAGAAAGCGGCACTGATTTCCCAGGAGCAAATTACCTCTATATCAGCGCCGGAGACAGGCGGTAATGTGCTGATAGAGAGCTGAGGGTGAGAGACATAAAGAGCAACGCTGGTGAGAGAGAGAGAGAGCGAGAGAGAGAGATAGTGGGCGGATCTGTGAGACCGCTCCAATTTTCTGGGGGTCAACTACACACGCGCACCCGCACCAGCCAATTAGGCTACATAGCGTGAGTGAGGGTCTTGGAAAGATTCTGTTTCATTCACATCTGCAGGATGGATTTCAATTCCTGAGATACACGATCATCCGTTTGCATTGTGACATCTAAAATAAAGACATAATCACTGGCTGTTGTTAGTGAAGCTGCTGTGGTGAAGAACAGATAAAGCCACTTGAAAACTGTTGAAAATCCTTGAACACCGGCTCAGTGCATCTCTGCATCTGACGTTGATTTCTGAAAGGGATGTTTAATCAGCCTAATTAATATTGTCTGCAACTAACTAATATTTTCATTATTTAATTTGATTATTTTCTGATTAATCATTCGGCCCCTATACAACCATAGAAGACAAAGAAAACCAAATAATATTCACCAATGAACTTCTGCCATTTTTGTATTTAAAAACAATTTCAAAATAGTTGGCGATCAAGTTTATGTCAATCGAGTAAATGATCACTTCTCTTGTCTAGACAGGTGGGCGATTGAAGTAGCGCAAAAGAAGATGCGCACATGCAGGGCCTGAGGACTGGGGTGTCCTCTATTCTTTACAATGAGAAAACAGACACACTGAGAGATTTCCAGGATTACAGTATTTTATAGCCTATTCAAATTTGATTACTTTTGGACCAACAAAAGCAAACAATGAAGAAATATAAGGTTTCAGTATTTCCCCACCAGACGAAATGTCTGAAACAGCAGTGAGACATTTGTGCGGAAAAATACAAATTTACAGCTGCAATCTTAATCTTATTCTGTATAAAATTGGACAGTTTTTTATTTAAAAAAAAACATTTCCTGTAGGCCAAGAGATCAATGACGGAAACGTTGGTTTTTCAAAAAAGTTCAGCATCTTCTTTAATGCTTAATCCTATGTTGAGCATTCGTGTTGGTTCCCTATTTGTTTGCGTTGCATCAACGTGCGGATTTTCAATTTAATATGGTTCGATGAAAAGTCTCCTATGATGCCTTGTCTTAATTTACATTTCAACAAACTGATTGTGGTTGCAGCATGAGATTTTTAACTTTAACCCTATTTGTTGACAAGGGTTTACTTTTGTCAATGAAACAACAGGGACTAAGTCGAACCACGTCGTATCGTTTTCAGCCATGTTGAAAAGAACGACTCCACTTCAGCTTCCGCTTCTTTCAGGTGTTAAAATAGCATCAATTCACCAAAGCAGAAGGCCAATTAACTTATAGTCTCTTCTGCCAAGTCATTACACTTTTATACGGTTTGTGTACAGTTCTTGATCGTAAACTTTAATGGCATTGGCGTGGCCTTAGTATGAGAATGAAGCAAGCTGTTAATATTAATGATTTAAATACACTTTTTTTCTTTTTTCGTAATGTCACCCTATCAGAGGGTGACATTACCCAATAACCTTAAGACTGCTGAAAAACAACCAACATAGGATGCTTGCCGCACTAATAATTAGTTTGGAGAATCAAAGCGTTGTAATTCAAACGATAAGGTGGCTGCAAACTGTGGTGAGTATGAGGAGCTGGCAGTAAGATAGATACTGAAAATACAATTGCCCAATCTTCTAATGTACCTCTGCGTTTTGATGCAGTTGAAGGTGTTTGCAGGCGGGACAGGGGTTGGACATTACCTCACTCTGAATGCTTTCTGGGGGGAGAAACGAGCGAGTAATTAGCTGATTAGAGTCCCGTCAGAGCAGCTCAGCCTCCAGCCAATCCCAGCTCACACCGACCTGCAGGGGTGGAGAAGGACGGCTGATGGAGTGAGACACACACCTCTGTAGTTTGAGAAGTTAGTGCTGAACACCAGGACGGAGTGTGTGATGTATAGTAGTACAGTTCAAAGAAAGTGGTGGAGGGATGCGCATCCAGACGTTAGTAAGTCTGTCATAATTTTTTTTCTAAGGACATCAGACGTGAACATACAAGTTGGTAAGCATAACTTAAGCTGAGATAGGATAACGTATGAGTTTGTGACAAGAGGCTCAGTTGTCTGCGCGCTGACGCACGGCAAAAGTGCGCACCCGCCAAGCTTGACGCGTTTGTTTTTGTAAGAGTCTGCTGTCCTCCTGGTTGAAGCCGTCATGGAGAAATCGAGAAACTTCAGAATTGACGCCCTGCTCGCTGATGAGAGTAAGCGGGGGAGCCGAGACCTCTCCCCCGGTCTGAGCAGCGACAGCCCTGCAGGAAGCCCGGTCTCCTGTCGCCGCGCGGACACCCCGTCTCCGCGGGCCGTACAACTTCAGACCGGAATAATCCCCAAACCGGGTATCCTAAATTTCCCGCATCCAGGACTCGCTTCAATTCCCGGCATGTATCCTACACCCATGTACCCATTATCAGCATTGGGTGGCCAGCACCCTGCCTTTGCATACACCGGTTTCACACAACTAACACAGACCTACCCAGAGCACCTGAAGGCGGCTGCTATGGCGGGATCTCTACCACTGGAGCACTGGATCCGCGCTGGTATCATGATGCCAAGACTGCCAGATTACAGCTGTAAGTATGATCAGATACGATTATTTTATAGGTGCAAAATATCCAAACTTGACAACTCAAAGGCATACTTTTTTTAAAAACTCTTCAAAGACAGACCCGAGTCTGTGTTGCTTGCGAACTGTTTTCCGTTATCAGTTTGTACAGGATAGAATAAGATAATCAGTTTGACTTCTGAAGACCTGAACCGCTGAGGTGTAAACTCCTTGAACACAAACATTAACTATCCAATGAAACTGGGTTAATTTTTGACTAAACTCCAAGTAGCCTATGTTCCGTTTTCGATTATTATTATTATTATTATTATTATTATTATTATTATTATTATTATTATTATTATTATTATTATTATTATTTTACCAGATTAGCCTATAGGCTATATAACTATTTGTGTTTGCTTATTGTATGTTTGTTTTTTTCTGAATAATAATTCTGAATGAATGAATAAGTGATACCACTGATTTAGTCTTTAATATCACTGATAAGCAAGTCTGCTGCAGATGATTTGTTCATCTTTGCATCAGAGTTTTTAAATAAAACATCTAGGCCTAAAATAATTTCAATTATGTCCTCTAAGATCAGGCACAGTCAGTTTAAGCGATTCAAAAAGCACTCTTTAAGTTAAAGCAGTCTTTAATTCATTTCACAGTAGGCCTATAGCCTAATTATAATTTACAGCTTATTTTTTGAAAGTAAGTTTTCCAAGCTATGCTTATAGTTTTTAATAGGCTACTTATTCATGGTAATGCCAGATATATATTATATATATTGTGTAGCCACATTTTGTTCAGTAGACCGGCCTCGGTTTACTGCGTATCTGTGTCATATTTTAATTTTGGCCCATTTATTTCTCTATAAACGCCAACCCGATGGAAATTGTCTTTGTGTGATGAAGGAACTATAAACAAACACCTAAAACGTTCTGTAGTTCATCAATAAAATCCCAAAAGCCTTCATTGAATTTTCATTAAGTTAATGGCATGCCTGTGTTTTTATGGCCTCTGCGCCCGCTTCTGCCGTGTCCCCCCGTCAACAATAAACTGGAGTAAAGCTATTATAGTTAATGATGGCCAGAGAGTGCGGGCATATGTCCGCCTGTTCCCTCCCACAAAATTACATTGAACTTCTTATGTCCTTGATATTATATAAATAAGACTATAGTGGAAGTTACTGGTCAAATCTTTCAGACACATTGAAGACATGAATCTTCTGTAAAGGGCAGGTGTTTCAAAATAGGCTACGTTTGAATTATCAAAACAAAAACATTCTGACATTGTGTATCAAATATGAAAACCACTAACAACTTAGCAAATGAGACTATTTTGAGTGATAACACATAAGAAAGTTGTCATAAAATAATTTGAAACCAGTGGTGGAATTTATCAAAGTACTATAGCCTACTTTAGTAATGTTTTGAGGTATGTCTGAATATTTTGAATGCAGGACTTGCAACAGAGTGTGTTTGCACTGTGGTAATGCTACTTTTACTTAATTAAAAGATCCAAATAGTTCTTCCATCACTGATGTTAACTGTAAATGTAACCCATCCTTATAAGTACTGACTGATAACTTCTCCTCCTCCTCAAGCCCCTCAGTCTGGTCTTTTGGGGAAGTGCCGAAGGCCCCGCACCGCCTTCACTAGTCAGCAGCTGCTGGAGCTGGAGAACCAGTTTAAACTCAACAAGTACCTCTCCAGACCCAAGAGCTTTGAAGTGGCCACCTCACTCATGCTAACTGAAACACAGGTAAGAGAGACCAGTTCTCCACCTCACAAGCCAACAGGTTAAATTCAAGGTAAATGTCAAAAAGGTCAACTGCAGAAACAAGAATAAGGCAAGAACCAACCACAATGAAGAGATAAATTGCAGCTGCAGACAGCACAATCAACAGGACAACTAGATTTTATTCTTCAGTAACTAAGAGCAGGCATATTTCTTGGTTATCTCCTGTTAACTAACCAACCAGTAATCAACTTAGTTTTTTTTTTTTTATTTAACTAGGAAAGCCAACTGGGAAATCAGCAATCTCTTTTTCAGCTGTGTCTTTGCTGAAATATGCAGCAAAAAATATGAGTTATGACATGAACATTTGACAAATAACACAAAATACATCACAAATGCAGACTGAAACAGAAATGTGATTAATAACATTTCATGAATCATGAATGACATTTCCAATACAATCATTTGAAAGATTTCATCATATAAAACAACATCAATGGCATCTTAAACCATAAATTTATGTGCTGTCTAAACCATAAGAATAAGTAAATACAATCCATTCTTTTTTCATAGCTGTGCAAAACTGATTAATTTCTCAACAAATTGTGACTGATGTTTGCTAAAAAGTCACCTTATCAACAGATTTAAGAAAGAGAAGTCAATGTATTATTTGAAATAAATGACTAACAAGTCATGTGGAGGCTAATAATAATACTGTATATACTAAGAGTCTGAACTGGTGAGTTTATCTCCCAAAGAACTGAACAAAGCCTGTAGTGCATTTTGCATTTAGTTTTTTTTGTAGCCTAGATATTCATTAATAATTCTGGTAGAGATAATGAATTATAATTACAGTATATTTGATGATAAATATCAATGTATTTCATGTTCCTTCGAGTCTAACAATTGGACATTGTTTCAGGGTGCCTAAAGGACGAGAACAGGACTTTTATTATTAGATATAGTTGTTTTATAAAGTTGTGTTGGAGCTTCTGCACTTTTCTTGAATTTTTAATTGAAGAATGTTTTTTTTCTTTAGTGTCAATGGTGTACAGATTTTTATTCGGCATTATTAAAGGCAACATTATCGCTGATTTATCTTAGAGGCTTTGCAATCAGCGTTGGCAAAACTGGAAAAAAAGAAACGTCAGTGAGAGCAACCAAGGAGGGATACCTCTTCCAGGATTGGCATAAAAACATTTTATTTTTTTTAATCTAAACATACTGGCCGTTTTAAGAAAGACTTCTGTTGTGAGCTGCAAATGATTGACGTAATAACAAAAATGTGTGTTTCCTTAAACATTTTCTTTCCTTTTTTCTTTCCTCTCTGCAGGTCAAGATCTGGTTCCAGAATCGAAGAATGAAGTGGAAACGCAGTCGGAAGGCAAAGGAACAGGCCGCCACCTCGGCCCAATCTGAGACACAGCGACTACGCAGCGGGGGGAAAACAGGCACTGACAAATCTACTGAGAGCAGGCGAGCTGTGAATCCAAACAACAGGGGGATGGATCTTCATCTGGAGGATGGCGAAGAGGAGGAAGGGGAGGATGAGGAGGAGGAGGATGAAGAAGAGGACGAAGCCCAAGACGGTTTCCCTGTTGATTTGGGTAACGGTGCTGGGATGCCACGATCCACGGACTTTTTGCAGTGCAGCACCGACCTTGGCTACAATCCCCACAGCCCTTTCTCTGATGAGGAGCTAGAGGGGGTGCAAGTAGGAGCAAGTGACAGAAAGATCGGGGCAGGACTGTGAAATACACCCAGGAAACCCTAGTTTGATTTCCTGCGTGTTACAAAGACATTACACTGGGACATGTCTGTGTTTGTGTTCACTAGAGAAGAAGATCTTTGTCTGCTCTGCTCTGTGATTGTTTATGTATCCAAATCAGGACCTTTGTTGGAATCACTAATTATTCACACAATCACCAAACACACACAGGATTATAACACAAATATACTGTATAAACTATCTGTTAATAAAATCATCTCTAAGTACTGTACATTTCCTAGCATGCTGAAAAAGGTGCTCATTTCCTCCCTTAATTAAGCTGTTTTTATGGGTATCTGCCAATCCCCTTCTGGTCACCTTGTCTTTGCTCCATCTGACAGCTGGAGCTCCACCCAGTATACACACATGACTATGTGAATGAAGGATCTGAAGTAAGACAAGTCGCCTGCGTTCAGACAGCGTGAGAATGTACAAGGTGCAGCCTCAACTGCATAAAGGAACAAGCTGTGTGATGTGATACAAGCTTAGAAGCACCTGCTGCTGATCTGGATGTTTTGGGGCAAATACTTTGCAGAACATCCCATGTAGCTTATTTACTTTTGGCCTTTTATGTGAATACTGTTTTTTTGTTGTGAATGCAGTTTTTTGTTCTTGATGGTGTTTATGAATTTGTTCTTTGTTCTTTCACTTACATGTAAATTAACTTAATTTATTTGAACGATTTCAAAGATGAATCATACATGTATTTATCTGAAACTTGTTTGTGGTGTAACTGAGAAATAAAGAAATAAGTAAAAAAGAAAAAACTGAAAAATTACTTTTTTTACATTTTACATTATTTTTACATTACATTTTTGATTAGTATGTCCCATCATATGTAAATGAGTATAACAACAACACAGGAGCAGACTGAAACAACCCTTTCACATATTGATAATGCCATTGGTCTTTAAGGTCAAACTGACCCATTTTTTTCTGGGTTGAATGAGGTTGTCTTGCTCTTCTTAAAATGCTTCTATATTGTGAGATGAAGAAGAAACGAACAAACAAGACTAAAAGTCTGTACACCTTTGAGCTAAATGAAAACAGCATGTTAACATATCATGAATAATGGTGACCTGTTCACCATCTAAGTTAAGCATGCTAACATTTGCTAATTTGCTTCTCAAAGTGCAGCTGGGGCTAATGAGAATATCATTTGTGTTGCAGAAATATTGTCATAAACTAAAGAAGAAGACAATCTTGTCTGATGGAGCCAATTGAGAAGGCAGGGGACATCAATGTGTGTTCCTTCATAGCGATCCATCCAGACGTTCTGGAGAAATTTTTCTCAGAACCATCAACCCGCTAGTGCTAGAGAAAAAGTCAGGGATCATGAATGTTTGTACTAAATTTCATGGCAATCCATCCGATAGCTGTCCGATAGGGAATTTAAGTCTGGACCAAAGTGGTTGGCCGTTCTCCATCAAAAATCACGTTCTTGTGAGTTGTGACCAAAAGACAGAAATGCCACATGTCCATGTAAATCTCACTCACAGGGAAATGGTCCATGTTTTCATTAACAGTTCGACATAATGGAAAGAGAAAAAAACTTTTTGTGTTGACATCTCCTTCACTGCGCTGCGACTGCTAGGCAAAGCAAAAGCCATTCTCACAGTTTTAATTTATTACATAGGCTCTCAGATATTAATTACTCGGTGGGGTTTACTGATAGCCAAATAATTAAGTTAATGAAGAGGAAGTAAAGCAATCAAAAGCCTGATGGTGATGTCACACGGGCCCACTTTAATTTCCAAGAGCAACAGCATGATGAGTGTGTGTAACTGCGGCGGGGCGTTTTATTGGGCAGCCATGTAAGGGTTGTGATTAAAGAGCAGATTAGAGGACACACAGTGTGGTGTCATTTAGCCCCTCTCAGACCACAGTCGCATGTTTATATAGTGATTAAATGCATTCTTAACTGGGTGGACATACACAAAGCAAGGCTGCGCAGTGATTGGAAGTGCCTCTAGACACCAATGGGTCTTTTAGCAGATAACTTTGGTTCGTAGTTGCAGGTCAAGCTGAATGATGTGTTCAGCTTAGAAATAATAAGACAGTGAAAAGAGTCTCATGGTTTTCATGTATAAAAAAGAGGGGCTCTTGTTTTCATAAATGTTTTTTCAAAAAATGTCAGCAAATTTTGTTGAAACTATTCATTGTCACCAAATGTCTATGAAGTTAATTGAGTCTCTGCAACAAAAGTTGGCCTAATTTCCAAATTTTATTCAGGATGTAAATTTGTGACCTGTCAGATTCTGTGACATAAAAGGATAAAAGATGTATAAAAACATGTTTTCAGAGGCATTACAACTGATGTATGGTGTAATACCTTAAAGAGCACTGCAATCTGTGTGCTAACATAATACACTTTCTATTGAAAAGACAAGAAGAAACCTCAGATAGAGCAACCGAGGGATGAGAAAATGAAGATTTACATAATAAGTAACGCTCTGGAGAACTTTGTTTGTAGTTTAACACCTGAACATGCAATCCTTTATGTGACAGCACAGCTTTAACCTATCTGGGTAAGGCCTTATTACTAATTAATCTGAAGCTGAAAATGCATCCAATAGCATCATCAAATAACCTCAATTCATCAAAACAACCCTACCAGCTATATGTCTAACCTAAAGGACTTCAAAGGAGTCATTCACTGAACTTTTCAGGCTTGTTTTAACAGGGGAGAACAGAAAACACAACAAGCCTGAAGACTGAACCTCTATCAAACCGCCGCTTTTAATTTGGCTGATGAAAACTCATGCGAATCAATAGGAGCTCATTTAGTTGTGTGACTTGTCAGCTGTATGACAAATGCCATTTGGCCCGTTTTATGACACAGGCCCCTCTGACACAGTACAAAAATCACAGCTAATTGATAAGGCAGCAGAGCAATATATGGAGGTCATTGATTCCGTTTCTCTTCTAATTTAATCTGAATACACCAGTCATGTTGATTAAAAAATCCCTGCGTAAATTACAGTTAGGCCACTGCTGATAATGCTGTCAGTTTTCTCAACAGCCAGCCCCAACAAAAGTGCTGACGGCGTTTCTAGCTCTGTCTTTTTTAAACCAATAATGAATAGTGAAGCTAGTGTCTTTCTATAAAATAATTTCACTGTCTATTGAATCACTCAAGTCACCCCTGAGATGTCAGCTCGGCCCTCAAACACAGAGCGGTTACCAGAAACTCCCATTTTCATAGTTAGACAAATAAATCGGCCTCTTTTTGCTTTGTTGGATTATAAATCAGGGCGCCCTTAAAATATTTACACCCTGTAGTTTAATCAATCAGCAAAATGTCGGGCTCATTACGTAAATATGAACAGATTGTGCGATCTTTTAACGTAATCACACGTATTGGTGCAGGTTTCCCCGGGCCCTGTCCTGTCACTTAACTAATGGGCGAGAAAGGGAGTGAGTGACGGGATCCAATAAATTCACATCTGTCCGACTTAAAACGCTGTTCCAAAGCATGAAAAAGCCACCGTTTTCCCCCAATAAACTTTATTGAAAAGGCGTGGTCGGGGAGCGGTGGGGCGTTCATGGGCGCCATTTATTGTGGCAGGAAATGTATGTTACAGGTGTTTTACCAATTAATAGCGGACATAGTGATGTTCGGGTCAATGTAACCTTCAGTTCTGCAGATCAGCAAGAAGATTGAACAAGCATTAAACAAAAGAAAATACAGTGTGAGCTAGTCGTTTTTTGTAGGTTAATTCCATAGACTATCAATTTGAGATGAAAATTTCGTATTGAAAAAAAGATTCAGGCTAGAGCTTTTTTGATATTGATAAATAAAGAGCATCAAACAGCAGCAGATTTTCAGGTGATTATTTAAAAAAAAGGAAATGTGCACAAAACTTTGTAGGCTATATAAGTCCGTATCAAAAATAGAAGTTTGAGAAATGATTCAAAAGTTCAGTCAGTCTGCGTTAACGTTGATGTTTTTTTATGTTAGGCTGCGGATTGTAGGCTATGCGAAGAAACAATAATGATCTAAAACGTAAAACTGTTATTTGGACACATGTCACCACAGAGACTACACGGTGCTGGCTACCAACAAGGTCCGTGTCTGCCCTCTTGTGGTAAACTAAAAGAAGAAACTTCATCTGACTCAAAAAATATGTCAGTTGGGATTTTTGTGATTAGTTCAGAATTAAAGTGAGACTTAAATCTGGAGCATGGTGCTCCGGCTTCCTCTCACCATCCACATACATGCAGTCTAGGTTAATTGGTGTCTCCAAAATTGTCCTTAGGTGTGGATGTGAGCGTGAGTGGTTGTTTGTCTATGTGTGGCACTGCAATAGATTGGCGACCGAAGTAAACTGAGATTGGCTCCAGCCCCCCGCGACCCTGTAGGCCTACGCAGGATAAGCGGTTGACGATGGATGGACGGATGGATGATAAAGATGCGTATTTTCTGCGCCGCTTGGCTCTCTGGGGTGCGCTTGTGTGTCAGGGGCGGGCCGACTTCAGCAGGGCGGGTCTTTTCTAGTTTTGAAGCACATGATGAAGCAATGAAAATCTTGTAGATGTGTCTCAAACTCTACACTCTTCCTCTGAAGTGTTTACGCTGAGTGAAGATTGAGCAGAAACCCGCTGGACACCCACACAGACTGCACACTGTTAAAATGGCCTCATCAGAGCTCGGTAAGTATTTTAATTAATTCGCTTTCGTCACTATGAAGTTTTGTACTGCGACATGCAGGATGCTAGCTCTGTTTAGCATTAGCCAACGTGGTCAGCTTTACCTCCTTCTATAAAAGGTCTCTGCTAAAACACGCCTTTACTTTTCTTTTGTGTCCATAAACATTTGTATTTTCTCGCAGCGCTTTTGAGTGTGTCAGACAAAACTGGACTGCTGGACTTTGCCAAAAGCCTGGTGGATGTGGGGTTGTCTCTGGTGGCCTCGGGTGGCACAGCCAAAACCCTTCGTGATGCTGGAATGGCTGTCAGGTGGGTGCTGAAGTAATCCTTGCAATTAAAAGTTAAAGTGTGTGTGTGTGTGTGTGTGTGTGTGTGTGTGTGTGTGTGTGTGTGTGTGTTCAGTTGGCCACTTCTAACCTCCAGTGTCTCTGCTGTGTGGCAGGGATGTGTCTGCGCTCACTGGACACCCGGAGATGCTGGGAGGCAGAGTGAAGACCCTTCATCCTGCTGTCCATGGAGGCATCCTGGCCAGGAAAACTGCCCCTGACACGGCAGACATGGAGAAGTTGGGCTACAGCCTGGTCAGGTGAGAGAGGCACTGTAATCTACCTTAAAAAACAAAGTCATATTTTAAAATCAGCTGTATAATAACATGTGAGATATTTAAATACACAAGAAGGAGGAAAGGTGCATTAGAAATATTTACTGTAAAGCCAAAGCATGTGTGGCAGATCACAAGCTAATATGGCTACAATATGGGCTTGTGTTGTGCCATTAGGAAGCACGTGTACTGATTTAGTCTCTGGTTAATGGGAAAACTGCTGCTCATCTTGTGACTCTCATTTGTTTAGCACCAGAAGAATGTGATTAGATTGTCATTGGAGAGTTCAACTCGATCAATGTCCAATCAACACAGTTCTGTTCTTGTTAGATGTTGGACATTGATTGCACACACATTTGACAGAAAAATCAATCTTTGTGTTTCCTCACACTGAAGGACAGTTGATGTTTGTACAAGGAATCGCACTGAGAGCAAGTGCTTCAGGAGATGATTGTTACTTAAACAGCCAAAATATAAGAATAATTAAAAAATCTTGAAATTGTTAAATTAGTGAAATTATTGTTAAAAGCCAAAGAAATGGGCACAAGTCAGTTGTAATGCTGCATTATTGAAGGCAAATGTAACTGCTGAAAAGATTAGTGGATGAATCAATTAGTTAATCAACAGAAAAAATCAACAGCTCTGATAGTAATTTATGGAAGAAGAAGAAATGTTAGTTTCAGTTTGATGATTTGCTCCTTTTCTGTTTTTATACAGCTTATTTGAATATTTTGTGTTTTGGACTGTTGGTTGGACAAAGGTAAAATTGGAGGACATCATTTGTAAAGGGCATCTTTTGCTATTTTTAGATATTTTAGACAATTTTGATTAATTGTGAAAAATGATCAACATATTGATTAGGGACAGTCGTCGTTGCCCATGCAGCTACATTGATCGGACAGAGTCCTGTAGTTTATTCCACCTGAAAGGCTCAAAGTAGATGAAAGCAAATTGTCATAAAAAGTCAGGAGACTTCAGTTTGGCAAGGAGAGGGCGAGTAGTCCTAACAAAATAAAAATGAGCGAGATGTTATTTTTCAAGCAACCTTTAGAAACTAACTGTAAATGGATTTAAATGTGTTAATTGGGGCACGTGAGGATCCACAAGCATGATGATCAAACAGATGATTATCTTGATGAAGACTGTGACATTTATTGTGTGTTTTGCTCTTTTTAAGAGTGGTGGTGTGCAACCTCTACCCATTTGTGAAGACAGTCTCTAACCCGAATGTTACAGTGGAAGATGCTGTTGAGCAGATAGATATTGGTGAGTCGTGCCGATGAGATTGTGTGCATGTAGTGTCAGAATATTAAGCTAAATGTGATTAATAAATGCAAAAAAAAATAATGCTTGTAATGCAGGGTACCCAAAGGTTATTGTGTCACATCGCATTTAAAAATTTATTTGTTCTTCTTATCTACATGTGCATTAACTCTCTTTCACCCCAGGTGGCGTAACTCTGTTGAGAGCAGCAGCCAAGAACCATGCTCGGGTCACCATAGTGTGTGATCCTGCTGACTATTCGCTGGTTGCCAAGGAGATGGCGAGTTCAGGAGACAAAGATACAACCCTGGAAACTCGCAGGACTCTGGCTCTGAAAGTAACATGACTTTTGTCCTTTCCCCCCCACATTTTAACTTTCAAGTATATGTACTGAATTTGTACAAGGTTAGCATATTTAGGGGTGACTTTTCTGATTTGTACTGAAAGTCGATTGAAAAAAATGTTCTCATCCCCTGTGCAACTTAACTTTAGTATATGTTGGGGTCTTTTTAAGGGTGTATAAAAATAGATTTATGTTAATGTTCTAAAATACCTCTTAATTAAAAAAAAAGTCTTATAATCATCTTTATAAACCAGATGATTAATTGAGAAAATAAATGACTACTACAACTATCCTTAGTTGCAGCCTGATTTTAAAACAAGCTATAGTTTTTGTTTTAAAATTCTCCCTTGAACCAGTTGATGTCTCTGTTTTCTAGTGTGGTAGTATAGGAATAATAACAAGTTTCATGAGACATGAAAAAAGGAAGGGGACAGACTGTTCCCTGATGTTGGAAGGTCTTAAAACTGTGTCATTATCCAACCTCCCTTGAGCCTCTAATCACATGTACCTCTAACATCCGTTAATCCCACCCTGTCACTGTTCAGACTTGTTCCAGTCAGTGGTGAGCAAAGACTTGTGGTTTGGAAAAACAAGTGAATCATGCCTTTTGCTTTTCTGTTTTGTTTTTTTTAAGCTACGAGCAGGCACCCGTTTTAAAGTGATGTTGATGACAGTGGCAACAACGTGCTGCTAGATCCTTAAGCAACACAAGAAAAGGGCAGCTGGTATCTGAGGCAAATATCAGTTAATATAATAAACATGTTGAATGCTCAGTTTAGGTAATTCTCCTTCAAAGTCACCAAATTGCGGCTTTCTCTGTACTAATTTAGGCCTTGTCATGTTGGTGATGGCACAAAGGTGCTCACAAAGCAAATATTACTGCTCTGCTCACTTTTTGTGTTTGCTTAGCTGTAACGGTCTGTGCAAAACAAGTCCACTGTAGGCTTTTTAGCACAAGTCCTGAAACGTGGTTAGGATACAGTTTAATTTTTGATAACTTATGAACCTTCATCTTCTTAACTGATTGTTGCTTTGCTTGAGGACGATACCTACATAAATATTGCAGATGTATTTGTCATAAAATAGTCACCACCACGTATTAAATTCTTAATTGCAAAGTAATAGGATGTTAATGCTTATTAAGGTTTATAACTCTAGCTTTGGTACACATTAGAAGTGTTTTTGTTTTTTTTTAAATCTAAGTGTATTTTTTGTTCTTTTGCTCTTCAGGCCTTCACACACACTGCACAGTATGACGAGGCCATATCGGACTACTTTCGGGGACAGTACAGCCGTGGTGTTTCCCAGCTGCCTCTGCGCTATGGCATGAACCCTCATCAAGCACCCGCCCAACTCTACACCCTGCGTCCAGCCCTCCCCTTGAAAGGTAGACCAACAGTGCATCACAACTGTCTCAACTGATGTGTCAGCATTTGTTAATTACAGTCGTTCCTCAGCGGCTGGGCTTGGTTCCTGTTTCTTCAGAGGTCTGTTGTGTGACTCCTGTCTGAATAAAGATTCCAACAGCGTTGTTTAGTGATTTGTCTGGAATGAGAATATTTATACCACTTTCACATGTGTCTGTTTAAATATAAGGCTACAGCCAGTAGCTGGTTAGCTTCACTTTGCTCAAAGGCTCTAAATGGGAGAACGGCTAGCCTGGATCTGTAAAGCTAACAATATCTTCCTACCAGCACTTCTAATGCAAAATAATTAGCACATTATATGCAGTTTGTTTAATTTGTACAAAGACCGAATTGTGAAAATGACAATTCACCAATTTTCATAGGGTTATGCGGCGGACAATGTTTTGGCCGGGTGCAGTAATCTCCTGCAGTTTCAGATGAGTCTCAAGGCTAAGAAAATTCTAGAATATTCCTATCTGTAAAACGGCAAATTTTCATTTTTGCACTTTTTTGTTGTTTATACAAACTAAACAAACAATATATACTAAATAACTATATATATATATATATATATATATATATATATATATATATATATATATATATATATATATATATATATATATATATATATATATATATATATATATATATATATATATAATATAATATAAATTAGTTAACTTTGCTGGTAGGTGAATTTTGTTATCTTTTTACAGAGCTGTTTCCAGCCTTTAACAGACATAATGGCCAATAATAGAGAACAGCTAATAAAAGAGAACATTTCTGTATGAGATAGAAGGTACTTCTTTTGACATGAGGTATTTTTTTTAGATGTTGCTGATTTCCGTAGAAATGCTGAAAACTACAAATGTATCCTTAAAGGTCATTCATTTTGATTCTTGCTTCTACTCCTGTCGCTGCCACCTCTCAGTGGTCAACGGTTCCCCTGGCTTTATCAACCTGTGTGACGCTCTGAACGCCTGGCAACTGGTCAGAGAGTTAAAGAGCGTCATCGGCATGGCTGCTGCCGCCTCCTTCAAACATGTCAGCCCTGCTGGTAAGACCAGAAGAGACATGCACGCACACACTGCAGACTTGGAATTAAGTGCATTAAATGTGAAAATTACTCTTTTCACCTTTTTTCTTCTGAAGGAGCTGCAGTAGGAGTTCCTCTGACTGAGGAGGAAGCAAAGTGTGCATGGTGCACGACATGCTGAAAGATCTCACCCCGCTGGCCACGGCCTACGCCAGGGCAAGAGGTCCGAAACAAGGGATTAAGTAGTAGATAAACTGGAGTATTTTCTATATTTTTACATGGGATTGTATTAACTTTTACATCCGTAGGTTCAGATAGAATGTCGTCTTTTGGAGACTTCATTGCTGTCTCAGATGTGTGTGACGTTCCCACCGCCAAGATTATATCAAGAGAGGTAAAAATGTGTGGAAGAACAAATACTGATGAAAAATAATTTGTTTTTGTTCATTTGCTGAAACATTGTTTCCCTAAACAATGATTAAATTTGATTGCTGGCAGGTGTCAGACGGTATCATTGCGCCTGGTTACGATGAAGAGGCGCTCAAGATCCTCTCCAAAAAGAAGAATGGCAACTACTGTGTCCTTCAGGTGAGATTTTTTTTTTTAACAATCATAGATTTTGTGTTTAAGTAAGGATGATTAGAATCAAGGTGTGTCTTTGTCCCAGATGGATCCAGACTACGAGCCTGATGAGACTGAGGTGCGAGTGTTGTTTGGTCTCTATCTCAAACAAAAGAGGAACACGGGACTCATTGATAAGGAATTCTTCAGGAACGTTGTTTCCAAGGGCTCGGTGAGTCTTCACTTTCATATTGCATTTTGGGCTCAACCTGCTTTGTCATTTAAAAGAAACATTTCATTGTTGGCACAATCCCTTCTAAATAACAAGTGTTCACTCTGTTCATTGTTTCTGTGTCCACAAGCTCTCAGAGGAAGCCGTGCGTGACCTCACTGTGGCCACCATCGCTGTCAAGTACACTCAGTCCAACTCTGTCTGCTATGCTAAGGATGGACAGGTAAGAAAAGGCAGGTTAGAGGAGGAGAAAGGAACCTGGATGAGCCATAAGGTTTTCTCTGATGTTTTCTCTTGTCTGTGTTTTTGCAGGTTATTGGCATTGGTGCAGGTCAGCAGTCTCGTATCCACTGCACACGGCTGGCAGGTGACAAAGCTGATAATTGGTGGCTGAGACACAACCCCCGTGTCCTGAACATGAAGTTTCGCAGTGGTGTGAAGCGAGCGGAGATGGCCAACGCAATTGACCAGTATGTCAGCAACACCATTGGAGAGGTAAGGTGGGAATAATGGGTAACAGGTACTTTTTAAGAAAAAACGTAGTGTAGTTGTAGGATAACCAACCAAATAAATGCAATGTGTCTTTTCTCACTGTTGTTTTTGGAAGATATCCATTCAATAAATTTGCCTTCTGCACACACTTCTGTATTTGCTGTTTTCCATTACTGGTTGTTGGCACGTTTAAATATGCATAAACACACACAAGATGTCTTGATAAATAGATGCACACATCACACTGGGCATCTGAACAAGAGAGAAGTCAGTTGTTATCATGTTGTCTGCTATCAGTGGATCATAGTATGTTGTCACAGATTATGGATTATGTTTTGTGGGCAATGCTTTTTGCAAGCACATAAACTGTATCTTGTAAAGGAATTATCACACAAAGAATAATGTCATTTGAGCAAACAAACCTCTGTTCTGTTGCAGACACAAATAGAGTGCCACATAGTCACAGTGCAGGCTTAGTGCTAAGATGGCTAGCAGCAGTTATTATTTTGTTAACTGAAAAATTAAGTAGTGTAATTTTATTCACGTTGGTGGCTGGTCATTCATGTCAGGTTGGCTACAGCACCAAACAGAGCAGTAACGTGGCAATGGCTACATTAGATTTCACTTGATTGCTTCACTTAAAAATATCAGTTAAAATTGTGGCCATCAAGAACACACAGCCCTCTCGTCTATTCTGTGACAGGGCCCAGATTTGGCGGTTTGGAAGTCAATGTATGAAGAGGTGCCTGAGCTTCTGTCCGAGACTGAAAAGAAGAACTGGATCAGCTCACTGCAGGGTGTGGCTGTCAGCTCTGACGCCTTCTTCCCCTTCAGAGATAACATAGATCGTGCCAAACGGGTAACTATAGCACACCATTCACAAGAGTTTATATTGTATGCACTTTGACTAAGACATTGCATGGGAAAGGCCTGCAGACACTTGCTGAAATGCTTTTTGCTTGCAGAAATATCGCTGCTCTTGACTCTGAAAACAGTAGTGCTGACGAACTTTCTAACAGACCAACTTTACTAACGTTCCTTCCCTCTTTGTCCGTCTGCAGAGTGGTGTTGAGTACATTGCAGCTCCAGCGGGCTCTGCTGCTGACGAGGTTGTGATTAATGCCTGTAATGAGCAGGGCATCACTCTGGTGCACACCAACCTGCGGCTCTTCCACCACTGAGCACCTCCAACGCTTTTCCAGGTGCTCTTTAGACCCAACTAACATTGCTGATACACAAAACATTCCTGCCCCCATCATGCTGAAGTGTAGAGGTCACAAATGCACTTTGTAACACTTTAACTACATTCCTGACTTGTGATCCTAACATTAGAGATAAAGTAACTGTTAATGTTCATTGTAGGTCAGTCCCATTTCACTGTGAAATAAACTGTTAAAGACAATTCATGAGTGTTTTATCTGTTTTTTAGCCTTGCTATGGCTCCAGGGACAGCAAAGTTTGTATTCACCACTTTGGTACACACTGAAACATCTCAACAACTTTTTGATGTATTGCTGTGAAATTTTGTAGTCAGTAATGTTCCCGAGAGGATGAAGCTTACTATGATGATGATCCCCTGACTTTTTTGAAGTATTATCATGGTTTGTGACATTACCATCAGCTGTATTTTGTGTTTAGTGCTATTTAGCAAATGGTCAGCATGCTATATTCGCTGACCTAAGATGGTGAACATGTTAAGCATTAGAACATAGAGAGACAGAAATAAATGGAGAGCCCCTCAGCCCATCCATTACGTCTTCTGCAAGAACTTTCATATAGAATGCAAAACTAAAGCGTGTCCTTACAGTAAACCTCTTATTTGGAAAAAGAACAAACGTCACATTGTGGTTAGGTTTCAGGATCTCTCCAGCTTTACTAAAATAAGGGACTTCTTTTCGTCAAAGGTAGAAACAACTTTGGCATGGGCGACAACAAGTACAAAAATAGAACAGTTCAAATTCTCACATCACGGTTCACACATTCACACGTTGAGACTGAAGGGATAAATTAGTAAAAAGACATTAGAATTCAGAATGTGTCAATCACACACAGTGCGACCCCAGAAGAAAGGCTACAGAAAAGAGAAGCACATTTTCATGGACAATTTAAACAACATTGTTAATAACTACAATGACATTCTTTAAAACAGTGCTTACGTTCTGACAGTTTCAGCTCTTTGATTAGGAAATGTTTACAAATATTTCAATGGAAAACAAATGCCAATTTGACAAGTGTATATACTGATAAGTCCTAAATAACTTCTACTGAGGTATACCCAAATATCTGGAAGGAAATGTTACAAGACATTTGTTATGGAAGGAGTTTGCATTTTCCAATAGAGCATGTAGAGATGTGACAGTCAACGGTGAAAAAACATTCTTTTAGAAGAGGATCATTATAATCAGGCAGTAGGGCATCTTATGCATAAACATTTTTAGCTAAACGTGTCAGAAGGTGATAAGGAAGTTAGTTCAGTCACAGACAGCATGGCTTCTAGAAGGTGAGACAGTGTAGCGATTGAACAGTGAGGGAGCAAAGCAGATGTCAGAAGACCGATCCTTTACTCTGGACGATTTTGAGGAGCGTGTGCGTCTGCCAGCAGGTCAGGTCGGAGGCACTCAATGGGGCAATGAATATTCTGGAGGAAGAGTTGAAGAGGTGAGATTACATGCCTATTCTGTGTTTAACTTGACTCGATCCCACTCTTCAAAATCAAATAATATATGCTAAAATTTTTAATGTTATCTTGACAATCCAAGACTGGTATCAAGGGCCAGAAAATGCTCAAACCCTCTGTGAGATACATCTTATAATACTGAATTATTATTTATTATTATTTTGTACTGATTCAGCTCACCAATTTGTGTAGTGAGTTGTCTCCATATCGAACAGGCTGCAGCAGACTGGCATCGACATCAGCACCTGGTCTGCGGCAGTTCTCGCAACGCCAGCCCTGATACATACAAACACAAGTACTCATTTAAAAAGGCTTCATTTAACTCAGAATAACCAATATAAGTCAGTATGTATCACAATGAGTCGTACCTGCTGTCCGCCATAGCATGTGCAGGTGCAGATGGCACCCAGGTACTCCTTCTGCCACTGGTTTCCCACCTGGTACATTTTGCCGTCATCATAGCACACCGAATCATCTGTGTGGGCACACAATCACGATAGAATTCATATGTCTTAACACCTTTTTGTTTTTTCCCATACATTTCTTAGAGGTCTTAAGAGGCCTTACGTGGTTCACACTTGAACTCTCCT
Source organism: Lepomis macrochirus (assembly GCA_024633595.2). Lineage (NCBI taxonomy): Eukaryota > Metazoa > Chordata > Actinopteri > Centrarchiformes > Centrarchidae > Lepomis > Lepomis macrochirus. Next base: position 28,347,316 of record JALXJV020000006.1, on the reverse strand, counting down.
TTTCCATTTCCCAAGCAAGTGCAGCTCATCAAGTGACCATTTTCTGCACGGCGGTCCCACTTTTCTCCAATGCGATAGTTGTTGCCATTATCATGGCACCACTCTAATGATGGACAGAATAACAGTCAGTGAAACCAAGTAAAATATAATCAAATCCCAAATATGCTTATGTGCTGCAGGAAAGAGAAATCCAAACAAACTTACTAGACGAATCACATCTGAAGTGGCCACTGCCCAGGCCCAGGCACCTGCACCACAGCTTAAAGCCTGTCTCAGACATCCGCTCCCATTCAGCACCAACATCATGGTAGGTTGCAGTAAAGGCATCATAACATGAGTCCTCAGTGGACGGCACACCCTCTGGGACTGCAGAAGGTGTGAGGAAAAAATGTGTGTAAGCTGCACAAAGATTGGTTGCCAGAGCCCCAGACCCCCTTTTGAATGAACTACTTCAAGGCAATGATGTTTTTCATGTCTAACAGGATAATATAAATTTTAGAAAAATAATTAAAAACAAGTTTCCATCAAGGGATCATTTTTACATTGTTACGTTGCTTGAAATGGCCAACATAACTGAAATTACTAAGTGAAGTAGAACAGTACTTCTGTTAGGGATGAGAAACTCAAGAGTGGAGAAAATGACACGACGCTGTTGAACTGATGGAATTCATGTCCATTACACATTTGAAGTTGCAAGTTCGCATTAACTAGGGAACTGGGAAAATTAGGAATAAAAGCCTGCCTCTATTATCAAAAGGCCACAGAGGTAAATAAAGGCCCTGTCCACTATATGAAAATTGATGGTATCTACTGAACTATAAGATCTGGTATGAGACACCCAGAGTCACCAGCTGCTTCTTTTCACTTACTGCAGAACAAATGTGGAGGTTCTCATCCAGCACAGATACCATTCTTCTACAGGCAGGGGCCCCAACTTATTTAACAGGACAGATTTTACACTGAATTACGACTTAGTTCAGCCTAGTTCAGACCATTGCTGTAGGATTCTTACTTGTGTTTCCAGTAGTGATGACCTGCTCCAGAACCTTGTGTTTGAGCATACCCATCAGAGCCTCCACAATCACGTTATAGTTTGCTTCGGGGGTAAGTCCTATCAGGGTGGCAGTGGTAGCTGTGCCTGGCAGGCGAACCTGACAGGTAGAGAGCGAGCCATGGTTTTGTCCACATGAAATAACAGATTTCATCAAATGTGATTGATAAATAATGTTCAGATAGCATGATGAGCTGTGCTAGAAGCCATACCTGGAACATCTGCTCATCTACGTGCGTGAGAGGATGGCAGGACACCAGGTAGGCGTTACTCTTCTTGTAAGGCTTCCAGGAGATGGTGGTTTGAGTTTGGGCCTCCTGTGGTACTCCTGTCTCGTTACCGAATGTGGAGCCGATTGGCACATTCACCTTCACAATGGGCAATCTGCGGCCCTCTGCATCAGGAAGGGGCACAAAGACCAGCGGCTCACGATACTGTGGGTTGCCACCGTTGTTGTACTCCACATGCTGGCTCTGACCACCAAGCCCATCGTCGCCACTGTTGCCCACTACCTGAACTCTGTTGTCCAAATCAGTTTCAGGCACATCCAGCCTATCATCAGCACCTCCTGGGCGGTTGGGCAGAGGCAGGGGAAGCAAGGAGGCTGGTTCTGGGCGGGAGAGACAGGGTTAGGAAAGCAAGCAGGTTAGACAAGGGGGGAGGTAAAGCAGCGCGGCAGTAACACATCTCAGCCAACAGGAGGCGACGTATAGGCAGCAGTGCTAGGGTACTACTTCATGGCAAAGTGTGTCTTAATGCAGTATTACAAACCCACAAGAGATATTTTGAATGACATTTCCAGAGGCATTCAAAATAAAAAGGGGTATTATTGTTTTAGGAGGCTAATGGTGATTGACTGTACAGTTTATCTCAAGGCCTCTGAGCTGTTACAGCAAAACGGTTCAGCTGAGCAGATTAAAGCTGCCATTCAAACCCTGACATTTTACAGGGTGTTTGCCCATAACTCATTTGAATTTTGGCACTTTACTACATCATTTGAATGCTTCACCTTTACCATCACATTTGTCACTGTACACATCAGAAGTTTCAAAATACTCACGAGTTCGGATTTTGCCCACCAGAGGTGTGCTCCTCTGTGAGTTCTGGATGGCGACGATCTTGATGATGTACTCAGTGGCTGGTCTCAGGCCTGAGGAGAGGAATAATCACCATGTAGTGGAATTGGTGAGTTTCACCTGACTTATTCATAAATCTAAATCATGTTTATCAATCAAAATTAAAATGACAAAATGAAACATGCTAAAGCCAAATTAAATAAACAATTTTTCAGAGACGAATATGCCCCTGAAATATATCTTCAGTGGCATTATCGTTTGTAGAGAAAATTACAGATTGACAAGCGCATACCTGATATGGTGGCGTAGGTTTGGCCGGAGTGGGGTCGTGGGATGAGTTCTCGTGGTCCTCTTCCTGACTCCTCGTAGGTAATATAATATCCCGTGATCTGTGATGCAGGTGGCTGCCAGGTGAAGGTGATGGAGGTCGGGGTCAAAGATGTGAATTGAAGTTGGGTGGGAGCCTGGACCACTGGTGACTCTGTGGAGAAATATATCATGTTAGATCATTTGATTGCTTGTTGCATCTAAGTGTGCACTGTGGGGTTTTCCAGTTGTGATTTGTGTCAAAGGCTACAGCTATATTTGTCGTTTCAATTTTTTTTTTAAGATCCAACCTAAAATCACTGATTTAGCTTTGCTCTGCTATAACATTGTCAAATTTAATGCAGGATAACCACAGATATCATGTTTTTTTATTCCATGACTTCTTCCACCTTGTAAAAACCTGGCGCCAAAATTATCCACAATGCAACTAGACAGCTGACAGTTCAGTCAGAGAGATGTGTTAGCTAGCCTCAAGCCGCCAGTCTCAATCAGATATGAGGAGTGCGCTAGAGAAGGCTGATAAGCTCACTTTTTTCTAACTCCATACCCCTAGATTTTTCAAACATATAGTCTTCAGACCCAGTGACATTGTTTGAGAAAATTATCAGACTTCATGCAGCTCCTTCTGGAGCCATATACAGTATATATATGCAGTAGTACTCCCAAAGACCTGTAAACAGACTTGAGTTTCCCTTTGTGACCATGGCACATTGCCCTACATTATGTCCATATTGTTGTTCATAAATAAAATAGGTGCTTCTGCTGTTGCTGTATTTATCTAAAACATTGTCTGCCTTATTTGTGCCATTTCTTTCTTGTTGTTTATTGACATTGCTTGTATTCACACTGCACTGCATATACTTTATGTACTGCATGTAAGGATAAAACACCAGCAACCACATTTAAATCAGCATTTCTGGATTTGGAAAAATCTGATCTAAATTCAAGATCACATTATGAAGCCTGAAATGCATTCACAATGAAACAGGGAGACTAGACACAGATTGGCCTTGTACCTGTTGCAATCGTGAGAGTAAATGGAGCGCTCCTTGTGTTGCCATTCAGAGTATACAGACTAACCGAGTATATGGTGCCTGGCTGCAGACCTTAGAAAAACAAAAAGCAGAAGCAAAATTGAAACACCCAAATCATACTTCAATCAAACTTACATCTGTAAACTGTTTCCAACTTCTTAAAGGTCTGTTTAGCAGGAAGGCATACCTGTGAGAGTGTAAGTGTTCGTTTCTCCTGAGATGGTCCTGCTGAAAGTGGGGCGTGAGCCACCGATGGGCGTGGCTTCAATGAGGAAACCAGTGATGGTTTCCAACTTGGTGCGCCAGGTCAGTGTGAAAGAAGTATCCTTCACATCAGAGATACGAACACGCCGAGGAGGACTTACATCTGCACCGAGGAGGAAAAAAAACATAAAACAGAGCAGTGGATAATAATTGGTGATGACCGGAAATGTACCCATTTATGGTACAGCTAGTTACCTTCCAGTGTGGTAGTCTCTCCCACAAGCGGTCTGCTGCTGACAGAGTTCTTCAGAGCATAGACGTGTACCTGGTATGTGGTTGCCACCTACGACACACAGACATACAGTTGATATTTAATCACTGACTGTGAATCCATGTAACTACTGATACAAGAACTCTGTTTACCATGAGCCCTGGCACAACGACACGTGTGGTCTGTGGATCAACGTTCATCTCTTTGCTGGGGCTGTTGATGTTCTTGGGGCTGACGACCACACGGTAGCCTGTCAGGCGTGCACTGGGAGCTCGCCATGACACAGTGAAGGAAGAGGGACTGATCTCTGAGATTTGCAGGCCGGTCGGAGCAGGGATTACTGAGACAAAAAAACACATTTAGAACTGGAGTCAGGGAACATACAAATAAGTCATGAATGTGTTGATGTTTTTTTATGTGTTTCTACCTGTGGCCTGGGTTCCCACCAACGGTGTGCTGGGTGTGCGGTCATGGAGGGCGATGACTTTAACAGTGTACTCTGTCCCAGGGCGAAGGCCGCTCAGCACCACACTGTCCTGGTCACCTCTGGGTGCTGCACGCAGCTCTCTCTCACCCTCCTCTGAGCTGGAGTACAGGACACGGTATGATGTCACTGTGCCCTCTGGACTGTCCCAAGTGATACGCATGGAGGTGGAGTCGATGTCAGAGAAGGTCAGGTCCTTGGGACGGTCCATAGCTGCAGGAAAGGAGGAAGATTGGTAGTTTTCATTTAATCTCTGAGTAGTTATTTTTTGATGAAAGACCATACACTTCTAAGACTAAATATATATATATATCTTAAAGTGACACTTCGGATTTATTTTGTCTAATTTGTTGTGAGTTATTTTAGTAGCAATAGAAGCCAGGACATTGGGTGGCAGGACTCTTGGTCAGACAGATAGTTGAATGACTGTGTGAATATGAACAGCAGCAAACATAGTCAGAAAGGAATGTTAATGCTGTAAAGCAATGAATTTAAATTAATAGGTACTATTTAAATGCACTGAATAATTTTGAGTAACTAGCATCACTAATACTGAAACAATCCCTAATTGAAATCTTTCTTGGATCAGTTTTCACTTAATTGAGTCAAACTAACCAGTGATAGCATTCTCCACCACAGGGGAAGAGGGTTGTCCGTCACTGCTCAGAGCATAGACACTCACGACATACTCAACAGTTGGCATCAGACCTGTGAACGTCATCTCTGTCTGATCTGTAACAGAGGAGCAGAAAAGGAGCCAGTGAGAAGAAGATACTGAATATGAAATTATATATTTAAAATAAAAGGATAGCCTGGTTCTGGTCTTACCGGGGGCTAACACCTCAGAGTATGAGGGTCCCAGGCCATTCTTGGGGACACTGGTTACTCTGTAGCCTCTGATTGGTCCCTGAGCAGGAGACCATCGTACTGTGATAGCATTGTCACTCACATCAGTCAATTTTAAGTCAGTTGGGGGCTCGGTATCTAAAGGAGAGACAAGACACATAACAAGCTTTAGATTTGGTTTAACCCCTAAACTATCTGAAATATTTTTTTCACGTTCCATACCAGTCTTATGTGTGATGTAGACCGGGGTGTTGGAGGCTGGGCTGTCCCCTCTTCCGGTAACAGCATAGACCGTGATGGTGTAGTCAGTACCAGGCTTCAGACCAGTGATGGTGGTGGTGGTCTGAGTGCCTGGGAGTGTGAACTCTTGAGGAGTCTCGCCACCTTAAAAGACAGTGAATAAAGGCAGAGTGTTAAACTCTCTTGATGGTTGAGGTTTACAGGGAATCTATGAATTAAAACACGTGTACTGACTTGTTCCTGCATAGGTGATCCTGTAGTTCTTCACTGTGACAGAGGGGGCGTCCCAGCGAATGGTTATACTGGTGGGGGTGGATGATGTTACCTCCAGGTCAGTAGGAGCATCAGAGACTGGAGAGGATTAGAAGAGGAAAGCAGAGAAGAAGAAGCATGTGCATTTTAATAAAATATGTTATAAATGGGGAATGTCACTAAGAGAATGAAAGAAGAGGTTACAGTAGAAACCAGTATAGAAACTCACTGGTAGCCTGAGTGCCAGTCAGAGGCTGACTCTCCTGATTGTTGTTGACAGCATACACATATATCAGATACTCTGTCTCTGGTGTCAGTCCAGTCAAAGTGAAGTGGTTCCTGGTTGGTGGCAGCCTCTCGTCCTTTGCCCGTCCGCCACTGGTCTTCTGATGGCGGATGCGGTAGCCGGTGATAGCAGAAGTTGGAGCCACCCAGTGAATGGTGAAAGAACTGGTGCTAATGTCAGAGAAGTCCAAGCCAGTGGGGGCATCTAGAGCTGGAGGGAAATATAATCATAATGGTAATTTAAAAATTACAACACAAATGATCCATTTTAACAATTTGTGGGGATGACTTGGCTCTGCGACCCTGTATGCAGGATAAGCGGTTGATGACAGATAGATGGATGGACTGACTTGGACTTTGTGGGTCCCAAATGTTTTAATACCATAGCACATCTTTTTTTCATGAGAGCCCCCCATGCCCACCCACAAAGCATTCATATACACGCAACCTTACCTAAAAACTGACAGCATGACTATCTATTATAAGACTTGTTTTAATGGCCAAATAACTAAATAACATTAATGTAAAGTATGTAACATGTATGAACTAACTGACATAAGTCCATACTACATAATTTAATATACAATATAGGCCTACTTTTAAGTAACTCAGGAATTTGAAAACAGTCAGCAGTTTTAGGCTATGTTGCTACACACATTTGCAGATTAATACAAGAAACAAAAATGAAGTATGCTAATTTTGTATTTGTATTAGTATTTTGTTCTGTTCGAAAACAGAGCAGGCTTGTCATGGGCATTGCATATTTAACAGAGTAAGTACTTTTTTGTTTGCCTGTTTTTATGTGATGAAACATAATTAAAAATGTATGTTAATAAATGTGAAGTCTTTAAGCACTGTTGGCCCCTCCTTAAGGCACCCGCTTTGGAAACCACTGCCATACTCACTTGTACTCTGAGTCCCTGTGACAGGTTGACTTTCTTGTTCACCATACACACACACAATACTGATACGGTACTCAGTGTTGGGCAGCAGGTCTATATGGAAATGGAGAGGTAAGTGTACAGTTAGAGTGACTTGACATGGAGAACTGCAAAGAAAAACAGCCCATTTTGGACTTAAACACCAGCAGTCCGTCAGATACTATTAAACACACACTATATGTATGTTGTCTTACTCTGCAGCAGGAAAGTATTGGTTGCTCCGCCAACATTAACTTCCTTGACATCATCATCTGTGGCTACAGGGTGGTAACGGATGACAAAGCGGGAGATGTCGCTTGCTGTGGCAGCATGGGGGACTGTCCATGTCACCCTAATGTGGTCAGGACCCACTCCTCCAAACTGAAGGTTGGTGGGAGCAGGAATGGCTGGAGGAGTGAGGGTTAAAGGTTATAGCTAACACAGGAAAACAAAGAGGTTAACTAAATAAAAGCAGATTACAGTGGAATAAAGAAAATATCATTGAGATGATAGATTTATGAAATTTACTATATTTTTTGAGTTTATTATATGAGTTCATAAAAAGGCTGTTAATGTGCCTTCATTATTTTTTTCAGATAAAAACCAAGCCCTTCCCACTGGCCTATTTTATCTCACTGTTAGCTCACTATTTTGGTTTCATAGCTTATTTAGATTTGGGTTGGATATCACTCCGCTCATTGACATCAATTCCAGCACCAGTAGTGGGCATACTGTAATTCAGACTAGATAAAACATTAGTTGCCTCTCTCTATTGACTCTTCCAAAATAAGGTTCCTTTCTATTGAGCATCTTTGAGAAAGTCGCAGCTTTAAGAAAATCCATTTTTGAGGCATTCCAGGTTTTTTTTCTTTTGAAAGAAAAATAATGTATTCTTATGGAAATAGTTGAAGAGGAGTGTAGTGGCTAAGTCTACACTTAAAGCCACTGAGGGTTGCGTAGACAGGCATCCAATTGACGCGCTCGCCCAGCCGCCATAGCCCACTGCTGTAACACGAAATAATGTTGCTTGCACTTGCCGTTTTGTTTTCTTTTATTATTCACCGATGTTGATTTTCAGGTAGGTACAATAATCCATTAAATGTTACACACCACAAGAAACACATACGGCTTGCCCAGCGTAGCGTGCCCGAGCGAAGCGGTCAAAAAACTATAGGTGCTCTCCACCGTCCAGCAACACCCTCTCACCTGTACAAAGGTTCCTACCTAAATTACCTTTGTGGCTCAAAAAACAGACGGGAGCCACCTACTGGCCCACAAGAGTACCGCACCCAATACAAAAACCCTACAAATGGCTCTTAGAAGGAGCATGAAGAGGAATACGTTGTGAAGGTGAAAATAATGAAAATATTACGACAATGACAGAAGGGGAAATATTGGAGCTGGCTCCAATTTGACCTAGACCCAGCTTTAACAGGAAATGTATCTCTTATTCTTTCTGTCATCTTCATCTTTTTTATACACACACTCACTTTTCTGTGGACACATTTGTGTGTTTGATGCCTATTAATAGCAAGTGTGAATGCTTTCCTGGTGGCTCCTACCTGGTGTGACAATAGTGGACACAGGTACACTTTCCAAATGATCCTTGGTAGTGTAGACACTGATGTTGTACTCCACCCCGGGACTCAGGCTCTCTATCACCCACGAGGTTTGATCAGCTCGGACATTTTCTTCCAGGGTGTTTCCTCGCTGGCCGTTAGTCGGGTTGCTTATCACTCTGTAGCCTGTGATGCCTGCAAAGGGAGGGGGAACATGACAAATATGTAGGAGATAAACCATGATGTTGTGAGGTTTTTGTAATTTATGAGTCACTGAGAACAGAAAATACCATTTGAAGGCCATGGCCTAGACTTGGCGTTATCCAATGGGCTGGCAGAGCATGGGGTGCACAGTCAATATTTACCTGGTGTTTTGGAGGCTACCCAGTGCACAGTTAGATGTCCTGTGTTGGGGCTGGACTGCACTCTGAGGTTAGTGGGAGGAGACAGGGCTGCAAAGAGAGGAAAAAAGACCATGACACAAGCATGAGAAACTTGATTCGATGCAGCAGTAACTTCTTACACAAACTCATGCCAAATGGTTTCAACAGTGCTTTGTGAGCTGATAGCAGTACTAAATCAATCGGGTGATTAGCTATACAACTTCTTTGGCCAATGCATTGCAATAAATAGAATTAGACACGCACAAGTGACAACGTCGCGGGTGATTGGGTTTCCACTGTTGCGTCCGTTGAAGATTGGCTGAACGCTGTAGGTGTACTGAGTTCCAGGAATCAGACCAGGAATATAAATGCGTCCAGAGTCAGAGGTTTTTTCTCTGGGAGACTCGCCTTCCTGGCTGGGAAGCACAGACAGCTGGGGAGAAAGAAGCAGACATGCAGATTTGAGAAACCTTGAAAATACATTTAAAACATACAGCAAAGACATTAACTCTGCATGAATTGATTTTTGTGGCCACCTGGGGGCAGCACACCCAGCTGCACAACACTTACATATTGTTACCTTACAAAGTTGATACTGCGATCATGTTAATGAAACTGTTGCCTATTTACAGACACAGAGCAACACTGGCATTCATTTAAGGTCATGTGCCAGGCCACCATACAAATTTAAGTGCAATTTTTACTCTCCTTTATTCTATGTTTTGCTCTCCACCAACTGAGTGAAATGTGGTTCTTTAGCTGCTTTAGCTCCACTATAGTCACCACCTAGTTGCAAACACTGTCTGTAGTTTGGTGCTGGGCAGGAGGTGTACAGTGCTTTTACCACAGCTGAGTGATGAGTGTGAATCAAAACAGTAAAGTTGCGGGCCGTAAAACCAAAATAATGATCTAAAAGACGCTATGAAGCTTCATAGAGCTGACGGGAAGTATAGAGTTGGAGGATAATTATTATTATTATTATTGTTTGCCATTACGAGTAACACTTTTTAGACTATGTGTAGTTATTTCATAGTATAAAAATATGGATTAGAGCAGCTTTAATTTTGTTTGAAAAAGTGTGTCTCTAGATGATGAACTGATTTTATTTTTTTGACGTGGTGAGATGATACAGTGTTTACCTTGTAGCTGAATCTGCGGACAGGTATCCAGGTGATAATGATAGAGGTATCAGTGACCTCAGTGCTGAAAGCGGGAGCATTTCCCCTCTGGGGAGCTGAGAGAAGGATGAAATGTGGAAAATCATATTCAATTCATTGCTACAATTTACTATTCTCTCTGGTGATGTTCTGTTTCTTTTAGTACTGACCGGTGGTAAAATATGTAGTGACGCCCTCGCTGAGCTCACTGTCCAGCTCAGAATGCAGGGTGGCAGTGTACTGGGTGTCTGGACGTAAATTCCTCAAAGGGTACTGAGTGACCATGCCTGGGATCCTCTTCTCGATGGGGTTGGAGCCCTCGATGCTCAGGAAGAGACGGTAGCCACTGACGATGGTGCGGGGAGACTCCCAGATAGCAAGTGCACTGTCTGGACCAATTTCAGTGAAGTGCACATTGGTGGGCGAATCGGGTTCTGGAGGGGTTGGAAAATAAAACACATGTAAGGCAGAAAAATCACTCATGTTTTGTATTCTGTATTTTGTTTTTCTGTGTCATTCGGGCTCCTTTCTCCATGGTGATACTTACTGGTAGACTTTTCTCCTACAAGCGGCTTGCTCTCCACTCCACCATTGACGGCATAGATGTAGAAGCGGTAGAGTGTGCCTGGCTCCAAGTTGTTGATTTCAGCATATGCGCTGGGTGAGATGGACAGCTGCATCGGCCTTGTCTCAGTGCCATCAGGACCAACTGGGGAGAAGGTCACCTTGTAACCGGTCACCTCACTAGGTGGACTGATCCAGGTGATGGTGATCTTCACATCTGTCACTTCGTTGAACTGCAGGTCTGTGGGCGCCAGGACCTCCTCTGTGGACAGGAAGTGGTAGGAAGTGACAAAAAGTATAGTCATAACGAGACTTACAAGGGTCCCCATTTTGTTTGCATTTAATATGTTTGTTAGGCCTCAAGGATACGCACAATGTGTTTTGTTCAGAAACACTGCATGTAAACATAACTATTCACAAAAACTCCACAGGGCACCTTTAACTTAATTAGTTATGTACAAGGCTAACTTAAAAACACTATGTACAGTAAAACTAAAAATCTATTTGGTTTAAAAAATCAGGCCTTGAAGAGGTGGTATTATGCTCATTTTCAGGTTCAAAATCCTGTTTAGGGGTTGTACCAGAACAGGTTTACATGGTTTAATTTTCAAAAAAACATCACATTTTTTGTCATACTGCAGATAGCAATCTCTAAATGATCTTGGTTGGGAGTTGCACAAGCGCAGTTCGTAGTTAAAGACTACTAGCCAATCAGAAGCAGAGAAGGGCGGATCAGTGAGAAGCTGGTAAATGGGGCTTCGGTTCAGCTGTAAATGTTGCCGACCAGCTTGGCAACATGAACTGGAGCAAGAGTTTCAAAGTGGTGAGTTATTAATCTGTAACAAATGTATCTTTCATCCATAAAGTTTTAACCAAACTCTGTTTCTACATCACAGTAACAACTTTATGTCCATTGACTGCCTGGAGGGTAGCGAGTGTTTGGAAGGGAGATGAGAGCTATGTGCTGCAGCACAGTGTTTTTCCACCGGTGTTGTTGAGGGTGTGTCAGACTAGCCGCCTGGCTAGTCCAACACAGGAAAAAGCCAAAAAACATAATACCACCTCTTTAACAACTTTGAGACTGAGATATTTACAGATTTCAATTGGAAATTCCAATTTAAGATATATGAGGATTTATGATGTATGTGTGTGCCTCTGTCTGGGTGTGGGCTATACATGCATGCTTGCTTTGTTTTAACTACGTCTGAACAGGTGTCTGTTTCTAAGCCCACCATGAATTAAAGAGTTCGTTCAGGGGCCACAATAGACTAAGATGAAGATAAGAATCCTCTGAAAAGATATTACAGTGTTATAACTTTAGCTGAAAAAGCCTATTTTGACAAAGCAATGTTTTGACAAGTTCAGTCTTTCTCAAACACTGGAAAGCCCCTCCTGAAGCTCCCTAGCCATATAAGGAATCTTTAGCTGTGAGTATAAACTTTATCTGCTCAGCTTTCACTGACAGCCAAAGGACTGATGATGAGAATGATCTAAAAAGAATACAATCTAAAAAATAGAATGACACACTGTGATTGCAGTGTTTTAATAAAACAAAAAACTTGCCATTGGCTTAAGATTTGAAGCACTAAATTACACTATTTATAACAATTTTTATTTCAGCTTTTTTACTACCTGAAAGATACAGTATTTGTTTAGAAATGTGTACCTGGTAGAGGAGATCCGGCAGTATTGACCTGTACGAAAACAGGCTCACTCTCCTGGTCCTCCTTCACAGCGTAGATGCTGATGTTGTAAAGAAGACCGGGGCGAAGGTCACCCAGGTTCACTGAGGTCTCTGTCTGTGGCAGTGTCAGCTCAGTGCTGCTGCCTTCCACTGACGGAGTGTACACCACACGGTAACCTGGCAGGCACAAACATACATTTACACACAGCCAGAGTAAAATGGATCTCTATTTAAAACTACTAATTTAAATCACATATAAACACACATATAGAGACATGTTCCTTACCAGTAATAGGAGCCTGAGGCCTGGACCAGCTGATTCGGATGGAGGTCTCTCCCACTTCATCGACTGCATGCTGGGCGGGGGTGTCAGGAGCTGAGGAAAGGATGGAAGTCATTAACATCGTGTTTTGTGTAAAAATGTACAAAATTTGAATAATCCTGAGCTCATTGTCATGATAACGAGGAGGAGAGGGACTCTCCCACCTGTAGTCTGGGTGGTAGACAGAATGAGGTTTGGTTGTCCCTGATTTGGGAGCTCGTAGACGTTGACGTTGTATCGGCGTCCTGGCAGGAGGTCATCGATTGTGACAGACGTGGCTGTGCGAGGAACATCTGGATAAGCAGACAAAAAATGTGTTAATCCACATACTAGTATAAATTAGTTTTTTATGATTTAGACACACACTTTACATGATAGTAGCTACAGTATGTTTTTGATATTTCTGGGTGACTGAGAACATTTGGGCAATGCTGCAAATCAATGAGAAGTGGCAAGATTGGATTTTTCTAGGATTTTTGCACAAAGTACCTTGACTTCCAGGTATTTGATTGACTGGGTTAGCAAAAAATGGACAGACTTGTCTGATCATTTTCCAGAAAATCTACTATATGACCACAATACCTTGATAAAATCACATAATCTCCCATTATAGAATGCAAAGTTTGAGAGGTTTAAGCATACTATTAAAATGTCGCAAAAAAGAAAGAAAAAAAATTGCGAAATATGTGTGTTTCCATCAGCTGGTTTGGAGGGAATAAACCAGGCTACGACAAGCGTAGTTACATCAGTAGCTGACATTACACACGGCTGTAATAAACAAGACGTGTGTGTTCCAAACCAGAAACAAAACCACTTGCTTGAACCTGATGGCAAGTCATCTTAGAAAAATGGAGAGAGGTCCTCAGAAATGTGTTTCAAGCGGGCAAACTCTTACCAGCCATGTCTCCGCACGCTATGGGAATATCCGGTGTTACACCGAGTTTTTCATGCCTGCCGATAATTGCATGAACCCTCCAAATAATGCTTTAGAAAGCTACAGTCTCCTTTGTGGGGTCCATCAATGGGGATAAATGATTCTAAGTATATAGCCTATTCTGTGAACATTTAGAGTTGTTAATATTTTATTACACTCAGCAGAAGCAGCATTCATTGAGATTCAGCAAAAATATACAGTAATAACCCCCTATGATCAGTGTGCAGAGCAAAGGATCTGAAAAGGACCTTTAAGACGTGAATGCATAGTTTGACAGAACAGATGATGAAGGCTACCTGCCCAGATTTGCATCCATCTCTTTTTTCAGCACGAATGAGCATTACCAGCCGCAAGGTGCATGAAATTCTTGGCCAGCATGCAGAACTCCCCACAACCGGACAAGACGCAGACAGCAGAAGCAGCTGATCAGACGTGAATTACAAGTTCGCAATGTCAGAACTTATTTGGAAAAAGTGTTTCTGTCTCCCATTTAGCACATTAACTCTTTTTTAACAAAGGTAAAAACCACCTCAAGCGACTGTAAAAACCTTTTTGCAAAATTAAGGATTTTTTTTTTATTTTGCCGTTTCCATCAACATTTTCTAATGCGATACTTTAAAATGTGCATTAAAAAACGCTGATGGAAACACGGCTACTGTGTATAATACAACAAATCTGTTGATCACATTTTACCTGATATACCTCACTCAATTACTTGAATTATTATGGAGGCATTGTGGAGGTTTCAGTGATGGCCAAAGGCTCTTACCCAGGACTTTCGGCTTGGCCCCTTCCTCACTGAGCTCATACTCCACCCTAAAGCCAGAGATGGTAGCAGAGGCTGATGTCCAGGACACAACAAAGCTGTTTGAGGTGATTTCTGTCACAGACTCAGAAGTGTCAACCTCTGGAACAGGCTGGGTCGTCTCTCCCTCCGATGTTTCCACTTGAGAGATAAAAAGGATATAATGATCACGCGAATATTTGTTTAGATTATTGGCACTGAGGGCATGTCACTACTGACGTCAACTTACAAGACCCTTGGGTAGTGGTAAAGTCAAAGCGTGTAACCTCGCGGCGTCCATATTGAAAAAAGCTGATCAGCTGACCCTCATAGGTGATGCCTGGACGCAGACCACTAATGGTGTGGGAGTTGAGATTCCCAGGGATAGTGACCTCTCTCCAGGAGTCACGGCCATTTTTCTAACAGAAGGGGTAAAAAGATAAAAAGCTCATGGGTTTTAAATCAAATTTTAACAGCATAAAGCATACATTGAAGAGAGGATAATCTTAAATTCAGGCAAAATGATTGAAAGCTTAAGGTTTTTCTCAGCTGCTGTTTCCCACCTCAGCAAACAGACTAAAATCCCTTAAAGTGCTTTAAAGTGAAACACAAACATCTGCTATTATATTATAACTAAGCAAACTCCATCTGCTGAAGAAGACCATGTTATCTGCTTGAACGCTCCAGAACAGCTATTAAATGGAATTAGTGGTGAGATCGTTTTCTCAACTGGATTAACCTGATTTCTAAACTCTTGGTGGCAAGCAAAGATCTTCAGCACAGATTTGATGACGTTTGATTTACTGGGATTGTTAATTCAGAAAAGCAAGACTTTATATCATAGCCTGTATATTTTGGACTGGACATTGGCTCATGCCCATTTACTGCCACATCCTACTTTAGGAATATTTGGATTGGTTTTGCACTCTGTTGGAAAACTACAAACTTTCCCAGCAGGAGAGCCAGATGAAGGATTTGAGTGATCCAAAATATACAAACCCCTTTAGAGGAAATCGTTTTGACTTCAGTTACGTTTCATAAACATTTGAACCAGCTTGTCACTCTTTGAGGTATTCAAAGAGAAAAAGATGTGTGAAAAAAATCACAGGGAGGGGAATATTTTGCTTGGAACCAACTACAAACTGTGTTTGTATATGCAGACTGTAATGGAGAGTTCATGTACCCTCTAATCAACTTGTTTGTCCATGCTGAAATTTCAGTCAACTTTGCCAGAAGCACTTGACTTCATTCGAAATGTTGGTCATCTTTACTAATGCTACTGGACAGCAAATTTAAAACACCCTTTTTAGAAAGAAATAAGAGCTCACTAGCATTTACAAAGGAAATTTCTAACCAGCATAACAAACCAAAGTAGTGACTCACAATTCTCCATTTGAGAATGTACTGGATAATTTGAACAGATGAAGGGGGGCTCCATTGAATGGGGTGGGAGTCTGGCTGTTTTCCTGCCTCTGTGATGATCACCTGGACAGGTCTGTGGCCAGCTGAGGAGTTGGGAGCAGGTGTAAGGAAAGATTTAGGGGAAGACATCAGGAAAGAGTAGGAGAGACATGAACACAGCTGCCATACTCAATGAGAATAAGACTCACACATTGTCAAAGACAGATAATACAACAGTGTTACCTGTAGAAAGTGGGGGTGAAAGTTGGCCCACTTTTGTGTGAGCCTCTGTCAGAAAGATTCTTCCTTTCAGGACAGAACCAAACCACCAGACGGTGCTAAACCAGCCGAAACACCCACTGATATCTTATAGTGTGACATAACACCGGAGTACTATATTCCTCACAGTTTGTCTAGCCTCAGTACCTCCAAGAACACACACACACACACACAGACACACACACACACACACATCTTCAAACGTCCTGCTCTTGCGTACTTTCCTCTGCTACTGAACATGGTGAGATAAATGTTGCAACTGCAGCTTTTTAGGTCAATGTTTGATTCAGGACACACAATGTGCTGCAGTACAAAGTATCACATTAAGCAACTTTTACTCAAATAGAGGAAGATACCAGAGGGAGGAAGTGTGTTTAAGGCTACCCCCCTACCGGCCCAGCGTCCCTTTCCCCTCTGCAGGTCAGCACAACAACACTCTATACCGAGCGGGGGGAGGAAAAACCTCACCAACTACAAAGGCCAAGGGGAAGACAGGGGTGACGTGATTGGCCGACTTCTCCATTTGCCAGACTTCAAAGTGGAGAAAAATATTCATGTATGTCTGTAATGGACATCAGAGATGTGTATGTATTTAGGTGTAAGTCATGCTACTCTGAATATATGTGTCCTGTCTGTGTTCAGATTGGACTAAGTTATGACTCTGAGGGGAAAGTGTGCCCAAATTGTATCAATAGGACACTATAAAATCTTCTGGTTTGCATCACTTTTGTTGTTGTGTGACTTA
Source organism: Lepomis macrochirus (assembly GCA_024633595.2). NCBI lineage: Eukaryota > Metazoa > Chordata > Actinopteri > Centrarchiformes > Centrarchidae > Lepomis > Lepomis macrochirus. The sequence continues at coordinate 28,330,514 of JALXJV020000006.1, read as the reverse complement.
CAGTATATAAACACTTTTTTATATACAGACTATGTGGACTTTTCCTACCTTGGTGGGTCTGCAGAGGTTCACATCTTATCTCTCCAATCCCGTTACCATAACAATAACAGCGGTAATGGATGTTGCGGATGACTTTGTCCCATGTCTCACCAATCTGATAAAACGCCCTGGTTTGTGGCTCCTGGCACTGATCTATGGTAGAAAACATAAGAGGTGATTGAATGGGACAGAGAAGGGTGGGGTTGTAATTCTCATCTGAAAAGTGCTTTAGAATTTGAATTCCCCAACAGCTGAGATAATCAGCCATGAACTCACCAACAGCGTCACACTTCCAGCGTCCACGTCCCTGTCCATAGCAGGTGCAATTCATCATATAGCCTTCATTGTGGAGTTTGGAGAATTCCTGGTTTACTTCATAGGACAAGCCATCAACAATGCACTGATCTAGACGCATAAAAGAGGGGCCAAGTCAACATGAAGCTTTTTATTTTATATGACCACTGCAACTACTTCAAGGGTTAACATTTTTGTTTCAAATCCAGACAGAGTTAGCTCTCTGACCTCGCAGCTGTGAGTGAGCAACACAACTCCACTCCCCACGGCCGTTGCCCAGACATGTGCACTCCATCATGTGACCCATGACATCATGGCGTTTGTCCCACTTGTCGCCTACACGGTGCATCACTCCATCGTTGGTGGTACATAACTCCTCATGGGCTACATAAAGAAAGAAGGGAATAAAAAGTTTTAAAACAATCTGTACTTTGCTCTTTGTGCTAGCAGTGTGTGTTTTTGATGAATCAGTGCATTCACATGCTAGAGTGTGTGTGTGTGGACAGGGAATTCTCCTTAGCCCAGTGTCAAGACGACATATGTAATCAAATGCTATTATTTAGTCATGGGAGAATCATTACTCTCCCATAACCCCTCTCTCCTTTAAACACTAGCTATTGGGGACAGCTGTTGACTCCCCAATTGTCGACAAGTCACCCATGCAACCAAACAGTCATTAGCATCTGGCAACTAGATGAGATAAAGACCTAAGCATTTAGTGTAATTACATGCAAACCCAAAAAGTATGTGGCAGCATGTTAGTTTATTATTTAAACATTTCTGACTTTGACCATGCAACCGAGAATCATTGAGGACTAGTTGGTTGCAGCAAGAGTTAGATGAGAAGATTGATACCACTCTCATGTCTGTTAGTTCCACATTGAGCTGAAGCCACCAGCCACCACCACCACATTGAGCTGAACAGCGAGCCTGGTTCTGTCCAAAAGTTAACAAAACACCTGCCAATGCCTCTAAAGCTCGCTAATTCACATGTTATAATTTGTTTAATCCAACAAAACCAAGTGTAAAACAAACAATTTGCATTCTTTCTCTCATTTAGTTAGTTACTATTCCCTATACAATAGAAACTCAATAGTTTACTCCATAGTGAGCAGTACATTGAGATTTTGTCTCATCACTCACAGGTGTCGCACAACTGTAATTTTTGCATCTATGAAACGTGACACATTGCTTTGTGGGATTGTCATCAGAAAGAAGCAGATCTTTGAGGGTATTATAACATTATATTAGAATTGAAGATGTTTCTTCATCCAAGTGAGAATTAAAGAAGCCCCTTGGATGAAATGCGAAATGTCTTCTAGTATCTTTAACCAAGTCCAGTTGCCTTGATTTCAACCTCACTTGGATATTCCTTTAAGCATTTTGATTTTATATTTTACATGAATAAATGTAAATTGGAAAACTCTCTATTGTTCTCTTTCTCTAGAAAACAAACTCAATTGCTTTATATTATTAGACATTTAACTGACAAGTTTGAAAGCAACTGCATGCATCATGTGGAACACACAAAGCAGCAAACACAAACACTCACCAGCCATGGGGCAGAACCCATAGTGCTGCTCTGTGTCATAGTCATGAGTGGTACCGCACCACCTCATGCCGTCACGGCGCCCGTCAGAGGTGCAGTCAGTGTAGTTGCGGCCACTGTAAAGGAAGGGAAAGTGGCACAAAGCGCCGTTGGAGTTTCCACCTAGTGTTGTCACAATGGCTGTAATAAAGAGAACACAACAGTTACTCTTTATCTTATCTATCCCACCATACTACTATGTGATCTCTTCTTTAGAGTTTGGGAACTTTGACTTCTGAAAGATTTGCTAATGTTTACATAAACATTCTCTGTAAATATGACAATTTCCATTCCACAACCCTGAGTCTCACCATTCTTCTCAGTACAGAAAGAGTACTGCTGTTCTTTTTCGTAGTCTGAGGTTGTAGAGCACCAGAGCTGCCCATCTGTGCGTCCGTCTGAGGTGCAGGAGTAGTAGGTCTTTCCCATAAAGACGAACGGGAACACACACGGCTGGCCATTAGAGTTGCCACCATACACCTGGCTCCTGGCCTCTGCACAGACATGAAAAAATTGTAATTATTGCAGAGACAAAGCAATGTGCATCCAATAATGATGATCATTTGAGTGGTGTAACTTGAATATCATTCATCCATCCATCCATCCATCCATCCATCCATCCATCCATCCATCCATGCATCGCCAAACGCTGCATACAGGGTTGCGGGGGGGAGCCTATCTCAGCTGACATTGGGCGAAAGGCAGGGTACACCCTGGACAGGTCGCCAGTCCATCGCAGGGCCACACACAGACAAACAACCACTCACACTCACACACCTAAGGACAATTTGGGAGACACCAATTAACTCAGCCTGCATGTCTTTGGATGGTGGGAGGAAGCCAGAGCACCTGGAGAGAATCCACATGGACACGGGGAGAACATGCAAACTTCACACAGAAAGGCCGGAGCAACCGGACTTGGAACTCAAGACCTTCTTGCTGTGAGGTGACAGTGCTAACCACTGCACCACTGAGCCACCATGACATGAATATCGGTGGTTCTTAAATTTATTTAATGTCAATTAGAAACATAAGGGATCAGAAAGTCTTATTTGAAAAGATTTTGTCTTTCTTTTTAATTTTTTTCTTTTCAAAAACTACAAAAGTGATTTAAGTTTGATGAGTTTAGTAAGATAAAACCAGAGTCAAAATCATCATAAATCCACCTTCCTTCTGTACTAGAGACCCCTGCTTTTCTTCCCTCCGTCCTGTACTCACCCCACTCCTGACAGCTGACTCCGTTGCCCAGACAGGTACAGAGCATCTGCTTGCTGCCCTGACTTCTGAACCAACGCTGTCCATCGTAGTAGGTGGCTCCAGAGTCTGTGCGGCATGTACCCTGGTCAAGGAGGTACAGCTGATTCCGTGAATGGATGGGGGTTACCATGACAGTGCCTGTTGCTGTGTATCACCAAACAAATTGAAAGAATGATGAATGTCAGAGCTGTGAATGCTGAGAAGATAAGAGTAAAGTGCCATCTTCAGCAAAATTTAACTTAAGTAAGCGTTTAGATTTTGAGTCTCACTTCGGCCTGCGTTGTGTCTCTCACACTTCCACTCTCCACGGCCATTTCCTAAGCACTGACACTGCAAGATGTTTCCACTTGTGTCCTTCTTTGTCCATGTGTCTCCGATACGGTGGGACCTCCTGGTGTCCTGGTCATTGCAACGGTCTGGATGGAGAACAACAGTGGTCAACAGATGCCACTCAAGTATGTAAAAGTGTGTGTGTTCATTTGCGTGTGTTTATGTTTTTCTTACTCCTTGAGGTGCATGTGATGCGTCCATTTCCCTCTCCCAGACAGGTACAGTCCAGCATCATCCAGCCTTGGTACTGTCTCTCCCAGGTCTCCCCAACGAGGTATGTCGATGCAGTACCAGAGTCGAAGCACCGCTCAGCTGCACAGAAAACACAGGAAAGCCATAATTTATTGCACCTGGAGTCTGACACAAGATACAACTTGAAAAGTGTCTTAATCACCCCAGACACATCCAGGTGAAATTAACCAAGTGAAAATCAATAGCTGTGGCATGAGATGGATAAAGAGAAGAGACGTGCACTGTCACGCACTCACTTTCTTTTTCTGGTATGTTGTCAAATATTTACAATGGTATCTAGCACAGTCATGCTTCTGAGAAATTATCCTGTGTGTATGTTTGTGTGTTTGCGGTTACAGCTGGACAGTGAAGCTTGCATGTTTAAGTTGCAATATTTCACAGGTATCTGAATTCCAGAGGTCACATGGAAAGCGGTGACATCCTGGTTGGACTGGAGGTTTATATTTATAAGGTAAAAATACTCACCCAGAGGTTTGCAGGTCCACTCTCCTTTGCCATTTCCAAGACACACACACTCCAACCTGTCATGAGGCCTCTGCCAAGTGTCCCCAATTTTGTAAGACCTCCCGCCTTCATGGCAACGATCTGTGAGTAACAAAATGTAGATGCTCTATTTGTTTTCAAACATGTTCTTATGCTCAGTATGCACTGAATAGCTATCCATCATTCAAATTTTGTATTTATAGATTTAAATGTAAGAAAAACATTTAATAAAACATTATAAGGTAAGGCTATGTGCATAAAATTAATGAAATAAGCAAAGAACACAAATTTAAACTAATACAAAGACAAACGTCTCTTCTCTTAATTTGAATTGAAAAGCACTCATATTGATTTAAATAGATAGATCAGTATGCTTAGGATTGATTTTTGAACTGCAAGCAGTTTAGTATTCTTTTTACTCACTTGCAATGGTACAGCTGATCCTGCCCCGACCAGAACCAATACAGGTGCAGTCCCACATCATTCCGTCCTTTGGTCTCTCGTAGGTTTCACCGACTCGGTATGTCCGGTCATTGTATTTATCATAACAGGACTCCTCCACTGAGAGAAAAACAGAGGAAATATTTAAAGATGTTGTTACTGCGAACCTGCTGCGGATAGTTCTCTTTCTGCGCAACGCACTGATGACTGAACAAGCGTGCCCTTAAAGCAACTCTGTTTTAGTAATGGTGCGATGTAGGCTACAATTTTTACTTTAGGCATACTTGCTGGAAATCGCACAAAAGTTCTAAAACAAATGATACTAGACTGGGAAGAGATACCCCACCAAAGTCAGTTTTCACTCGTTTTCAGATGTGAAATGTGAAATGAAATAGCTTGCTAAGACATGTCTATATTAAACCAGTTGGTCTCTCACTGACCTTCGGGTTTAGTTTTACATTGGATGCCTGCTGCTCCATTGCAGGTGCACACCAGTGTACTACCAAGGTAGGGTTTATCCCACTGCTCGTTCAGTCTGAATGAGCGACCGTTTTCCTCACAGCCGACTAGAAATCATGTAATAAGAAGATTGTTACTACAATTATTTATTTAAATTTGGACCATAAATGGCGATTAAAGTATTGGCTGATTTGGCTTATCACAAAAGAAATATTAAACCATATAAATGCGAGAAATTATTATGACTGAAGTTACTGCAAATAGTTATAGATAGTCATCCAGCAGAAATCACTTTCTAATGTCTAAGAAAAACATCTTTGACATTTTACCCATTATGGGAAATTGAACTCAACTCAAGAATACTTTAAAATACGTCCTTGTACCAACCTGGACTTAGTGCTGCTGCATCATGGAGCTCAGGATACACCTGATACTGTCCAGATTGTCTTTTGCTCTTCTTTGGCAAGCCGTGGACTACGCTACTTACGCACAGCGCAACCAGTAACCCTGTGAGTGGGCTACCAGTCATTTTGTGGGAAAGGCGAAAAAGCTAGTTAACAAAGCAGTGTTTAAAAAAAGGAAAAAGAAAAAAGAAGCAAGTGCAGGACTATGGTTTAGCGTGGAGAGATCTTAGTTCTGTCCCTTTTTCTCAGCTCCCCACTGCCGCCTCGCAGCTGCTGCACCAGACTGGGGAGAGGGGAGAGCAATGGCTTTATACCCGGGCACACCACTGCAGCCTATTGAAGGGGAGGGCTTTAACTGGAGCTTGGATGATCCGCCCGAGTGCGGGCATTACTGACAGTCGATCGTGAAAGCAGGAGACAAGAAAAAAAACAGGTTGATGAATGAGTATTGAAGTTTAAGTTCCAAGTGAGATGTCACAGGGATAATTGATAGTCTACATGCTGTGATGGGGTCAGAGGAAGTCTTTTTACTATCATTGGAAAAAACAGATGTTAGCATTAAAACTGCAAACAGGATAAGCGGGTCCTTGCGTATCATGGGCGTGCAGCGGCTGTGGCGCAGTGGCTGGAGGTCGCGTCTCTGAATCATCGCGTGTTTTGGACCGGTCGGCCCTGGACCGGTCATGAAGGAGTTAAACATCACTTCATGTGTCCCTTGGGTGGCGCTAGACAACGTCCGCTAATTATATGTGTTGTGGACCATGCTGTATAAATCAAATTATATTTTTCGCAAAGGTTCATGTTGCCGGTAGGTGGTGCTATGGCATTGAGTGAATATTGACTTGAAGCTATGCTCAGGGTGGGACACATGAAACAAGTAAAGTTTGGTACAGGGGCGAGTTCAATCTCAAAACGTTTTGCACCGGTTTGCACGCCACGGACACGCCCTTCAAGGAAAACTCACAGATAGCACAAATTTTTATTGTCAATGCTTTTAAATTAAACAGACACAATTTAAAGACGATACAATTAATTCTTTAAGAGGAGTTCATAAAAGTATCGACCCTGTAAAAGGCAAAAAGTGGGTCAAAATTACACATCCAAATGAAAGTGGCTGACTTCCCTTTGGGTTTAGGGTATGGCTCCAGGAGGGTTTTTTGTGTATCTTGAGATGACACGTGCCATAAAGGTTTTGTTCATCTAGGTGAAACAGGACGTGGGGACTGCTTCTTTGAAGGTTGACTTCCTTTTGCCAGAAGATGGCGCTGTGAATATGAGTTAATTTTGACCTGTAGATGTGTTCAGGGCAGGTTCAGGGCCGGACCTGTAAAGATATAAGCATGTACAGTGAAGTTACTAGAACTTCCTCTTTATGGCGAAGCATCAAACTTCGCAGCCACACAACGGACAAGCCGTTACACGAAAACTCACAAGTTTCTCAACATAGCATCATCAATGCCTTACGGTGCTTTCAGACCAAACGCGAAGCGAGCGTTTGGGGCGGTGAGTTTACATACAAAGTCAATGCAAAGACGCGTGGAGCCGCGATTTCCAGTCGAGCAGCACGAGGCGACGCGAAGGGGGCGGGGCCGGCGACGAAGGCAACGCGATGGAATTCGCGTGAGTTGAAAATATTCAACTCACGCGAAAAAGTCGCACGACGCTGAGTCGCGATAGCCTATCAGTGTTGAGATTGTTCATACATCACCGAGGCTTCAGAGTGTTGTGTCGAGAGGGCCGGGCAGAGTGGGGGATTGAAAATCTGCAGGCCCGGTGACAGCTGCTAAACTTGGGCTGGAGGAGCAGGGAGCAATGCTCCAACCTTTGGAGAAATAAACACCCACAAGTCGGTCGGATTCGGCTCTGACAGCTATGCCGTTTACTCGCAGGAGGAGCTTGGAGTTAACTGTTTTTATTAAATTAGCTTTTTACTTTAGTTTTGGGGATTTCAACGTTGATTTATCTTGACCGGAGCTTCTCAGCAGCTAGATTCCGTGCAAATCTGGTTACAGTGTTGTTGTTAGCGTCATTAGCTCTGTCGGACTACGATTTCATATTTATAAAACGGGACAAAGCTGGACATTACTTGGAGAAAAGAAAGCGAGGAGGTTGAACTACCTGGTGAGTTCAGAAAACATGTGTCTGTAACTTTATTCCAGCTATCATTGTACTTTAATGTGGCCAAGTTAACATAGCATAGCCCTGATCAATCCAAACTCCATTCAGAAAACAAACATTTTATAAGTTGTTGTCCTGCTGTCTTGCTGACAGACCTGACAAAGCATGAATTCATATGTTTAACAAATCTGCATCATGTTGTCGTTATTTCGGCATCAGTTTAATCCGTTTATTGCTATTTAATCACCGCAAAATGTTTATTTTGGTTTCATACAGTTGTAGTAATGGCGAGTTGAGTAGTAATGGCGAGTAAAATCGCCTTCTCGCGTTGTGTGTGAACACCTGCAGTGAATGTACTCGCGCGAAGAAAGCGCTGCGAGGCGAAAAATCGCGTTTGGTCTGAAACCGGCATTAAGACTCTTCTGAGACTGTTTTGAGGTGGGTGTGGCCAACCTGCTAGGAGTAGCACATCATAGTGTTAAACTTGACATTTCCTGTTGCCATTAAGTGGGGCTATGAGTTTGAGTGAATGTTTGCACATGGATGTGTTCAGGGTGAGACTCTTATAAAACATGTAAAATGTAGTGCAGATTTGAGCATGTAAACTAAAGTTCTAACAACTTCCTGTTTCATGCCAAATCATCGTTTTTTAACGCCATGCAACGGACACACCCATCGATGAAAACTCCCACACAACTTTTCATCGTCATTGCCTTTGGACTGCACAGCGAAAATGTGAAGTAGATCGTATTAATTTTGTAGGAGGAGTTTGTTAAAGTACAGACCCTGTAAATGGAGAAGAATGGCCAATAATTTACTTCCTGTTGAATTCAGGGTATGGGTCCATGAGGCTTTTTGTGTGTCTTGATGTGATACATGTCCTCAAAAAAAATCGTGCATGTAGGTTGAACATGGTGCAGTGGCTATTTTGTTTTCAATGTAGGTGTTACTATGGAGCCATTTTGCCACAAATTTTCATCACTTCTGACATGCATGCAAAGTTTCATGAGTTTTTGAGCCGCCAAAAATGTGATTACTTTGCAGAAAGAAAATACTATAGGCACACTACAGATCTTATTCCCTGAGAAAAGTGATGTATTAGAACTAACCCAAGTCTTTTCTGGAGCTCTTTGAGATTTCAAGTTAATTAACTTTGCAATATGCAGATGTTCAAATTAATCATTAACCTCATGACTATTAAAATTACTATGAAAACATTGTAAAACTTAACTCTCATGTTTATGTGATGGGTTGAGACAAAAAGGACAAAAACACATCCTATAGCCTAGAGGAATTATGATAATTTCAATTCCACAAATATGGTACAACACCCTCCTCCAGCTCTGGGATTTGGATTTATGCTAGCTTGCTATTGGGAATTAGAACAATATATATCTATAAATTGCAGGTTTCATGTTAAAACCATTTGGGGCAATTACAATGTGTGTATTTTGCTGCATCTTAAAATGAGCAAAAACATCCATCCAGTCACAGTACATTCACATGCTCCTCAGTTATGAAGTTCAGGATACACCTGATACTGTCCAGATTGTCTTTTGCTCTTCTTTGGCAAGCTGTGGACTACGCTACTTACGCACAGCACAACCAGTAACCCTGTGAGTGGGCTACCAGTCATTTTGTGGGAAAGAAGAAAAAGCTAGTTAACAAAGCAGAAACTTAACAAAGTTGTTCTTCCGACTTCAGTGTGTGTTCTTGTGCTCTTATATTGAAATGTGGAATCAACATTAACGTTACTACAAAGATGTGTTGGATTATCATTATCAGAGCTTATAAATAACACACAGACATCAAGTTCACTCTACATGGACAGCAAACTAACTTTTATAACCATATTACAAATTACATGTTTGCAAAATATGTATATGCAATACATGATTTTGCACGAATCAAAGTTCTGTATACTTCCAATGTCCAATGTACTCTTTGTCTTATTTAAAGATTTAAGGAGAAAAAATAGATTCAGATTATTCTGACACCACATGAATTCACCATCAGTTTGTACCCACCAAAGGTCTGTGGGTTTCAGTTGTGGGAAGTTAATTTCTCTGCCAAGAAGAGAAACGTGCAGTGGTGGTGGTTACACTAAACTTACTCATGGGTCTGGAGAGCAGCTACTGTGTGTGCGGCTGTGACGTAATAATTCCTGTCATGGCTTGTGGAACGAGCTGTAACTGAGGGCTAAAGAATAAAACAGATGGTTTTAGGAAAACAGAACAAGACAGCGAATACTGTCCTTGTTTTTAAAGCGAGTGCATCTGAGTCACAAATCTCTCCCGCGTGGAAAAAGCTGCTACATATGTTCCACTTGTGAAACAACTCCAAACCAGGATCAAAACACAGGAAGATTTGAAGATGTATAATATTGAGTGTTACTTCAATACTGATACCTCCATATTCACTGATGTTATAACGACACATTTTTCTTGAAATGTGCACTTATGCAGTATGTGGGAGGAACTGTAAAAGAACGTATAAATATTTGTGAACAAAAGAGACATTCAGTTCCTACTAGAATGGTGTATTTGGGGTATGACTTAATTTCCTGGGCTGTTCGGACTCACAATCAGATTTATGAGCTGTCTCTGTCAAAGCCTCTGGAAGGCTGCCTGGCTTATATCAAAGTGAACAACCTCACCTCTTCTTCTCTCTCTGTCTCTGTTTTCCATACATGACATCCATATTTCCACAAAGATTTATATCTACTGGCTATTTTTAGTGTTTTATCCTCTGTGTGAGTGATTTGTATTTGTGAGCTTTGTGGAGTGAAAAGGTTTTCTAAACCATAATGGAATGTAATCGATTTGTATTTCCTGCTTTGTTTTCAATGATTTTGTCATTAATTTCAAAACAACAGTGAATTAGTCAATCCACTGCACTTGCACAACATCTGAATAAGTTGCATTACATTTTCATGTAAATGAAGCTGTAAGTTAGACTGATTTGAAAAGTCAACAAAAGGTGGAGGTAATTTGAGAGGGAAAGGGAAATTTGAGAGGGTTTAGAAGAGAGGTAGAACGTTGGAGTGTAGGGTGAGTGTTTTATGTACTGGAAGGGTGGAGGGCAAGAAGAGCAGCAATCTGTCACATCCATGTCTGGCTCTTCTCCTGCTGTTTTCCTCCAGCTCCCTGCCTGGAGTAGTAAAAGTCGTAGGATTTTTGGATTTGTAGTTTTGCAGTTAAAATATGAACAGAAGAATGCACCGTGCATTAAAAGGCCTGAAATCATGACATGCAGAAGTTCATAGCCTGCATTGGGTAAATAGAAAGTGGTTGAGCAACACAATTTGTGGTTGTCAGCATTCTCACTGCTCCTTGTCATCATTCAGGTCTGAATCAGCTTGAATTTTCTGCACAGGATGTGAAGAGCATCTGTTGGTCTGCTGATGACAAATGCCAGAGGTCGCTGAGAGCAGGCAGACGAACACTCTGACGAAGCACTTCCCAAGATTCCACAACACAGTGCTACAATATATAGTTACCGTGGAAACAAGATTGGGTGGGGTCATTTGGAGAATGACAGCGAGGGTTTGACTTGACAAGGGATGGATTCTGATGGCACTGCTTCATCGACTGAATTATATGTTAAGTCACACAAGACACTCACTCACACACCCTTGAGATGAGGTAACCTCAGTGTCAGGAGTCCAGAGGAGGAGCAAAGGGACCAGACAAAACATTTTATCATCCAATTCTTTAATCCTCTTTTTAATTTTTTGATTACAGAGTTGTTTTGTTAGGGCTTTGGGGGAAAAGTCCAAGCAAAGTTTCAAGTCTTGATAATTAAGTCTCAAGTCAAGTCACAAATGTTCATGAGCAAATTGCAAGTCAAGGTGTAATTCTTCTAGCTCTAGGTCTTAATGCTGAAATGAAAAATTACCCGTTATTACTTCCAAAGGTGTGACCTTTGGAAGTAATAATGTAGTAATGTAATGTAATAATGTAACATAGTTAAGACCAAGTCACCTGTCAAGTCACCTTTCAAATTTTTTTGTGACTTAAATCTGCAATAAATGATTTTATGGCCACTTGGGGGCCGTGGATATAAAGCTGTGACCACAGCACTGACATTCTCACCTGATGCAGTTAATGTGGCACACTTATTAGCAAATAATTGCCTACTTAGACATCTAACCAGTACAAATCAACAGTCCAATATGAACTCTCCTTTTAGCTCTGTTTTGGTCTCCACCAACTCATCAGGGATGTATCTGGCTCTTTAGCTGCTAAATGCTCCACTTTGATAGTGATAATCAACTTTATTGGCCACATGCAATTTATACACAGTACGGTGCACCCAGAATTTATTCTCTGCATTAACCCATCCTAATTAGGAGCCATGGGTAGCCCTTGCTTAGCACCCAGGGAGCAGTTAGGGGTTCAGGATCTTGCTCAAGGGGAACCTTTGGCAGTGGTCCATGGTGCTGGACTCGAACTGGTGGCCGTCTGGATTCCAAGCCAAGCCCCCTTGGACTGAGCTAATGCCATCTCCCGTTTGCTGCTGGGCTGGTTGATGTGGCTAAAAACTCTGATGAGAGTGGTTAGTTGGGATGTGCAGTCTTAACTTTATAAGACACTTTATTCATTGGTGGAAAATGAGGAGGTCTCCCACTTCTTTCACCTTTCTAGCCTTTTTCTGGTGGACCATGCTAATCCAAGAACAGCAATCCCACTGCAAAGCTTTGCGAATGCTGACCTACGCCCTCCACCTCTGCAGACAGCTGTGTGTCCTCAGTTTATTCACAGTTTATACCTCCGCCAACACTAGCTGTGCTGCCATTTCCAGGACGGCAGTCTTCTGTGACACTTCTCCTTGAAACAGGGATGGAAACTTCGTCTGGGTTTTCACATCATGACACCAGGTGTAAATAAGCATGACCCTAACAGGGTAACCATTTCTGCAGTGTGTTGTGTGTTATGTGAGAGAGTACGGAGGAGAGAAAGAAAAGGAAATGTGGTCTTGCTGGAAGTATACACTGTGTGCTTCTTTAACCTGTGCCCTCACACACAGTCCACAGTTTCTCCATAGTGAATTCACTCGTGAAAAGGAGGAGCTGTGCTTTTCCTGTGGAGTTAATTTCCCAGACTGTCCCTGTTGTTTCAATAAAGCCAATGAGAAAAATAGAGGAAACAATTCTGCAACTTGTTTACCCACCAAAATGAAAAAATAACCACTTTGTTAGTGTTGCAAAATGAGCTTTGCAGACATGCACAGAATTTGGGACCCATGTGAAAATGTCTGTGCCTTTTCCTGTTGTCACACCAACTAAGACTGGTTGTCTTATAAAACAGAGGCCACAATTCATCACATTAATGAATTCCTGATTAGTCTGCCAGAGGAAAGGTGATGATATTCACACAGACAGGGCATGTTTCCAAAGGACTTACAGTAAGCTCCAAAGGCGGCGAGGTAGAGAATCTTTCTGCCCTGACCTTGGTCAGTCTTGTTACTCAGACTGTTAGTGTGTGTCTGTGTCCACTTCCCCCTCGCAACAACCTGCCTGCCTCGTCATCTCTGACTGAGCAGGTTGTCCTCATGAGCTCCTGAAAGAAGGAGACAAAGAGGGGCTTTGAGTGGGCAAAACATTGGCTGGCCAGGAGAGGTGAAACAGACCAATGTAGAATTAAATAAGCCGGCCAACAGTCAGACAAAACATATACAGGAAAACACAAAGATGCCGTTGTTGATGAGTATTAATTCCCTTCCGCAGTAAAAGCAGTTTGTGCCCAAAATGCTGAGCCAATGTGGATCCTTGTCTTGGCTGTTCTACTTGTGGTATTTTCCCCACGCCTTTTAAAACATTCAGCCTTAATGAGTAAGTATTATTTGCATTATGTTCTGTTTCACTGTGTGTTTTATTAGACAATAGTGTTGTTGTCACTACATTACGTTAGGGCGACATGCACAAAGCATACAGCAGGTCACAACAGGGTATATCCCAGCTCTCCTGCCTGCCTCCCAAAATTTCTTGACATCACTGACGTAAAGCAGACTTTCACTATGTCTACACTGCAGGGAAGCAGAATGAAGGTTTACAAGACCATAACAAGTGAAAAAATGTAATTTGGAGACTGTTTTTCTCATTGTCTGCACTTTTCCTCTCTCTCTCTCTCTCTCTGACAATGTGTGCTTTTAAAGCCTAAAGACAAAATAATTTCGCTACCAGAGCAGCAATGCTTTGTCAAAACTCACCCACACCCACAAACATGTGATTCAGCTATGCTTTTCATAGAGCATGACCCCTAAATATTTTCTGCAACCGAGGCTTGATCATGTTGACACACTTTCCAAACCAGTGATGAGAAATATCATTAACTGTGTACCTTGCTGTAAGCATCACGATTACTCACTTGTTCCCGTCTAGACAGCATGGACATGCCAGCTCACCTGGGGCTGAAGGACGAGGCCGACCTGCCTTATCCCAGGTGAGGCCAGCCTGTTTTGGGAAATGGATGACAAGCCCCACTGATTCTATTAACATTATATGATGAAGGAACCACAGTTCAGCAACTTCCTGAACTGGAAAAGGTCTGCTTAGGTTTAAAAAAAGCAAATGTACTGACAGAAGCCTGTGTGGAGGTCTAACACAAGTAATCATGTACTGACACTGCACAAATATACACATGCACAGAAATACACAGACACCTCAGCAAACACAGCCTGCAAAGTATGCCGATGTTTGTACTCAGCCTCTACACACATTTGTGTGTTGCATGTGGTCACATGAAGCTGTTGTAAATGAAACAAGAACTGAAAAAGTACTTAAGGGTAATCCTTGCCACAGCAAAATCTTTCCTCACTGTCTTCAATTTTACAGACACACCTGTGTTAGTATTCAGTTTTGACACCTCTACTAGAAATAATACACCATGTCAGCCTTGCTAACATGAGCACAGCAGTTGTGGGGAGGCTTGATTCAGAGAGGGGAGATGATAGAGGAAGGGCAGAGCAGTCTGCTCTAGTTGCTGAGCAAAGCTTGGGTCACAGTTCACACCCGGACAATGATTCTACCAGTGGCTAACAGGAGGGATATAATGGCATTTCTCAGCATTGGTAGGGCAGGGATGACGTTGGGGCTGTAAAGTGTAATCTCTTCTACAAAGACAGACAAGTACTGACATTACAACTCTATCACCAGACAAGAACTCTGATATTACATAATTCTACAAAACCATTGCCAAGATTTTGTAAAGTCTTTACTAAAAATGTGTACTGTAGTTTCCATGCTCATAATTGAGCATGTATTTGCCATGCAGTACAGTTAGGTAAGGAAAAGATTGTGGTTGTGGCAAATAAACCATGGTTTAGGTATGGTTGGGCAGTTAAAGCACTTGATTAAGAATAGATTGTGGTTACAGTTAATTAAAAGGCAACTGTTAACTGCAAGTCTGTAACAGCACAAACCCCTATCTTCCATCCCAACCTCCACCCCTTGTTTACAGTTTATCCTGCCTTTCAGGTAGAAATTTGTTCCAGTTCATTTCAGTAAATAAAAAACTGATTGTGGGAAACTGTAGATTATTTAATCTTAAGTTTTTGATACACTTGTCAACACAGCACTGCTAAACAGACTGGAAGGCTGCGTTTATCTTTTCCACACAACCCTGAAATGGTTCAAGTTTTATCTGCAAGACAGGAACAACTTTTCTCATTTGTTCAATGATGCATCTGAGTGCTGACATGATGTCTGGAGTTCCCTAAGGCTCAATCCTTGGTCCTCTTTTATTTAACATCTACATGCTTCCATTAGGCTAAAAAATGCAACAAAAAAACTCTTGTTAAGCCAAGTCAAGTCAAATGTATTTACAAAGCCCGATTTCACAAATCACATTTGACTCAATGAGATTTACCATTTGTATAGCATACAACACAGTCGGTCTTGATTCAAATGAGGAAAAACTCCCCCCAAAAAACATTTACTAAGGAAAAAAAATGTAAGAAACCTCAGGAAGAGCAACAGCAGGGGATCTCTCTCCCAGGATGGCCAGACATGCAATAGATATCATCAAATGGATGGTGGGATTTGAAAAAAGGTCAGCAGTAATGCAGATTAACTGGCTAAAACAAACAATACAGCTGGAATAGCCTTCATCAATGCTTTAAGCTAACATATATTGATGCAAATAGTATTCAGGCAAAGGGAAAGTGAAGGCACAAATTACAGCAGCTTCATCAAAAAATAATTCCATGTGGGTGAGGATTTCATTCTACCTTGCCTTGTATTATCCTTTCTTCTCCCTCCCCACATCATCATCCCCCGCACTCCTCTTTCGTCTCCACTACCTTTTTTGGACTTCTCTTCATGTGAGAATGACAGCAGTGCTCTTCAGAACATTTGCCACAGTCTTGTTTTCTGAGGGAAATGTTGGAATGTTTTACTGAGTGTGCCACAGAGAGCCAAACAATATAACCACAATACTTTAAGCCTACAGTGTGTTAGCTACTTGAACATGACTGTTGTTGTTTTACTGCAGTAAACCATCTGGCCTTTCAAATAGACAGCCGGATAAAGCAAATTTTGAGCAATAATAACCTCCAGGGCTGATTTGGCTATGGTTCTAACAATTCCCTAGGTTGGCGGTAACTCACATAGATGGTAATGCAGCACAAAAAAAAATCAAAATCGTACCAAACTGTGAGAGAGTGACTCACAGTCTGTGGACGGGCACACTGACAGACCTTATTACATTATTTCCCAGCAGAATACTTTTCTGCATGGAGAAAACATTAAGAATGAACTGTAAGGAGTTTCTCAAAGCTTTTCCTGTTAAATACAAAGTAGGCAGACCATTATAGTTCACCACTCCAAGTAGAGTTACAACCCTATTAAAACACCCTCAAACTCGTGGAAACAAAATGATATTTTAATAAAGGCAGGATAGTTTTAGTATGACTACTACTACTTCACTACTCAATTGTGCCAGTAAGTGAAATTATTGATCTGTGCTGCATTTACGAGAAAAAGCAACAGGACAATGAAGCTGCAAAAATCACAAAGCACCTGAGGTCTTTAACTCAATCAGAAGTTCTTACAAGCATCACCCCTGCCTCACATCCACCTTGGCTGACTTTGCAATTATTTGTCAGACAACTCAGGTTCAACTCAGGGTAAGTTATCTGTCTCAGATGAAGACCGCTAAATATATGATCATAGAAGTTCCTTAGAAACTAGTATGACATTATCACAGTGTCTATGTGCATGGATGTGTGTGTATGTGCGGGTTTATGTGTTTGATGTCTGTCTCCATTTCTAATCTCCTGTAATTACACAGCTCATCATCTCCTGTAGGAATCTAGCAGATGACATAAAACAGACCACACGCTTGTCACTATTCAAAGGTGAAAAACTGAAACATCATCACATGTTGACACATTAGAGGCTCATGTAACCTGCCATTCATCTGACTCACTGTAGACTGTGATGCAACAGGAGGTGTGAAGTGCACATACAGGTAGAAGTGACAAGTCAGTGATTAGCTACCTTTCAATACATACCTATATGGAAAACAAATGTATCTTCTGATATTTTTTATGATACTGTATATCAGTTTGAACTATAGTTGAACTAAACATTGCTGACAGTGACTAAAGACCTGTAGACACAGAAGTATTGGAATACACAGTACAATCTAGAGATATACAATTTCTGCTGTACTATGCAAATTGCATGGTAAGACAATGTGAAAGTTTGTGTTTTTTGTGGAGATCAGCGGTGAGTATTTTAAGTGAAAGAGGAAGTCTAGAGGTTTCTGACGTAAAGTCACTGAGGAGAGGTCCCATTGCCTAACAATTTAAGAAAGTATGTGAAAATGGGAAGTAAAACTTCTAAAAAACAGTTTTATCATTTCTAGATTTCAAGTGAAAAAACAGCATAGGTCAGATCTTAAGATGTGAAAATATTATCATCAAGGACGGTCTTTTGTACTTTTTCATTTTACATGTTCTCAATAAATGTTTTGCTTATTGTGCCTCCATAATTTTAGAAAATGTATCTGCCGTCACTATGACTGTAGTTACACAGCTATGCAGCAAGTTAAACACACGTCCAATAAAGGTAGAAAAGTTGGCCTTTGAAGTTGAATCAAGGATATGATGTTTGCATGGAACATGAGAAACCTGGTTATTCATGGAGTAATCCATCACGTTCATTTGTCACATGTAATCATATAAGGTACAATTACAGTGAAATGTCATATCCCACCTGATTGTAGCAGTATTCAGGTTTATGATCATCTGTGTGCAGTTGTGTTTTGATTTCTTACAGAGACCTGGATTAGATGTTTAAATGGTACGATATCCTGGTTTCTATCAAAGTGCTCCAGATACCATATCCAGGTTTCTCAAAACCAGGATAAGGTGTTTTCCAGGTTTCTGAAAGTAGGATATGATCTTGACATGCACATCACATAACCAGGAACATCACCAGGATACTAGTGCACATGTAAACAAACTCAACCAAGCATCAACATTGAGTCGCTGTTAGACGTAAAACGGACTAATTAATCTATAAGCATACTCATAGAGTAAAAATAAAAAAAGTAAAATATAAAAGTTTGTTCAACAGTTACTTACAATCCTGTACAAACAACACATTAGCCTCAGGCAGTTAGCATGGCTGTACTAAAAACATATAATTATCCAAAAATGCTCTCAGAAAAGTAGATAAAATATGTCAATATCTGTTTCAATGCTACCAAGTTTTGCCTCTATATGAGTACATGCCTCCAAGATAGAGTTTTTTCAACAGCGACAATTTGAACAGCAGTAATGGCATCTCGGAAAAATGAGGAGCTTGTAAATAACTCTGACATCACGTATGAGTCTCTTGCAGGACATCTGGTTTGTATTTATCCACAGCAGTAGGAATGTGTCTAATCGATGTGATTTCATTGTTTGGCTTCTTCTAACCTACTATGTTTTCTCTGTTTCAGTTGAGAATTTTATTCTCCAAATTGTTCATATTCATAGATATCTTTTGTCATCATCAAACATCTGCCAGTGACAGACTCAACAACATCACTATTTGGCAGAAATATTAGGCTAATAAAATCTTTTGAACTGACATTTTAGATTCACTCGGTGCTCTTTTCCAACTGTCTGCATTACAGGAAAGAGGTGGAGACACACCAGAATGGCTGCTTGACTCCACATCCCACCAATATATTTCCAAAATGTTTAGGGCCTCCCAAAGATAACTTAAACTGAGAATAACTCCAGTTGAATTATCCATAATATACAGTTCTTCATGCATGACATTTCTTTGCCATTCTTTCCATTTCCCATGTACAGCCCACTATTCATATCACATTACTAACATTCTGAGAGGGCAAATGTGTTATGTAACCATAAGTTAAGGGAGTATGCTATGAAATGGAGACCTGTTTGCTGCTGTGTGTGTGCGCGCAGGAGTACGACTTTATTATTGACTTAAATAACACTGACCCAGACGGTGAGTCCCTGAAGACTAGACCAATGAAAACAGCATTAGTCTCTTTTGTGGTTCCGTTCAACACGACCCTCTTCCTTGTGCAAACGTCTGTTTGCAAAAGCCTGTCTGACTGCACGTCACAAACTCGCAGGTCCTCTGCTGTGGTGGAAACTCTGCGGAGTTGACAGTGACATCATCATTCCCAGACCTCTAAGTAACATTGCTAAGAAGAGTTGAAATGTAGTCCCGGGCAACAAGTAACATCACAACACCACGACACGGTGATACTGTCATTACTATACCACAACCACGGAAGCGAAGGCTCTGGGGCACAACAATCGTTGAAACCCACACAGACACACATAAAGAAGAGAAGAGCACAAACATCTCTCTGGGGAGACAAAGTGAGCTCATTTAGTATCTAAAATCTTCTCTGCTTTCCAAAAAAGCTTGCTTCATGATAATAACATGAAGGAGTGAATCATCAGTGGTGTTAAATGTTCTGGACAGCCCGGGATGGGCTTTATGTATGTGTTTGCTATCATCTCCTTCCCTTCAATCATTTGTCATCCAGTATCTCAAGAGGCACCTTTAAACAAACACTCTGATATGTTTATATGTGCTTGGGAAGATAAGAAGTTCTGGTAAATTCTTGTGTTTATTTGCTCTTGACTCTCCCCTGTGGATTGGAAGCACATGGCTTCATTGCATAACAGACAAGGAAAAACACGGGTGGAAAGGACTTGACATAATTATAAGAAATGGTAGGTTGGTAGACTCCCTGTGTGGCTGTAGCTTTTTTACCACTGGCTTTCCCTGCAGAACTCAAGCTCCTTTGCACATGCCTGAAACCAAATGGAGTCTTAGTCAGTGTTCCCTATTCCCAGCAGTTTAGCACAGTTTAGCAACAACCCGGGGGACAAATCGTTCCCCATCCACACTGCTGCTGCATTCAACTAACATCTGTAGAGCATGATTCAATTTAGACCTCTTCAGATTGCTAAGTGATCCTTCAAGGTAAGAAAGTCTGCAAACAGCAGCATACAAATTATGACAGAAAGAAAACAAGGGATCTAAAAAGCTTTTAAAAAAGCAATATAAAAATAATAAATAATTCGGTGAAAAATGTACATTCAGTGTTCACGTTTAATGGCTTCGGGAAAGTAAAGTGTGGTAGTGTAAACCAGAAAACCAATGACAAGGCTGACATGGTTTCAATAAAAGTATAAAATGTCAACATAACTGTCAACCCTAAATGAGAGCTGCAAAGCCTCTCTCGCCATGGCATCTGTATTCTCACTAAGACCCATCCATCAGTGACAAAACTTCACTAATTTTGAGCATGGCAGTTCATTCTTTGCCTTGGAAACGCCAGCTGACAAAACAATCTCAACTCAAGGTGTTAAGACTATGAACACCAGATGAGTAAGTGGACCTTGAGATTGTTTTGCGAACTAACTTTCCTATGCTTTCTAATGCTGTTTCTGCTGTGTCCATAATCAGTGTAGAAATTTAACTCTTCAGTTTTGGGTCAATATTATTTATTTATATGGCAAAAAAACAAGGTCTTTGACATATACCAATATGTGTCCAAGTGTCCAATTCCAAAGAATTGGACACTGAATGCAACTGCAGAGAAGTAATGACACCAACTGTATTGATTATTAACGGGAATGCCAGTCTCCAAATATGGCATAGTTCAGAGGCACACAGATAATTAAACAGAACAAAATATGCACTACGTCACTATGTTTCTCTTTTGTGTACTCTGAC
Organism: Lepomis macrochirus; assembly: GCA_024633595.2. NCBI lineage: Eukaryota > Metazoa > Chordata > Actinopteri > Centrarchiformes > Centrarchidae > Lepomis > Lepomis macrochirus. The sequence goes on along the minus strand of JALXJV020000006.1, from coordinate 28,309,630 downwards.
AGAAGACTCTCCTCAGCAGGGCAGAGGTAGCAGTGCCAACTTTGAATCCAGACGACAGAACACATGAATCATTTCCGTGCTAATGGGTGGAGGTCAGAGCAGGTCACTCTCTCTTATAAGGCCACAACAAAAGAGACCAACACACTCTCTCACTCTCTCTCTGTACTGTGACCTTTACACCCTTCTGGTCAGGAAAATGGTCTATTGTTACTGTACACTGTTTTGCTAAATAGAGATCAGAGGCTTCCATAACTTGTTTGAGAAGAGGAAGAAGAATGAGGGAGAACATTTTCGGCTGTTTAGCACCCAGTTGGAAACTTTCGATTTTTTTAATGATTTCTTGGTGATGTTTTTAACATTTTCATACCACCACACCTCATTTTGTTCCTCATTTGACATCTAACTTAACCTATTCTGCCTGGTAACAGAGCATCAGTAAATCCACTATCTTTTATTCATGTCACGATTGGTGTGTGGAGTGCAGGGCAGAGCAGGTGAGGACCCAAATGCAGGACACGAAAAGCCAGCGGGAACAGTTCAATAATTTTATTAACTAAAACAAAAGGCAACAAAAGGCGAGCACACTTACTGGAGAGTGGCTGATAACACAAAGTCCAGGAAACGAAATACAAAATCCAATATCCAAAGAAAAGGGAAGACGAACACACTTAAGTCCAGGGGATACCACAAACACCAGAACATGAACATGAACAATGATCCGACAAAGACAAGACAGAAACACCAGGTATATATACACAGGGACTAACGAGCAGGGTGGGAGCAACACAGGTGACAGGAATCAGAGTAAACGAGACAAAGGCAGGGAGAGAGAGAGCAGTGGAAAACAGACACATGACACAGACACACATGCAGAGGGATCACAGGGGAAACACAGGTAACAAGATACTAGAACACAGAGTACAGAAGACAAAACCAAACTAATGTACACAAGAAACTAAGACTAATGACAAAAACTAAAACCCAAACCCCCCAACAGAACACAAAGAACAGGATCGTGACAATTCACCCCTTTTAAGGAGCAAAATACAGTCATACAACTCATACCACAAGTATTCCTGAGACGAAATGCAATTGAAAAGGTATGCTAGAGGCATCGTGACTGTTTTGCCATCTCTGCCATTCATTTATGCTTTCATTTGGGATTGTTGTGTGTGGCCGGCTAGCTCTGCAGACGATTACTGATTGTGATCTAAGTCTTTTTTCTGTAATTTGAATCAGAGCTAGATACAGTCCACATTCCACAAATCCCAGTTCTCATACCCTCCCTTAGTGGCAGGCACCATTTTTCACTTGTTGTATCCATTAGTATTTGCCACAACACTGCAGGTATAAACCACCCTCCAGCCCTGAGCAGAGCTAGGCAGAGAGTGCAGATCTGTTTATTTCTTGGCTGAATAGGTTGAGAGAACAAAGATGTTTGCAGGTTAAGGGCACTCTGACTGATGGGGCAGGGTACAGAAGAAGGGAGTCAGACTCTGTGCTGATATAACACAGCTGTCTGGTAGATTGCATTACACTAAAATGCCCAAACGGTCCATGTGAACGTTTTTGGTCACATTTAATGGGCAGTGAGGAAAGGTGAATACAGTTGGGATAGAAAAAGTGCCATGGAGACTGTGTGAAAGCACTTCTAGGTTTATGGACTAGTGTTTCATCACCCCAAAGAGATGCTCCTCCAGATGTGCAGAGTAAACCATGAACACGTGCAAAAAATCATGATGAACAAGCTGAAAGACTCACACTTTCTCACATGTGCAGTCAAATATGCACAGTCCCTCCACCCAAAGTTTCTGAGCAGAAGGAAGGAAGGTCACAAAACAATCTCACATAAAGTTCCATTTATTAGCTGTTGTGGAGCTTTGGATCACATGATCCATGATGGATCATATGACATGATGTTCTTTACCTGATTGAGACATGTCATGGATATGTTCAAATTTGCATGTTTTTTTCTGAGCATTTTAAGTACCTCTCAGCCATGTTGGTTTAACAAGACAAAGAGTCTACAGACATGCTACCAGCTCTGAGCATGTACGTGGGCACAGTGACACTTTGAGCTAAAGGATAATGTGGCCATGCTTCCATGCTCACAAGACCATACTAAAATGGTGCTCACCATCTTAGTTTAGCATGTTAGCGTGCTAATATTTGCTAATTAGCGGATCTAGAGGAATTAGAGGATCACCACATTAGTTACAATGTATCCTGATTGAGAAATTATTGTGTGTGAAAAATTAAATAGCACTCCATTCAAGAGTTGTTGAGACATTCATTAAAGACAGTAGGGTTCATCTTCTGGGGACCATGAAAGTCTGTACAAAATGTGATGGCAATGCATCTAGAGGTTTTCAAGGTTTTTCAGACTAGACTGAAAATCAAAGTGGTGGACTGACCAACCACCATCCCGAGAGCCACGCCGATTGCATGGTTAAAAACACCATCTGCTGCTTAGATCACGCGATATGATCAAAAGCTCCTGAACAGCCAATAGACCACAAGGGGAGACTGTTTTCTAAACAAAGAGAGAAAGTTCTCAAAGAAATGATTTTGGATATAAAAGCACGCTGTGCCTCATTGCACTCTGACTCAGTAACAAAGAATTTAAAAAGAAAAAGAGGCTTATCTGCACTCTTCATGCTGTTTTGTTCACATGTAAAACTCTGTTTTACTCTGTAAACTGTAAACTGTTCATCTGTGAGAGCACACACTTAACTCTGTCATCCTCTGGCTCCTATCCTCTAAGGTGGGGCAGAGGGTTGTGTACATGGTCGTGGCCTCATGGGAGTGATCTGTCATCTTAAACCACACCAAACAGCACCAGCGTTTATTAAAGCCCCTGTCTTGTTTACAGCCTCCCCCTTTAAGTAATCTGCTTGGAAGTGGTTTGCCACAAGAGGAAAGCAGGGAGCAAAATACCCATTTAATTTAACTAAGGACCCTGAGATAAATTGGTTCTCCTTACGGGCCGCCATGCAATGAGTTAGAGAAAAGACTGGTAGATTTGTACAGGTGGAGGAAAGATGTCTTACCATGACCTAAGAATTAGTGAGTTTCCGGTCAGACCCCAAAGGATCAGATGGCTATACACTCACAACTATAAGAGTGGGAATAAACTTCAAGACTCATTTAAGCAGAAAAAACATAGTTGAGGCTTATCGTATCCTGCTTTCAGAGAGAGAAAGAAAGAGGGCACAAAAAATGGCTAGAACAGACTAGTGTCTCGGGGAAGTCTCTTATCACAGCCAGAGAACGATAACATTGTGTTGATGTTGCCGTCTCGTATCATAGCTTCTATGCAGGACGCACGCTGGTTTCTTTTGTGGCTGTAATCTCAGTGAGACATCGTCTGACATTTCCAACAGGGACATGCCTGAAAATGTCTCCATGATTTCAGCTGGCTAGAATGAAAATATTGTATGGTGACTCAGCATTTTAAACACACCATGAAGGTGACACATGAGTGCACTAACTGATGTGTACATACAGACAAGCTTTTAACGACTTGGCCTTTCAGAGCTTCATAGTTTTAGGAGGTAATCTCCATTACTATATATGCAATCACTATGAATTACTACTTTCATGTGTATTTTTAAGTTGCCTTTTCATCTACCTTTAATAATTCTATAACCTAAACAGTAAGCCTAAAAACTATAGCTTCCATTAACTTTACATAGATTTTGGTATTATATAAATGTTTCAGCTGCAAATTTTTAAAAAACAGCCTTTTTTCTTTTATAGGCTTCACACAATAACGGACACAAGTCTGGTTACTTATGTCCCCTCCATTTAGAAAAATGTGCTTGGCGTAATGTTACTTACCTGGATGTTTGAGCTTCATTGTGCAGAATGTTGCATGTGTAAAGTCTGACACAAGAAGGCTGCTTTTTCCCCACATTCACCTTGTGGCAGTACTGTTTTCACAGGCCTCAGTGAGCTTTTCCCCGAGGCCTGGTTCCCAACCTCATAATAAATGAAAATGAAGTATCCCTTTTTTTAGGGTTTAACAACAAGGTTAACGGGAAAGAATGCCTCTTTAATAATGAAAAAATGCCTCTTTAATAATGAAGAGGGAAAGTTTCCTGGTGCTCACCATTTTAAGGCGTTTATAACACACAAGCATGATTTTGTTTGAAGTTTTGAAGCCAATCGTGGTCCAATCCACAACTTACACAAGTGTGACTTGAAAACTTGAAATTTATGGCACACAAACACAGGGAATGGACTTTTCAGTGGAGTGGAAGCATAGACTGTATATAAGAAGTGAAAGAAGACTTCTTGTGTCCAGTCGCAAAAAAATATTTACATATTCATAGATTTTGAGTTTTCCAATGACGGAGAACGAGAAGGAGTGGATGTAATTTTTTACAGGATAATAGATTTTTTTGTGGAAAAATGATAGACACAAATTACAAAGTATTTTACGTGTCTTCATATCTGGAGGGAATGTTAAAAACACCGCAAACAGGTACACTAAGCCCGTTCTCGTATCATGGTGTCCAATACCAACTCTTTCAGAAAAAGTGTCTTTATGAGACGCTCCCAGATGCGTCTGTATGAGATACTCTGGGACGTCTCTGCAGACCGGAAGTTCTAGCTAGCTACCTTTGTGTAAAAGGTGTTGATAGCCTCCCGAAGCCCCCTACCCTTACCATAACCATCAGAATTGTTAGTGCCTAAACCTAAGTCACTGACTTTATGCATGTCGACCGGCTAACCCGACAGCAACGCACATTGGCTTCCTTTGTGTTGCTGCGATGTACCTTTAGCGTAAAATAACTCCGCTTTCAAAAAACGATGCACTGAGATGAGAATGCGTAGGAACTTTTTAGGCCTATACTTCTTCTCCACTTCACTCCAGAGGACTTTTCACTACACTAGCTTTAACGCACAGCTATAGTCACTACTGAATTTTCAGATTAAGATTTTACATTAAAATCTTATCAGTTAATACAAAAGATGAATTGTTACAGATTAATTGACACAACGAATGCAGTTAAATAGGATCCACTTCAACCAGTTATAACATTAAAATGCTGCCCCCACAGCAATGTGTCATCTAAGAAATCCAATGTCACAATATAACTTATACTGCAAAAGGTGCAATTCTGAATAATGAATATTTGTACTTTTGATGCTTAAGTACAATTTCCTGATACTTTTGTGGAGGACATGTAAGCCTACTTCTGAGTACTTTGACATTGTGTTACTGATACTGTTACTGATATGGATACTTACAAAATATATGCAAAGCTAAAGTTGTCAGGCTTGAACATACAGAGAGGTGTTCCTGTTAATGTCAATCATTAACAGGCACCTACGCGGACCTCATTTTTGTTTTCACAAAAAGATGCTTTTGATAGCATCTTGATAATCCTTTTGTAACATCTATACAACCGGACAAGCTGTAGCAAACATCTACTATATCTTGGGGTTTCATCTTTTAGAGTTTAAATAATTTCTCAACTTTCAGTTTATGTATTTACCTTATGGGCTACTGTGGGGCCCACTCTGTAATTCCCAAATGGCCTTAGGAGAGGTGTTTCATTTCACAGCCCTGAATTTTCACATTTTTCAGAGTGAGCTCAAAGGGACAGCCAATTTCCTCCTTTGTGAGTTGCATAGATTTCAGTCACGAACAAAAATGCTGTAACCAGAAGATGGCAGGGGGCCACATCTGTCATAACTCTCTGTCTAGTTCGTATATACTGGACAGTGTGGAGAAAGACCATATGCTCCGTGTTCTCTGCTGTCCCTGGAGTTACTGCAAGATGAGCTGCTGAGATCCTCAGAACCCATTATGGAAACTTTCTTTCCTCAATCTGTACCAAACTAAGATAGATATTGGCCATTATGCTCAGCTCCCACGATGAGAACATGAAAAAAACACTCAGTTGGAAAAGCTAATGCTGATAATCTGTAAATCCTCTATATGGATGTGGATATCCTTTTCAATCAAGGTGTTCATCCAGGTAATTTATAAACTACACTGTTAGTGCAGCAGCTTCTGTTCAGACTGAACAGATTACAAAAGATTACAAAAACTGCAATTCAGTGGAAATATTTCAGATTTATTTCCTCTTTCATGTCCTCATTGCATATGAATCATTTCTGAATTTGATGTCTATGTATTACAGATGCAAATTTAAGAATAGCTACACCAGAGTTCACTCTTGCTCATCAGCCTTTTTCTTCCTCAAACAAGTGAAAAGGTGTCTTCATACAGTGAGTCTGCAGTGGTTTCAAAGTGAAGCACTTGAGTTTACAGTGGACACAGTTCAGAGGATATCAAGTTTGTTGTTTCATATTTTGGCAGTGTTGATTGCCCTTGCAGCATGTCTTGTAAAACTGCTGCCAATATCTACACCACTGTCAAATAATCCCAAAAAGTCAGTTTAACTATGATGCTTTAACAATGCCAGGGTTGAAATGTATATAATCTTAAGTTGCCATCACCTTCAACTGAGACCAAGCCTGTTGTGTGAGAATGAACTACTGTGATTTGATGTAGTCCATCTTGATCACAACTTGTAGGTGCTGTCTGAAACCTGCAACTTTTCCGCCATCTCGTGGTTAAATTGAGTATTAACGTTACATCAATATAAGAGGTTAATGCAGTACTTTATATCACCTTGAAAGAGGTTTTATTGTGCTTTGTCTTTTTCCCTCTCCTTTATCGAGTTATGTATCTTTTTGTGCATTTAATAGGTTGGCAAAGTGAAAAAGCCCAAAGTCAATCCCAAAGGGAGTTCCCATCTCCTACAGAAAACACTGCCCTGCCTGAAAACAGCTAGCTACCCTTTCCCTACTCCCATCCAAACACTAGCTACCCTCCAGGTAGTCAATGGACATAAAGTTGTTACTGTGATGTAGAGACAGAGCTCGGTTATAACTTTATGGATGAAAGATACTTTTGTTAAGAGATTAATAACTCACCACTCTGAAAATCTTGCTCCAGTCCATATTGCTAAGCTGGTAAGGGGGACATACTGAACTGAAGCCTTGTTTATCAGGTTCTGCTTCTGATTGGCTAGTAGTCCTTAACTAGAAACTGCGCATTGCAATTCCTAACAAAGAGCATATAGAGGCAGGATGTATCACTCTATAGCTAAAACAAAGCGTTCAACACAGGGTGAAAAGAGAAGCTGCAGCAATGAGCAGTATGATATTTGTTAAGATATTGCAGATATTTGTTAATGAAGCATATCTAAAATATTACCAAAAGAGAAAAGAAATAACACAAAATGTTGAAATTAATTTTTTAAGTACCACCCATGCTGTCCAACTCAAACCAAGCCGATGATTTCATTTTATACATACATTTATTTTATATAAAAGAAAACAAGGGTTGCAATATTCACAGTTATACACACAGAGCCATCACTGGAAAACTACAGTATCCAACATGGCAGCTAGGCACTGAACAATGTTGGATGTCATTAAAACATCTACGTGCTCCTCCAAGTGCCTCTTGGGGTCCTGTTTGAAGAACAGAAAATTAGAATGTGACAAAAAAAACATCAATAATGATATGTGATGAAGATGCTTTAAACAAATGCAATTTCTGGTTACATAAAATCAGAAAGAAAGAGCTTTATTGCCAGTTTTTACACGTATGAGGAATTTGGTGATGAAGGTGCTACACGTAGACAAACATACAGTTAACATAAATAAATGTAGATATATATAAAAATTGGAATAGGTTTGAGTTGTGCAGACGTATTGCAACGAAACAAGTCTTTGGAAACTTTAATGCCAAGTTACCCAATCTCTACTTGTATACATTATCTGCTTCTGCACAGTCTGACTCTAATCAAATATACTCCGTTTACCTTTAACTTTTACACTAACCTCGATGTAAACAATTTGCATCTTACAAAAATAAAACAATCTGTACACAGAAGTGTTTTTATCTGAAGTGTGAAATTTAATTTTTACCTGTTTTCCAACATTCTTGATTGCCAGCTGCTCTGGGGTCATTTTGTCCTCTTCTTCAACAGCCTGATGTGGAAACACAACAGAGTCTTGGCATTTGTACAATACAGGGATTTTGTTGGTTACAGTTTTAGTAAAGTAAGAATACTTAAAAAAAATTACAATTTACACAAACATGTTAATTTACTATAATCATGACGTAATGCCAATTAGAATTTTTGTTCCCATTTGTGCTGTTTTTATGGCCATTTCTGCCTTGTGAAGTGTTGAATAAAATATGCTTTCCAAAGAGTTTAAAGACACTGTTGGAGGAGCTCTAGAAAGTTTTCAAACCTTATTATAGTTCTTGGCCAGCTCCAGCATTTCCTTGACAATGGTCTCATTGAGCTTGCAGTGCTCACTGTAGTCCTGCAGGGTCAGACCCTCCATCCAGCTCTTCTTATGCAGGTTCAGAAGCATCTGAAAATAATTATTAATAAAAGTTAGGTTTCTATTTTTTCTTTTAAATACAGCCAAATAAAATAATTCTGTGATAAAAGCATTCTCAAACCTTTTGCTCCAGCTCATTTTTCCTGTAATTGATTGTGATGGAGTAGTAGTGTCTGTTAAGGCCATGGATCAGAGCCTGAAATAATGAGAAACCTTATACATAAATGAAGTCATAACATGCAAAACCTCTAGAACAAAAATCCCAACCATTAGAATTAATATTCCACTACAACTATAACAGAATTTAGTCACATTAACATGGTTTCATAATAAGACAACTGTGTGTTTTCTCTCATTATAGAGAGAAAACACACAGCTGTTTATTGTTGTTGTTTATTGTTTTCTCTGGTACAATCTGACCACTAACAGTTAGTCAATTTCAGCAGATTCTCAAACAACAATTAGGATGAAACCTTTGCTCATTTTCATGTGAACACAAGAAGACATGTGTACAGTGTGTTACCTGGATTGAGGGTTTGTTCAGATGACCCAGGTTGGATGTGGTTTGTCTTGGTTCATGACCCAACACCATCATGTTGGCGTTGATCAGTCTGAAGGCATCAATAACAACCTGTAGAAGACGGGGGCAAATCAAATCATTCTACTAAATTTCACATTATTTCTAATTCACTCTGGATTCGCAATTAATAGCGGATTGTGTATAATTCTCTTAAAATTAGAGCTACAACATTCTTCTGCAGCAGCCACACATCTTTACCTTTCCTTTGACACTCTGAATAGGATCAACCACCACTGCGACGGCACGCTCTGACAGGGCCTCAAAGCTCTGCTGTGTGTTGATGTCCACGCCAGACAACCAACAGCCAAAACCAGGGTGACTGTGGTACCATCCCACCACCATCTCTGGTCTGATAAGAAATATGGGTGAAGAAGAAAGTCTCAATTTGGCCTAGAAATGTGAAGTTCAGTCATCAAAGTGAAGTTTAAAAAAGAAATGCCACCCTGAATTTACACATATATTGTTAGCTAACACAGAAATTACCAGAATAACTTTTATATACGTTGGTTTCCAAGAATCTATTTGTCAACATAAACAAACACTGACCAGCTTTTCTAAATGTTGCAACTGCAGATATGTGTTAATGTTTTACCTGCCGGTCTGCTTCAACATATCCAACATCTTTGCCTGGAATACGGGGTCCACTGCTTCAACACTTACACCCTGTGAGGTAGAAAATCATTTAGTAATGAAGAGCCAGGGCAAAAACTTGCTACATGTGTTTTTGTAAAATTGTCAAAATCAGCATACATACAATGTATTTACTACAAGAACAGCTTTATTAATAATGTTCTAGATGAGATATTTTCTACAGCAGTTGCACAATGATGCAATTGTGATATTATGGGAAATACACACTGTTCCTGATTGGGGCATGGCAAACACATCAATCACTCGCACTGTGTAGTCATCAACAAATTCTCCCAACATCAATCCCATGACCTCCATTGGTACACCAGCACGGCCATGCTTCAGCATCTAATGAAGAGCAAATACGTGAGAGAGAATTCACATTGTTAAGTGTTACCTTAAATAAAAAAATGAATTTAACCACATTGAAAGAAAATGTTCAATGCAGATGATGTGTCATCACCTTGAGCAGGGCCAGAGAAGAGATGTACACCTGCTCTGCTGTGTCTACAGCAGGTGCATCTGTTGGGGGGCCCTGAGGAGTCAAAGCAGTTTATTTATTAGTTCAGGCCTTTCAAGTATTCAGGTTTACCATTACAATCCAACTATTTACAAATTTGTATCCTTAAATCCCATTATATTCCACATTAAAACTCCGGGCTTGACATGAGATTTCTGTGTCAAGACTGGAGACTGCATTGGAACAAGCAATGTTATCTTGGTCTCACCCCAGAGAATGAATTAAGAATGAATTAATGAAGTTTAAAGTTAACTACTGGACACATTACTGATGCAATCATGGACCCCACCACTGTCCTGGGCAGATGCTTCCAGTTCAAACAACCAAATATTTTTAAAATATTATATCTAATAGGATTTTAAAAGTTTACACATAGATCTATTTATAAGTTTAAATAGACTGTAGGATATAAACTTGAAAACAGATTGGTGTAGGTAAAAGGCGGGTGGTTTTGTGTAAGGGTTTTTGGTGTGAATAACTTTAAGGTAAGAATCTAGAAAGGGAATTTCATTTCTACCTCCGGGGATGCTAAGAACCATTAGAAAACATTGTTTAGGTTCTTTATCTATGGACAATTCAATCTTTGTGTTACCTGGCCAAGCCCTGGCATTCCACCTCCAAGCCTCAGCAGCCGGTCCATATCAGGATCTGTTAAACAGATCATCATATCATTAGTTTGCTTCACAGCTAACCAGAAACCTCTATACCTATCAGACTGATACATTTAATTTATAAAGTCCTTTAAAAGATCAGATGTACATAAGTTTACGACAAATTCAGCACAAAGATTAAAAATAAAACAAATACTTATGGCACAGGTAGTGAGCATCACTGTTTTCTTTTGTGACGTGGAGCCTTTTAATTTGTTAAGAAGCCAACTGGAACCCTTACATTTATGCATACTTCGTCAAGATCATTAAGCTCAATAAATGTCAATCACTTTACTTTATAAAAAAAAAAAAATCGGTTTGAGTTTGTTCCATAATGACATTTAAAGATTGTGTTATTGTACTAAGTTACAGGGCGCCCGGGATTTGTATGTGTAACTTAAGTTGCTTTCTATGATGTGTTTTGATTTCTCTTTACAGGTAAACTTGACGTAAAACAGGTCCTTTGCCCAGCTACTAAGGGGAGCATAAACACTGGTGAATATTGTAACTATTATTAATGGATTAACAACTTTAGGTTTAAAGTTCTGTTCAGTTTTAAAAACAGACTAACCTAAATCTGTGCTGAAAATATGACCTAAACTGATAGCCTGAAAATGATGTTAATTTCGTGTATTTTGTGTTTAATTTAGGACATTATAGTTGTAATTGAGGACCCCATGAAATCCTAAACATGTTAGCAACGGCATCGCTAGTTAGCTTCAGCTAGCTTATTTACGCCACAGTCACGTAACGATAAACACAACATAAAGAGCCCGATAACCAAACACGCATCGGCCTTTCATTCAAATTACCGTGTTTTAGCTATAATAACGAGAGGGGAATTAACGTTAGCATTCAGTGACATTAAATCGCTCAATTAATCTACAAACTACAAGTTAACGTTACCGAAGCGTTAGCGTGCTGTTAGCTTACTCATGCTAAGCCTCTGTCGTCTCGCACAAGAAAAACACCAACACATTATTAACACCGATTCCATCTCAGCGTATTTTATGAAAGCTACTGTCTGTGTTGAAGCTGTCAGTCTACGTACCTGTTGTCAAATATTTTGTATGTTCAGAAAACCCTGTTTTTTTTCTCTGCAGCCGAAAGACACCAACAGGCTACAATGAATCAGCCAGAATTGTCTTTTTCAGAAAAGCAACTTCCGTCGCACTGATGACGTCTTTTGTTGTAGCCCGACTGGCAAGTTGACTTTCAACTGAGACACAAGAGGGCGCTATGCTACTTGCCTCTCATTACTACCAATACTGGTCTACTACCACTAATTCTACTACCACTACTACAAATAATAATAATAATAAATGTGCACTTATTCACCTCCCATGGGTATGTAACTGATTACTGCATGTACATGTCATACCTTTGTATGTCTTATCTGCAGTAAAATTATACCAAATTCCATTTGAAATTTGAAATTTGTAAGAATAATGCTAAGCTACTTACCCTTACTTGAATTATTATATCACTGTTTCTGTCCTCTCCAGTGCTCTGGCTTTTAAATATGAATGTTAATGTTTTAAATGAGCAGGCATTCCATTAGAGTACTTAGCTGCATGACGGCATCTTAATGTACTGGTTTTTATAATGTGCTGTTGCATATGCAAAATGGTAGATGTTTTGATTGTATTGTTGTCGTTTTATGTCTGTACTGTCAGACTTGCTGTCCTGCTGCCTTTCTTGACCTTGAAAAAGAGCTTTATCTCAAAGGATCCTACCCTGGTTGAATAAAGGTTAAATGAAAAAAAAGTCTTTAAAAAGTGCAGTTTCATTTCATTGAGCTGAGCAATATTGGCAATTTTGACAGTGGGAATATTTTTAAATGGATAAGGTTTTTAAGATATTAAAGTGTTTTTACATAAACTGTTTCTGAAAGTAAAATAGTCTGTGCTGTTTACATTTTATCTTGATATTTATATTTGTGTTCTTGGAAAATATCAAATCTTCCCTTAAGGTTGTATGCTTTTGTTGGGTTTATGTCTGCTTACTTCTTTTTGCCAAACATGCTTTAATCTTTGTGCCTGCTATTAAGAGTATGTACTGCATGTCTAAAGGGAAAACATCTTTATACCTTATATAGTTACATAAATAAGTGTGTCAGTGGATTTTTATGGAGACTGGTGGTAAAACTAACGTCACATCTCATTCTAATTTTTAAATCATATAATTCAGGTAATTACTTATATATTTTTAAATTCAGTTGAATGAAGAGATGCACCCTGACCTTGCCTTTTAGCACATACAACACCGGCATCATCTTGATAAAAACACTGACACACTATATAGCGCTTCTCTTTTAATACTAAAAAGAATGAAAGTGGCCGTGATGTTTGTGTGGTTTCTCATATTTCAACATCCAAGCATTTCATTATTCCCTGAGGAGCCACAAACTCTGACCCAAACCACACCAACACTGGGGTTGTGAAAAACCTTCTCTGTTTGGTTTCATGTATTCAGGCTGGACAATCAGTCCAGCAGAACAACTCACACAATCTCGCCCAGCAGTGTTACTGGCCACGCTGGCCAGCCAGGCAGGTCGGTGTCATGCTGAGGCCATCAAAATCTCAAATTCCTTAATTCCTCAGTGGATGAGGAAGGGCCAGATAATCATCCACATTCTTCAGTCCCTCCTTCTCCACCCCCACAGGACCTCTTGCTACCTCGACACAATTCAAAACACTCAGCAGTCTAAACCAGGATGTGCATCCTTATGATGAGCTAAAAAGCCTTTGAGATCCAGCCTGAGTTAATCTACCCTAGTAAGGTATAAATCCTTAATGTTGCTTCATTTTTTATCATAAATAGCTTGAATGCAATCTTTTTAATGGCACTATAATGACTCTTTAGCAGGTATACATACACCATTCAAGAATCTGAAATAAGCTTGACGAGTCAAGACAATACAGATCTCCAGGTCTGTGTTGTCTTGACAGGAAATTTGTATTGTCTGGTTGACAACTTCCCAGTAGTGTAATTTGAAACCCTAAACAGAGAGACCTAATTTCTAAAGCTTTGTGGTAAATTACCCAGAGAAATTATCGATAAATGAGACAAAGGCTACAGATCAACTGAGCACTTTTGATACATTTGAAGCAGAGCAGCATAAAAAAAATACAACATACGCAAACCTTTCATTTTAGGAGTATAGTTGATTTAGATTTAATTCCTATATGAAATCTCATCTGTCACCAAAAGGCCAATCTACAGCACATTTGATGTAATGAGTTAATTAATCAATAACTACCAAACTAACAACAAGAAAGAAGAAGGAAATCACCTAACAACAGTATTGCAGCTGATTATTCAGATCACAATGATTGGACTTTTCAAGGAACATCAGATGTAGCTTGTAACACGACACCAGCATGAAACCTTAATCCTACCAGCAGAGGAAATAAGGGAGAGAAATTTGATGCTTTAAGAGCTTCCCTGCACCCTGATGGGATTTGGATTTAGCTTCGCTTCATAAATCTCCAGCAGGACCTGCAGCAGGATGGCTGCTAAAGGCAAGCACTGCTATGTGCCCTTAAGTATGTGAATATAAATTGAGAGCAATTAGATACATCAGAAAGGCAAATGTGTACCTAGACATTTAGTTTCAATACCTGTGGGCCAACATGTGGGCCTGTCTTGCCTATAAGATTTAAGTTTATTTGCTACATCTCTACCGATCTGTCCACTTGAGTTGTCTGAATTTACATACACGTTGTTTATAGTTGTTAAGATGCACATCATACCATACTTTGAAGAATGTGGTTTGATTTTGCTGGCCACCTTTATTGCACAAACCCCCCACCCCCATGCCCCAACTTCAAAAAGGAATTTATAACACCACACTTAATTTTATGTCTGTTTCCAAGATAGAAAATACTTGACAAAAGATACAGGTCAAATGCTTTAGACACAGAAGGTAAAACAAAGGCTTACGTATGTATATTTTGTATGTATTTTATGTCAATTAAATGGAACTATTCAATATGACCTGTGCATCATTTGAAACAAGCTTCCCACAAATAATTCAGGCAACATATTTTGCATATTTGGATATATTGTAGTCTCCACTAGAGTCTAAAATAAAGTGTTTGAGCAAAGTTTGGCTGCACAGCACACTCAAAGTAGAGTGGCTTAGTGAGATTTGAAGGGTTAATGAATTGTATGATAATGTTGTGTTACTTTGTGGTAACACTTTATGCCAAGTAAAGTTTATTTAGATTTTTAAAAGACACATGCTTGCACACATGTTCTCCCCGTGTCCGCGTATGTTCTCTCTGGGTGCTCCGGCTTCCTCCCACCATCAAGAGACATGCAGGCTAGGTTAATTGGTGTCTCTAAAAAAATTGTCCTTAGGTGTGAATGTGAGTGTGAGTGGTTGTTTATCTATGCGTGGCCCTGCGATGACGACCTGTCAAGGGTGTACCCCGGCTTTCGGCCATTGTCAGCTGGGATAGGCTCCAGCCCCCCCGCGACCCTGTACGCAGGATAAGCGTTTGACGATGGATGGATGGATGGATGGATGGATGGATGGATGGATGGATGGATGGATGGATGGATGGATGGATGGATGGATGGATGGATGGATGGACATGCTTGCACAAAAGCAAACACAGTCAGGGCCTGAGTCAATGTCCCTCCGTTTCACATTCAGCATATTTTGTAATTATTCATTTATTTCACTGTTAAATAATATTTTCTGCACATTTTAAATTCAAAATACTTTCAAATCCATTCGTACACAGCCAGGAATATGTTTCTGGTGTAGAGATACAGGGTCTCTGTAGGACTTCTGATTAACCAATTCAAACGTGTCTGTAGTATTGAAAACTGTAAGGTCTTTAAAGTTGGTATCAAATCTTTGATCAGATTTTTAGCCATGTTAACTTTTATCTTTTATTAGATATTTCTTGACTTAAAAGACAAAATGTTTTTTACTTTAGATTATGTTTTAGTTAGGAAAAGCATGTCATTTCAGTAATACTGACGCACAGTATGACACATTTTGTAAAAAGAAAAAAGGGTCAAAAGATGGTTATATTCAGCAGAGTAAGGTTTTGTGTAGATAACACTATCCTTGATTAATTTATTTGTGTTGGCCAATACATATTATTCTATCTTCAAATAAAGGTATAACAAGTCTAAACATAGTGGTCAATCTGTAAAATAGTCACCATTCCATTCAAGTTTTTAACAGTAGTCTAATCTAAAAAAAAAAAAACAAAATCCCTGAAAAAAAATCAGACATGACCTCAGTATCCTCAATGGTTGCTACAGCTCAAAACTACCAAGCAAAAGACCGAAAAACTTACAAACACAAACTTAAACACAGCCAAATAAAACACAAAGAATAGAGGTGGCTTGGCTTTTGATTGACTCCATTGAGGGGGTGGATCTGGTGTAATGAGGGAGGCTGTTCCTAAATCTGGATGCCACAGCTCAAAGCTTTATTTAAGCACACGTCTAATGAACATAAAGGGTCTTACAGGTCAAAAGCAGG
The DNA here is from genome assembly GCA_024633595.2 of Lepomis macrochirus. NCBI lineage: Eukaryota > Metazoa > Chordata > Actinopteri > Centrarchiformes > Centrarchidae > Lepomis > Lepomis macrochirus. Next base: position 28,293,359 of record JALXJV020000006.1, on the reverse strand, counting down.
AGCTCAAAATTAAAGGCCAAATTATTTTAAGGCTTTGACAACAAGCACTATAAGCATTTGAGCATGAGCTGTAAAACTACAGTTCCTCATTTTTCACTATTCAGTGCTGGGAGTTATTTGTGTGCCACATGTGAAAATGCTTAGTTTACACTTTTACAAACTGCATGTAAGCAAATCAATCCTGTGAATACACTCAAATGTAAAAATATTAATGGTTCTCTTGATTTATAAGTTCTCGAAAGAGTCAATATTCTGTGACATGATCCACATATAGTAGCTTGGACCTCTAAATAGAGCCTACATGACACATGACATGGCTGCATTTCAGGTTTCTTTTATATACATGTATGTTATTTCCAGATATTTTTCTCTGTTCTTGTTCCTTTATCCACTCTCTCCCATAGTTGGGAGTATATAGGGAGGCTGTGACCTCCAGCCCAGGCCAGTCCCTGCTTACATTTCATTGCATCCTTATTCTCTGACATGTAGTGTGTGAGATGGGGGAAGGGTAGGAAGAGGAAGAGGTGTGTGTGTGTGTGTGTTGTGTGTGTGTGGTAGGAGGAGGTGGGGGTGAAGAATGCTTGGTATGTGCGGACGACAACAACATGAAAGGCGACGAGTGTTCAGCCCAACTGATTGTTCGCCTGCAAATCAAACCACAAAGCATTTTGTATCCGATTAAAAATCGAGCCACCCACACCCAACGTCTCGACGTGCCTTTGTTACAAAAACAAACCGCCAGTGCGAGTTTTTATGAGGCGTCCACGCAGTTTATTTGATGTCAAACACCCTGCAGAGGCGGAGATGGTTTGGTCTGTAGTAGGTGGGACTGCCGAGCGGTCTGCAGCAGGACGTCGTAGATCAATGAACCGGAGCGGAGGGTTGGTCCATCGCCTGGTGTGCATCTGACTGTTTAGATGTGTCATATCTATGCAGGACCGAGGTTTTATTTCTGTTAACCAGCCCGTTCAGTATGCGGATGTTTTAACCCGACCGGCAATATTTTATAGGCTCCTTTCACCACTTGGAAATCCGTCTCTAGTTTCTCGTCGTTGCGATTTTTTTTCTTTTTTTTTTGAGAAATAAAATTTAGCCTATCTGTAACCTCCAGGATGATCTTTGCAAACACAGGCAACCCACTGAAGACAGCCAATCGTAAGCAGGTAGGCCAAAAACAGACACGTTGTTTATTATTATTTTTGCTATTTGTGCCTGCTTTATTGCTCCCATTAAAGGCAGCATTTAGACAAACAGGCTGAATAATAACAGCCACAAATGACATTGGAAAGCCCTTTCTGGCTTTCATGTGCAATGTAGGCATCTATCCCTGAACCTTTTAACACTAAATTAATTGATTCTATATATATATTAAAAAAATAGATCCAGCTCTCAGACGACTTATCAAACGGGAAGCTGATCCTCTGGCTACATGGAGAAATATAACGCCAGCTCCTGACCCGATCTATAGCTCCACAGCCGATACTTTAATTATTATGTCCATATAACCTTGTTTGCCCAGTCACTCGCCCACTCTGGTCAATATTCATGGCGGTTATTGTAGTCCATTTTATAGATTAATGCATTCTGGGTGAATCCACAGAGAGAGAGAGAGAGAGAGAGAGCGAGAGCTCAATGTAATGTAATGTATGTCAGTGTGCTGGAGTGAACTGAGCTGCCTGCATCCTTCATTTTGACCTCTCAGGTGAACAAAAAGGTAATTGAAGGCCATGCCCCTTTGCTTTCCCATCACACCTTTTTTGATTTAGATGGAAAATGGGAATCGAAAGCGGGCACAGCGGTGAGGGGCAGCTGTTGTAACATTTGATGATAGAAATGTGAGGCTTGTGTCAGATGAAGTGGATCGAGGGTCCAGGTTTGAGCCTGCAGTCTATAAGACCCCAAATATCCACCTTTCAGATTTAAACTGTAATATTTATTCATCAGAAGGCACTGTATATTACTTTGAGGACAGGAATCTGAAAGCAACCACGTATGAATCCCTGCAGGGAAGGAGTGAATGAGTTTTCAGCGTAGGTGTAACACAGGTTTAGTCTGCTATAAGATGCCCTGATGCCTCAGTGTACCACGTAGTTGACCTCTAATGAAGTAGGCGTACCTTTTCCGAGGCCTAATGTGAACTCTTGATAGATCTACAAAAAAGTTAGCATGGTAATTGCACACCAACAAAAATGAAAGGCCTTGAAGATGTAACAGGCCTAACAGATGATCCTACCACTGTGATCAATTTTTGCCTGGAACAGAAAAATAGCTAGCCTACTATAAACATTTAACTACCACATGATGGTGGAAGAATATCTCAGTGATTCTTGTTGGCATGGCTATAGTTGTATCCATTGGCTTTGGCTCTTGGAGTGAATTGTCCATTGGTTACGGACAGATGGTACAATTCTGCCATGCTTCGTCTTTGATCTGATCTGGAGTTTGGGGTGGCTGGGAGCTATTTTAATGAATGAGTAACGGGAAGGAAATGCTTTGCAGGGCCGCGCTGTGTGGTTTGGCTCACAAGTATGAAGAAGACTGTAGGTTTCTGATACAGCAGGATAGGAGACTTGAACACAAATTTAATCACATTGGGATCATAAAGACCCCCACGCCAAATAGATAATGTACATTATATTTTAACCTTTTTTTTACAACAACCCAAAACTTAAAGGTCAAACCTACCTGCCACTTAGTGTCAGATGAAGCAGGAATGCTCTATTGAGAGTGTTATATTATTTATATTTCATTATTTTATTGGATATAGCCTACTTACTTAATTTGTCATAGCTAGTTTTAGGTACTTTATATGGGTAGTTTTTTACTAAAATGAAGCATATGTTTTGTATGTAAAATTTTAATTTGTTAAGTAACAATGAGTGTCATATAAATGTAGTGGAGTAAAATGTATTTTCCACTTAAATGTATTGGAGTAGAAGTGTAGAGTAGCATAAAATGAAAATATTCAAGTAACGTACTTAAAAATTGTACTTCAGGACAGTACTTCAGTAAATGTACTACCACCACTGGGCCCTGATGTTGTCTTTTCTACACATTGTAGAAAAGAAAAACCTAAGCCGTGTTGACTGCTATGTGGATCATCGATTAGAAGCGCTTAGCATCTTTAGAAGAGTACGACTGTGAGCGTAGTATTTAACAAATGAAATGATAAAGTCAATTTTTACCCTCTGTTCTGGATATTATGGATATACTGATATTCTTGTGATTGCTGTTGACCTGGATTTAAATTAGATTATTTAGCAACCACACAATAACAGTGGGCTTCCTGTGTGCAGTCCTATCCCATGACTCCGTCCAGTCCCAGCAGCAGCAGCAACAGCAGCACCACAGGTCTGGAGCAGCTCAGCAAAACCAACCTGTACATCCGCGGCCTGCCTCCTGCTACTACAGACCTGGACCTGGTCAAACTCTGTCACCAGTGAGTACACATATGAACATAACAAGTATGCCTATGTGTGTGCACACTGGTTTTGTCACTGCCACTGATGCTTGTTTGCTGAAAAAATGTGGAGCCAATATGGAGGCTGAAGATATCACAAACCAATGTCATTCCAGACTCATTTGACGAGTCTCACCCTGACCACAGGCACATACTGTATCAAATTACAAAAAAAACTTTTTTGTAAATTCATTTTTAATTTAAAGGAAAATTTCGACGTTTAGTGACATATGCTTATCTGTTTTCCTGACAAGAGTTAGATTGATGCTGCTTTCATGTCTGTATGATAAATATGAAGCTACAGCCAGGAGATGGTTAGTGTAGCTTAGCATCAGTTTTTATAATGTTAATTTACGAATTTTCAAGGGCTGGTTACATTAGGCATTTAAGACATTACCCTATGACAGAGCCATACTAGCCGACAGAGCCAGCCTTACCTTACAGATATGAGAGTTGTATCTTTTTTCGCACACTTGGCAAGAAAACAAAAAAACTTATTTCCCAAAATGTCAAAAAAATTAAGCTTTTAATGCAAAAAATATCATTACTCTGGGTTTCAACAGGTTTTAAGTAACTTCGAAAAGTGTGTTTCTTGTTTGTGGGTTTCCTTCTTGATAAGAAGAGACTGAGAAAATGTAGTAAATAAAAGGAAATAGTTTGCATAGATAAAGAAGTATACTGAGTGTCTACTGTATGAATGCAAACATCAGTGTTAGCATTCAAAAATACTGGTTTGACTGTACGCTGACATATAAAAGCCTCTAACCACCATACCTCTATAAACAGACATAGCTCAACTATGGTATGTGAAGCACACTATAAAAATTATTGTTTTGTAGAAAAGAAAAAACAGAGGATACTTGATACTAGGTTTCACTGAGGCTTGATTCTGAGTTCTTAGTGTGGTTGATGCCATAATTAGTGGAGTTTTGTCTCCTCTCTTTCCCTCTGAATCACAAGCATATGGAAAGAGGCATTCACCCATGTAACCAGCAGCAGCAGCAGCTGTTTGTGTCCTGTTTGCTTGTGTTTTGTTCATGTTCCCAGTGGTGTTTGCCAGCACAAAGCAGAAATGAAAGCGCTTTTCATAGCAACAAGGTCTGAATGGTGATATAAGCTAGGCATTCACTCTGTATGGTGTGTGCACACAGATAGCAGCTCACAGCTTGTGCCACAGTTCAACTTGAGTATAAAGTCAGAGATAAAGCAAAGCCTGAAACACTGAAATTGAATTCATAGTGTTTGGAAACATGTAGGAAACAGTAGTGATGTACAGTATGTGCCTGAAATCTACCAAGTATCACCATGAATATGACCAGCATTTATTATTTAAATAGTGCTTTCTGCTTGTGTTTGAGTTTAGTTTTGATCTCACTAGACTGTCACGATGAGTGAAGATGCTCTGTACAAATTCCCGTAGAAATGGAAACACAGAAATTTGAGAAAATATTGAGTAGTCCAAAATATTTTGACAAAAAAAAGATCACCAGTTGATGCATCTTTTTCAAACACTTATTATCAGTTATCAGACACTAATCTACATGTTTATGTTCAGGTATGGCAAGATTCAGTCAGCAAAGGCAATCCTGGACAAGACAACCAACAAATGTAAAGGTCAGTAAGGTTATTAACTTACCAATCATTTATCTGGGCTGCAAGATTAGGAAAAAGAAAGTATATTTAATAATATAACTGAAATCCTCATCCAGTACTGGGACATATCTCTGCTGCATGTTGGAGTATTGAGGCTCACCTGATAAATTGTTTAAACATATCTCTTGTGTTCAACTGACATTATAAAGTGTTTTTGCATGTTGTGCTATATTTCAGGCATACTTATATAACATCCATGCATACATTATGAAAACAAACCATGTTGTTTTAGATTTTTGAATGAATTTCCATACTTTCTAGGCTCCTGCTTTTCATTATTTTCCAAGTGTATGAAAATCCATTCAAAGCGACTTGATACTTGCTCGGGCTGTGTACTCCATCTCTGTGAACATTAACAGTGAATGTGTCTGCTTTTATTTTTGTGAAAAGTATTGTGTTGTTGTATGACATCAAACTGAAGGTGCAGATTGATTTTTCTAAGTCTGCACTGCGATACAATGCAACGCTAATTAAAATCTGACAAAAACAAAAGTAGATGTTGATGGATTATCTGACTCAAACCGGTTTAGAGTCTCTACAAACTAGTTTTACTTATGTAAATGAATGAAAACCAGCGAGTGACTGGGTGATGGGAAAACACATTCATAAATCAGAAACATCATGTTAGGCTTGGGAAAATGGTGAAAAGCCATGCAAAGTATGCATGTTTTGTCACAAATCCAGTTAGAGAAAGATGTTGGTTTGTTCCTTAAATGAAAAGTTTGACATGTCGAGGTCAAGACTCAAAATAAATAATCCAAATAAATAGTGCAGTTGTCAAGTTGTCATTTATATACTTTTGGTTTTGCACAGATTAAACCTACAACATATAATGTGTTAATTGATGTGCTATAGAAGTGCAGGTAGGCAAATTTCTTAACATTTAGGCATAGCCAGACTAGCTGTTTCCCCCAGTTTCCAGTCGTAATGCTAAGCTAACTCACTGCTGGCTCCAGCTACATAATTACCACACAGGCACAAGAGAACTTGAACTATACCTGTAAAATATTTCAGAAATAACACTGGGAGAGGTCTGATTTTTAAAATATTGTCATGATTAGTTGACAAAAGATATTGTGATATAGTAATAAATAATATAGACCAATATATATTTCCCAGCCCACAGTAATAGTGATAGTACAGAATGTAAAATAGGTGGTTGTTCTTATTATTAATGACTGTTCTAGTAAATACTGTTCCACCAACTACAGGTTACGGCTTTGTGGACTTTGACAGCCCAGCGGCTGCTTTAAAGGCAGTACATGCTCTGAAAACCAGCGGCATACAGGCCCAGATGGCCAAGGTGAGTTTGATGCAGGCGCGTGTGGTGTGTCTGTGTCTGTGTGTGTGTGTCTATGCATATTTGTCTTGCTTGTGAACATCTCTGTGGGCTTGTGCTTCTTTAATGAGTGCGTTTGTCCTATGTGTGTTGGAGAATGACATTAGACTGGTCACGTGACCTCAGCTGACAAGCTGTTCTTCCTGTGACCCCATTTATTTTCATTGTAGAAACCAGATGTCATGACTCTCTCTGCCAAATAACCTGTCAGTCAGTGTGACATGTTACACACAGGACCAGCAGCCCACACACAACATCTTGGTTCTGTTGCACTGTATTGATTGTACATTTTTTTACCAGTATTATTACTATGTCACTGAGTGTTAACAATTATCATTCATGCAAACTAATGTATGCATATCTGCACCGAAGCACTATAGCAACAGTACTGCAGCTTCAAGCCATTCTTGACCCTCTGTGACTAATTTAATGTAAAGCAGTCCAGCTTTTCATTTTTCAAAAACAATTTTTCCACAAACACAGTGTTTGTGCATCACATCTTGTAGTGGGCAGTGGAAATTGCCTGGCTCATTACATTTCTTTCAGTCCCTTCCCTTTCTCAGCCTGGCCTGTGTCGCTGTGCTTAAATTGATGGTGAGAGTTCATTGATGAAGGGTTACTCTCTGGAGACCTGCATGTAGCTGTTCTATTTGGAACAAACATGGCAGAACACAGTTTGTGTGTTGTGGTAGCTAGGCTACGCTGCTCTCCTGCTGTTTCTAGGGAAGACCATAGAGGCGCTGAGCTGCTGCACAGCACTGTTAAAGTGTGTTTGTGTGTGTGGTCATGTGTATGTGCGGGAAAGCTTATTAATGTTTGTTTAACCAAATGTCTTCCTCTGACACTTAACCACACTTAAGCTAAGCCTCAAATCCTGATCCACACAGATGAGTTTCATTGCAGAGAAAAATCAATTTTGTCAGTCTTTCATTTTTCAGTGACAAAATAGCGCAGCACTGTTTTAATGGTTATGGTGGTTCAATACAAATGTGCCTGATTAATGGGAAATTATTCATGCATTTTTGCATGTGGCTCTCTCTCAGGTGACATGTCACATGTAAAATATGCTATAAATCACCTGGCATTCAATATACTTCTCCTTTTACTTCATCTTTCATGTGAGCAGCAACAGGAGCAGGACCCTACAAACCTGTACATTTCCAACTTGCCTCTCTCTGTGGATGAGAAAGAGCTGGAGAACATGCTGCAGCCCTTCGGCCAAGTCGTCTCCACACGGATCCTACGAGACTACAGTGGCAGTAGCCGAGGCGTGGGCTTCGCCAGGTCAGTCTCAGAAGATTGACAGAAAGGAGCTCATTTCTTCTCTGTTGAATCACCTTCAAAGTAGTTGTAGAATAAATCTGCAGCTTTCATCACAAACCTATGATGATCCATACTAAACAAAAACACCAAATTGCCATTCTAATTATTTTAATTAGTGTAGTTACTGTTCAAGTGCAATCATTAGTAAACTAAAGTGTAGTGAAGATTATTAAAAATAACATGTTGTGAAAAGGTGCCACCAATTCTTTATTATTAAGGTACGTTTTTGGCATCATATAACACAAAAAAATCCGTTGAGTTTTATTACAATTTAGAGCAACCAAGACTACATTGACACATAAATCTTTCAGTTGACTGTCAAACATATTAACTTGAGTCAGTCATGTCCTGTTGTCTGTACAATAAGTAAGTAAGTAACATTTATATAAAACAGCATCTTTCACAGAGCAAGTCACAAAGTGCTTTACGGGAGTAAAATAATAAAACCATATATAAAAATATAGCCACAAGCGACAATGATTGGGATCCAAGCAAGTCGTGAAAAATGCATCATATGACATTTTCAGAGAAGAAGAACAGATGCAGATGACTTAAGAGATTAAAGTGATGAAATAATTTAGTATTTCAGATAATTGTGATAACACAAACTTGATTTTTACAGCATCATCTTGAGATCAGAGAGAGTCATTATATGTACCCGATTACTGGGTGAAATGGTCAACCCACTTGCAACATTTTGTGTTTCAAAGTTTTAAAGTTTAAGCTGTACAAACACTTTTTAGCAGAGAAAAATAACAAGAAAGTGTCATGGGATCCAAATAAAATAAAGAACTTAGCCTCACTATGATCTGAACACCACATTGTCAGCAATTCGTTCACTTGGGGATTTGAACCCTCAAAACCAGATCGCCAGAGTAGGTGACTTACTGACTGAGTCACTGGTGAGAGGATGTCTCCATACACGTTCTCACAAGTTAAGTTAGAGACATCACATGTGACATCACATGTGAAAGTTTTGTCAGTTTAAACTTAAAACGCTTACAACAGTCAAAATGCTGGTGAGACAATTAAAAAAAAAAAACATTCTGCTGGTTTTTGGTGTGTTTTCAATTATTTTGGTGGCATTTGATCCAAAACTGAGCAAAAAAGAAAATGTTGTGCACAATGTACAAGTTATGGCAAGATACTGAATATCACTGCAGACTCACGGTTTGGAGAATGTCTGTGTTGATTTTGGTAATGTTTGAACAAAGACTTGTGGAGATACGGATGTTAATTGAATTAGCATATTCTGAAAAATAGAGAGTGACTGACTTCATTGACCATAGGTTGCAGTGAGGCAAACGTTTGTCACATATCAGTGGATGTGCTGAAAAAAATTCAGCTCTCTAGGATGTATGGATGATGTCACTATGGTGACACTAGATTGCACAAACTGAATTTTGTACAAATCCATGCAGCGAATTACGAGGTATCAACTTTTTGCAACTGTAGTGCCCCCTAGTAGTAGAATATCCCAGGACTGCTCTGCGAAGCTCGGACTGAGCATCTGAACAGATGTGTCAGGTTTGGTTACAATAGCTTAAGCCAATTTTGATTTACCGTAATTTATGTAAAATTTTACATAAAGACACAAAAGTAAAAATTTATAAAAAACAGATTGACGTATTAAAATTTTTGATAACTTTTGATCAGCCATGTCCGTAGATGATCCTGCCAAAGTTTCAGGTCGATTAGCAGAACTGTCTGGGACGAGCTTCGCTGCTTGGATCCCTAAAAACCAAAGGGCTCTTAAAAGGAAATACCAATAATACAAAAACAACAACAACAACGTAAATTAGTAATAAATAATAATCAGTCAATAAAACATAACAACACAACAACATAAAACAATAGAATAATTTGCATACATTAAATAGCACATGCTGAGACAAAAGCCAGCTTCAATTGTTTTTTAAAGGCTTCAACAGAAACCCCAGAGCATACTGTAGGTCTGAGGGAAGAGCAAGTCAGTCGAGCACACAGCAGTTTGAAGAACTAAGTGACCTAGTCGTAGCATACGGGTGAAGCAGGTCCAGGGGCCTCACCATGCAGGGCTCTATATCAACAGCCTTGCAGCTTTCTTGATCATTTGCAAACAGACCAGGGACGACTTCCTGAGACAGGTAAAGAGGGAGTTACAGTAGTGTAGCCGGGATAATGTGTGAATTTTCAATTTTCAAGTTCTGGTTTTGATACAACAGGTTTGAGCTTGGCAATGTTTCTTAAATGGGTGAGAAAATGGGTGCTAGAGTGTACTCATTAAAAAGAGAAAGGATACGTACGTGTCATGCCTCACAATACCATTTTGTGTTTAACAAAATGTTAATGTAGAACGTCTCTGTGTGATTTAATAATGAGTCACTGTTGATTTATCTTCTTCCCTGACAGGATGGACACAACAGAGCAGTGCAATGCTGTCATCTCCCACTTCAATGGGAAGTTTATCAAGATATCTTCTGGAGCTCTGGGTAGGAAAGAATTTCAGCATTCTGTACACTTCCCCGGTGATGAAAACTGTGGAGGCGGTGATTGATTGATTGTTGAGTGAGTGTTTTGTGCTTTGCCCCCAGCTCCCTCTCAGCCCTTGCTGTGTAAGTTTGCAGACAGTCAAAGGAAGAAACATGCTCATGGCGGATTTCTTCCCAATGGACAGACAGGAGATCTCAGACTAGTATGTATCTGCCTATCATCTTACATTTGTTGTAATGTGATGCCCCGTCCATGCGCCTTGTTAATGTGATGAGAATTAATGATGTTTTTATTATTGTGTCATGCATACAAAAGACCATAAAGTCACAAAAGCCAGAACCACAACAACTTTCCCAGTCAAATCTTCAGACCTTCATTCTCTACAACAGAATTCATAAATTATGGATATCAGTTATTATCATTGTCATTATTAATTTTAACACACTCACTATATAATACTGAAGAAATCAGTGTAAATACTAATTAAATAGTCCACCTTGCCCTCTTTTCCAGGCTTTTGAGACAGTTAAACCATTCCAGTGTTTGACCATCTGTACACCAGAATATGTCTTTTGTTAAGCCGTGTCATGGAAAATACTAAAATGATTCCCAAATAAACCCATTATAACTGATTGAGTGATCATTTTCATGTGTAATTTTAGTTGTTATAAGACACATATGTAATTCCACATTATCGCCTATTTCCTCACCTTAGGGTGCAATGACTCTTACCTATGACCCCTCCTCAGCAGCCATACAGAATGGGTAAGTTGTGCTCCGGTTATAGCAGGTCATGACACCATTTTACTTTTGACTGCAGTCATTCTTGAGCTTTATTTTGAAATGATGTCTCTTTCCTAGGTACTATCCTTCTCCGTATCCAGTGACCAACAGGATAATGACTGTGCAGCCTACGATGTCTCCCTACATGTCTCCAGTCTCTGCTTACCAGGTACTGCAGAAGATCCCCATTATAAACATTTCTAACATCACACTATATGTCTCTCCCCCTCTATGCTGCATTTGAGGTTATAGGGTGTATATGTGGGTTAGGATGTATTTTTGCTTATATGTATTTGGGTTGTACAGGTGCTACAGATGTGAGAAAAGGCTTTAAAGCCGCCCGGAGCCACTTCACGCTTTGTCAGCTGCACATGGCAGTGAATGATCTTTTGAATGTTTTAATGTTTGAAGAGCTTGGTCAACCTGAAATCACGAAACATGACAGTAAGCGTAGTGGGTCACAGGAGTGAAGAAAAACACTGCTTTTTTCAGCAGGTACAGTAATCTTCTCTGAGTCGGGTTCTTGCTCACAGTTTTGTAATATTTCAGTCATGAGCTTTGATTTAGTACTTTCTGTGGACCAGAAACGCTTCTGACCACTGGCGAGATCCGCTTAGCTTGAAATTAATTTACACTTGACGGATGAATCTGAGGGGTCTTGTTTAGCAGGGTTGCAACACACAATAGGGGTTATGAATACAGCTCTCTGCCAGATGTTCTTCAGATGAACCCACAACATGTTTGGGTCTTCCAGGTCTGTCTGGTAGTTATTCCCATCATGTAGAAAGCTTACCTTTGATGAAACCAACTGCAAAGTCGATCATCAACCTGGCACCTTAAGGGCTCTGGTACTGTGAACACTTCCTGCATGAGCTTTCTTGTGAATAAGGAGGTTTTTTACCAATCTATAACTAGTATTGAATTCTAACAAAGTTCCTGTTAGATTATAGAACAGGGGAAGTTTTCACAAAGACCAAACTTGCTTATAATTTGAGCGTGCACACCCAGATAGCAGTCGGACTGCAGCTAGCAGTTTGGTTCAAGAGCAAATGCTTTATGAGAAGCGAGTCCAACCATATCGATTTGGTACCTCCTAACTTTATTCTCTAGCTCCTCAGGAAGACCTAGAGCTACAAAAGGGAAGCTTTCAAAACTTCTTTGGCACAGGTGGTGGACCTAGGTGAAAAAGGTTGCAGGTGAGGCAGGACCTCATTAAGTTGTCAGATTGCTCACCTAATCTGAAGCTATTGTTGAGTACATGTACATGTTTGTCTAACTCCTAATCAGACAGAAAATCAGACTCTTAGAACAGGACATAAAACTGTAAGATCCATGGAGATGGAGGTCATTGTAACCGCTAGGGTCATTGTGGTAGTTTAAAAGCACCTTAGTGCCATACCAACAGAGGGGGAACCAGGTTGGCCCTAAAAATCTGAAATCATTGGATTTCATTGGGCTGTCATGGTGGACCAAGGTCTCTGAACAGGAATAGTGGCTCCAGAATGAATGGATGAATGGATACAGTGAATTGCTGTTGCATTATTATTTAGACTGGTAACATCCTAGTATTTCTATTTAAAAACAATGCTAATTGCAATTGTTAAGTTAGTTTGTAACAGAAAATTTTCGTTCAAGACACGTCAATAACTCCCTCTTTCTATCTGTCTCTCGTTCTCACTCTCTCTCTCTCTCTGTCCCTTCCATCAGGTACAGAGTCATTCTTGGGTGGCACATCAACCATATATCATGCAACACCCGGTAAGAGAAAACCAGATATTTGCTTCTTTTTTTTAATTCATAGGCCCATACCCCACCTCCTATTCTGTGTACAGGAAATGGGTGTGTGCTGCTGCTGCAGCTAGAGCTCTGAGCTCACAGTAACTCAGTGTGTTACTTTAATCAGCTTGTTCTGCTGACACAATCAATAACGTCCAAAACTTCCCCAAATGCAGGAGTAACACAGAGCTGAGACAAGTTCTGGGAAATAGCCACAGCATATTTACATATTGTAAGTGTGCATATGTGTGTGGAGTGTGTGTAAAATAGAAATGGAATAACTAAAAAGACATTTGGCCCCACCCCCTCACCCTCCCTGTGGATCCAGCAGGAAATGCCTGGAGCAGAGACAGTCTTGTGACTCTTTCACTCTTCCAACAGATGGTTTCCAGTGGAACAAGTGTCTCTGCTGATCTGCCCCTCCCCCACTTTTTACTAGGAAATTCCCTAAAGGCGTCATGTTTAAAGGAATATACTCCATCTGAAAACAGACTAGTGCTGGCAATGTCATACCTTTTACATATTTTCAGCCCTTAACGTAATCCAGGAGCATAGAATACTAAATGCTTACCTAAGAGTAACATATTATCACAGAGCTGATGTTGCAAATGTATTATTTTACATTTTGCCAAACCTCAAAGCCCCAAAAAATCTCCCCCCCTCCAGCTAATCTTTCCTGTGGTCTGTCCTATATACATACACACATCCAACAATAACTCATGCTATATTTATACTCAAATGCCTGCTTGCCACTGTCATCACTGTCAGCCTATATTTGGTATTTTATCAGAGTTAGTTGTGTATAAAATCATGTGATATGTGGTAAAAACTCAGCTGCCTTGTATTATAGGGTGCTGTGATGTCTCCCTCTGTGGATCCATCCATGTCACTGCACCCCTCAGCCATGATTACTCAGCAGATGGGTCAGCTGTCACTGGGGAACACTGGAGCGGTGAGTGGGATTGTGGGATATCCTACGTCACACACACAGCATTGATCAAATTAAATCTGTATAGTATGATAGAGGATGAAAATGTGAAACTATGATGACAAGATCTTAGTTTCAGTTTATGCAGTCTGTAGTATGACAATACTTACACATCGACTTGTGAATGTGAGACTAGAAAGTTCTTTAATTGGAACATTTTGGACATATGATTGATTGACTGTTTTATTTTGTAATATTCTTGTTACCCAGCTCAAACTGTTCCTGATACAAATGATGATGATGATGATGATGATGAAAAACAGCTATAGTAGCCTTAATGTTAAACAGAATTCAACTAAAAGTCGAATACCTCTGTGTGCACAGTTATGTTCAGGTACATTAACATTAGCTGTAGAAACAGGGAGGCTCACTGGTCTCCCTAAAGAAAAAAGACTGTTTGCTATGTGATTTAGGTGTGACAAAGTCCATTTCATGTTTATGGTGATTTAAGCGCAAGTTTTAGCACAATAAATCAATATACCATTCAGTTACTTGAATTGATTTGATTGTTTTCTTATTTTACAGTATATTTCAGCCACACCTGGTGTCCAGGGAGCTTACATGCATCAGTATCCTCCCATGCAGACAGCACCTGTAAGTTTATTGTATCTTAGACTCATTCAACTATTCATTCAAGACATTCAACTTCTGCCTGGTGGCCATTTAACTGTCTATCTATCTTAAAACAATAATTGTTTTAGAAGATTACAACAGCCCATTCCAGTCCAATCATCTCCATTCATACAGCCTTGAACTGTTTTTGAAGTGTTCCTCCTCTGAAACTATCAATTATCTCAGTGCAAACACACTGAAGATAGTTATTATCACGTTCTAAATGAGAGATGCTGTTTTGCTTTTCAGGAAAATGGCACGCCGCAGCAAGTGGATTCTTCCAACAATTCGTCTCCTTACAGTCAACTCAGCAAGTAATCACAGGTATGCTTTAGTTTCTAAATGTAAACCGTCTGACGTGAACACCAGCAAGGTGTTTATTTCAGCAACTTTACTGCAACATAATAGACATTATGGTACCACTTTCTTGCAAGACACCAAGGGTTTATATGTTGTAATTTATTTCTTTAGTAAAGGTTAACGAATCAGTTACTAAGGCTTTATAGATCAGTTGTAATTCATTAATAAGAAGAATTACCCGGTTGTGGAAAGTTACAGTTTATAAAACCTTTGTACGGAGTGCTTTATTAGAAAAAGGTACCAAATTAATTCATTAAATGAGACACAAATTCTTTGAAATCCCATCCAGACATGTGTGGACATCATATCCTTATATTGCTGTTCACATTAGTAAATACTTTTAAATCAATGCTTCTGATTTTTGTGTCATTATTTTTAGGCTACATTACTGCTTTGTGAGCCAGAGGGCAGGTGGGAGGATGACATCACAATGATAACAGTCGCCGCCTTCTCTGATTGGAACAGATACATAAACTTTTTTGCACAGCCCCAACATTTGTGGTGGAAAATGAGGACAGTGTAAATGGACTCAAGCAGTTGGCTAATCACAGAGAAAAAAACAAGGTTTATTTTGATAAGAAACCACATGCTCTTCTTTTTCTCTATTTTCAAGGATTCTCAAACAAATGCCAGAGGACAGCCCATCCCTCCACTCTCCACCCCCAGTATGATGTGATATTAAAATGCATGAGATTGAGATATTTTCCCCCTTCAAGGTTTTTATGATTTTATAGTTCCTTTATTTGAGATATATAAAAAACCTTGCAAAACACTGTTTGCACTGAAGTTTAAAGTTTAAGAATGGCTTAATTTTGTTTATCAAAGTTGCCACAAAATAGCCTACAAAATCAATTAATGTTCAACTGCACTTGATGATACAGGTGACCATTTCATCATGAAATGAATGAATTTAATATTGGAAAAGGTGCCTTCCTTACGTCACTTCAACATTTTTCATCAAACTTGATCAGGTGTCATATTTCTGATTGATCGAAAGTGTGTGTGAAATCATGAGATTTCCATTGAGTGTTTCGCTATCTAGTCTTCTGGTAGCAATAAAGACAATGAGAGTCCCATGGCAATACTGAGAGAAAAGAACGGTGACAAACTCAGAGCAAGGTAATTGCTTATTTTCCCTCTTCTTCTTTTTTTAACTTCAAGACGTGACAACACAAGAGCCGTACTTTTATGAAATTACAGGTTTTACACCCAGTGGACATCGTTTAGGAGGGTTTTTTATTTTCTCTTGTGGTCAGTTTGACCAGTGATCTACCTCATGGTTCTGCTGGAGTCTGCTGGTGTTGTGGGGTTTGCAGGTAAAGCCCCCTTTTTCAACAGAGTGGACGAAGCAGAACAAAAGCCACGCTCAGGAGCTGGCTAAATAGGACTTCTGCCGTTTGTCTCCCACATGCAGCGTTTCACTTCCTGATCTGCAAAGAATCATTGTGCTTTGCCTCATCTTTATTTGTCATTGCTTCTGTTCTGGTGTTTTTTTTTCTCAACACGGTGAGTGTTGTTCAGTTGTGAGGCTCCATTTTCAGAGTTTTAAAGTATGACAGCTACTAGCTTCTCCTTAAAATAGTTGTGCTTGAAACAAATGAATGCAGGCTATATGCATTCATTTGGTGCAGTCCTCTGCCTTTGCCATTGTAGACAGATCTTAGATGACTTGCCACTTTCCCTGACCTTATCTCTTTTTACTTTAAAAAGGACTTAAAGTCATTATCTTGGGTTACACTGCAGCTGTGAAGCTGTTCAAAAGTAATGCTAGGATTTAGCCAGATTTTGGTCATTTTGTTATACAGCAGCGTGATAGTGTACATGCCCAACAATTGGGATGAGTGGAAAAGTAAATTTCAGATCTTGCCTCATGCTAAATAAATCAATCATGTATGAAGTACTTAAAACAGCAGTATTTCATGAGAGTGGGATGGAAGTTGAAATAACATGACTAACACCATGTATTTCAAAAGATGGCTTGTTCAGAATAATACTTGTAAATTATATGCATTCAGGAGGATTTCTGACGTTAGAACTTACTTACATGAATATGAGACAAGAAAAATGGTCAAAGCTGTATGGTCGTGGTGCTTTTCCCCGATCCATAGTACTGTAGCACCAAATGCTCACTATTGGAAAATACAAGCAGTAACCAGCTTTTACTGAGTGTACTTTCCTGTTCTGAACATTTGTTGCTGGACAAAAATGTAAAAATGACAACAAAAAAATATTCTTGTACATGTTATCCTCATTGCTTCCCTTTTCACCTTCAACTGATTCTCTGAACTGAAACAATCTTCTCCTTGCTCTCTCCTTTGAAAACATTGGAATAAAAACAGCGCTGAATAAAGGTCTGCTCTTTCTCATGTACGACTCCTGTGTCTTCAATAGACTGGTCTTTTTGCTTCTATATTTACTTGCTGTTGCACATTTGTAATGTTGTGTGTTTGAACATTTAAAGGAGAATTCTGATGTTATTCCACATTGGTATTATTGTTAACAAATCCCAATAAAATACCAATAATGCATTAATCCATCCCTCAATACGTCCCAAACTATCATGCCTATCCAAGTCCGAGTCCAACTGTATCGTTTTGGTATCTCCTAGCTTTATACTCTAGCTCCCCAGGAAGACCAAGAGTTACAAAAGGGAAGCTTTCAAAACTTGGTTGGCACAGGTGGTGGACCTAGGTGAAAAAGGTTGCAGGTGAGGCAGGATCTCATTAAATTGTCAGATTGCTCACCTAATCTGAGGCTATTGTTGAGAGGTACATGTTTGTCTAACTCCTGATCAGACAGACAATAAGACTCTTAGAACAGGAGATAAAACTGTAAGATCCATGGAGATGGAGGCCATTGTAACCGCTAGGGTCATTGTGGTAGTTTAAAAGCACCTTAGTGCCATACCAACAGAGGGGGAACCAGGTTGGCCGTAAAAATCTGGAAGCGTTGGATTTTATTGGGTTGTCATGGTCCATCCCTCAATACTTCCCAAACTATCATGCCTATCCTGTCCCTAGCACATATGTTCCTACTTTAAACAAGAAACTGGTCATAAATGTATTGTTTCTTCAACAGGAGTAAATACGACATTTTGGGTGACTATTTTTGACTATGGATTAACACACATTTCGTGCTGTAATGAGGTATTTAAGTGTATGTGGGATTAGCTCAAAATAAAGGACTGCGCCTGTGTTTATTGGAATAGAGGTATATATGTAATCGATTGTAATAGATTCTGGACGACAATGGAGGTCTGTGGCACAGAGAAATTAGACATATCAGGCTTTGGCAACACAGACAATATTTGTTAGAAGGAAAATCAATTGGTGATTTTGGTGTTTTCAGGTTGGTTGTTGAAAATAAAATTAAGCTAATTAATTTTATAGCCTTAATCACAGGCACATTTTAAAGGTTTAGAAGCTTAAAAGTTTACTCCAGCTATTTACTTAGGCACTTTCTTACACTGGGAGGACTCCGAGAGACAGATTTAACATTGACTTTTATATATATATATATATATATATATATATATATATATATATATGTGTGTGTGTTGATGGCTTGAATCTTGTTTTTTCCATTCAGCTGACTTTTCAGGACCTGCCTCACTCTTTGTAGGTATTTGGCTGTGGTGGTCTTCCTTGCTGCCTCCTCATGGTTTCCGTTAGCCTGTGGCACCCCAAGGTATTTGTAGCTGTCCTGAACATCTGCGATGTGGCCTTCTGGTAGTTCAACCCCCCTCGGTTCTGATCATCTTCCCTCTTTTCGATACCATGCGACCACACTTGTCCAGCCCGAACGACATTGGAATGTCGTTGCTGTAGATCCTGGTAGTGTGGATCAGTGAGTCGATGTCTCGCTCATTTCTGGCATACAGCTTGATGTCATCCATGTAGAGGAGGTGACTGATGATTGTTCTGCTTTGGAATCGGTATCCGTAGCTATATATATATATATATATATATATATATATATATATATATATATATATATATATATATATATATATATATATATATATAGAAAGCTGTCTCCAGAGCTCAGATGCTGAGTATTACTGTGCTCATCAAGATAATTGATCTTCATGTATTAAATCAGTGAAGTGCCCCTTTAAGACTTTAATTAAACACAGTCACAATCCACAATTAACAGCAGATCAAACATAACAAATAAACTTTAATGAAGAGATACCTGGCCCCAACAACTTAACATCATCTGAGCATACAATACATATCAATTAAACAAGTCTGATCAAGTCTACTGTCCAGTATCTTCAGTGAGAATTGGGCTGTACCGATTATCTGGCAGCAGAGGGCAACGTGAGCCAAAGCTGTTCAGCATTTTTGAAACTAGAACTAGTTTGGATATGTTTTTGTATGACTATTTCTGATGTTATAACTGCAACTTGGAGGATCAGATGAGCAACAAGTGCAACATGTGTGTGCTCATGCTCCAGCCATTTTCCTGCAGTATGTCAGGCACACAGCGTTTGAAGTTCCACTCTTATACCGGATCTCCCTTTTTAAGCTCAGACTTAAGAGCAGCTGATGCCAGAGACATAAAGGCACCATGCCCTCATCTCTTACGAGTCAAAGGGATCAAAACCGCCGGGATGCAAGATTAGCCATCACACCCACTGTCAACCACCCCCCCAACGCTAACTCCAGGAATATACATATATGTCCCTTTTAGCCCATACAGACACACATGTCAATCACATGCCTATTGTAAGGGAATTAAACCTTTGAACACAAGATACATGCCAAGTACACTCTCTCTCCTTTTCCTCTCATCCGCTCTCTGTCTCTCTTTTAATTCTCCACAGCTGAGGGGACACATGGCACGGATCCCTTGAGGAAGCCCAAGGTCAGATTCAGGGCACAGATGTTAAGAGGGGAAGCCTGCTTCAGTATCCACTATCATTAATTTAGTGTGGCACATGTCAGTTTAGCACATGGGATGCTTCCTAAAGATACAGACTGTCAATGCTTGTTACTCTCAATACTTCAACTATAGTGTTTTAAGGTATGTTCAAAAGCTACTGACCAAAAGGGAATGGTTAAAAAGACACTGTACTATAATTTAACATACAGTGTAGCCCAGCAACTAATCATTATTGTCATTATTAATTAATGTGCATGCTATTATTCTTGATTAATTGTTTGGTCTATAAAATAGCATCTTCAGATTGCTTTGTTTGACCAACAGATATTTACAATTACATAAGATGAAGTAAAGCAGAAAGTTCTTACATCTAAGACATTTTCACCGGAGAATGTTTGACATTCTTGATTTTTTTTGCTTAGAATCAGTAATATATTGTCAAAACAGTTGCCAATTACATTTCTGTTGACTGACTAATCAATGAAGAATTTCAGCACTAATACATTGTGCTGCACTTATTTTCTAACATGTCCGGGTCCAGTATCGTTATCTCACTGCCTGGCTGAATGCCAGTGATGAAAAGTAGCTTTACTCGAGTACTGTACTTAAGTACAAACTTGAAGTGCTTGTACTTTATTTCAGCTTTTCATGTTACTTTATACTTCTGCTCCACTACATTTCAAAAATGAATATTGTACTCTTTACTTCACTACAATTAATTTACAGTTTTAGTTACTAGTAACTTTACGTATTTTTTTAATATGTAACATAAAATATGGTTGGAGCTTTTAAAATATGATTCTTTGTTATACATTAAACTAGCAAGTAAGAGGAGTTGCTGCTTTTCTTAATAAAAATTTTAAAAAACAGAAGTTTGAACTTGAACTTTGAAGTTTGTTTGGACAAATTAAGCATTGTGAGGTGTCACTTTGGGCACTGGGTAACTATGAGGCATTTCTCACTATTTTGCAAACCAAACAATCAGTTAATTGAGAAGAAATTCAGGAGATTAATACATAATGAAAAAATGCTGCTTTAACATTGTTGCACCAATAATAACAATCTAATGACTTTCAAATGGTATATTTTTTCTGCATTATTTAATTTTAATTCTTTTTCAGACTTTTACTTGTAATGGAGTAGGCCTATTTTTACACTGTGGTTTTAGTACTTACTTCTCCACCACTGCTAAATACAACTCCTGAAGAAAATTGAAGAATTTTGTCTCTTAATTTTTAATTAGTGTTGCTATCTCTGCAAGAGCCATGTGATTAGGATTGTATATAGTTTGGTGCATTGGTGCACTGCTGTAATCTGTATCACAATGTTGAAATGTTTCTTTACTTGAAAATCACTAAAGTAGAAGTAGCCTGCCATTGAATGTTATTTTGGTTGTAACCATTTAAAATATGAATACACTCTAATATCTAATTCCCCATTATATCAGTGATTTGATCAGAAATTGTAACCATTTTCTTTATAAGAAAGCCTTTCAGAGATTGATTTACAGCTAAAAGCGAGGTGAAGTTAACCAGAAACATGGTGAAGGGAGAACCAGTGATGTTAAACAAAGCAATAAAAACCCACACTCAGTTCTATAATAATAGTATTTGTTGTCAATCCCCACTCCAAGTTCCTGTTATTTTAACAATAATATATACATACTTCATCATGTTCAATCACTTTAACACTGCACTTGTAGCCGTCAATACACAGTCAATTAACAAAAGGTATATGCTGCGTCTAACAGGTTTGTCTTTTTATTCTGTGTACTTATCTTCTTCTTGTACACTCTGAACTTGCTATGAATGTCCTACCATTGCTGTCCAATAAAATCACGTATCTACAAATGTGGTAAATTGAAGTATTAAATGTTTCTTTATGAGTGGAAATAATTCTCCCACTTCTTAAGCAAAATAAACTCTTTAAGAACCCAAAAGATTATTTGAAAATTGTTACATTAAATTGTCACATTATTGGAAAAAGGGCTGTTTTTCTTTCTTGGCTCATGAAAAGTTGACACATGGTTTTCAAAGGACAGCGGTGATATTATCTTTGACACAGGGAGAGGGACACCTCATCTGTTATCCCTCCTGAGGTTCTTTTTGTGTGGAGATTTTTTTCGGAATGGCAATGCCAGTCTGTTGGTCAGTTGGTGGGTCCACCACTTTGTTTCAGACTGAAATTTCTTAACAACCTTTAAAGAGAACGGTCTAGACCCGCTCTATATGGAAAGTACCCTGAGATAACTTCTGTTATGATTTGGCACTATACCTAAAATTTAATTGGATGGATTGCTGTATAATTATGTAGAAATATTGATGGTCGCCCGAGGATGAATCTTGCTGACATTGATGAACCCTTGACTTTATCTCAAGCACCACCATGAGGTTCACTTTTTTGGATTTTCAAGGACTCCAGAAGATACATCGTAATGGTATTGGTGATCCTCTTATTTTTCTTTTAGAGCCACCATGAGGTTGACTTATTTATTGTGATATCTTGACAACAATTAGGTGAATTGCTGTGAAACTTGGTACTTGGTATTCATGGTCCCCAGAGGCTGAATTATAAGAACTTTTATCTCACTTTTCATCTAGCACCATAATCTGGTCAAACTGTCCTTTTGCCCAGTAAGATTTATCACCTGAACATCATTGGTATCCATCTATTGAAAATCAGCTATATCGGTGAGGTGCCTGTACAAAGCCCAAAGGATACTAAAATACGGTTCCTACCCCAGCCACGGCCTGTTCACCCTGCTGCCATCTGGCAAGAGATACTGAAGTATCCACTGTCGCACCACCAGACTTCAGAGCAGCTTTTTTCCTCAAGCTGTGCGACTCCTCAAGTCATCCCCTGCATTCTACCATAAATAAGTAAATAATTAGTTTTGTGTGTGTGTGAGTGTGTGACCTTAACCTTGAAATACCAGCAAATTTAGTGGCATTCCCTTCAGTGTCAGCTGGACTTTGTGTGCTACTTAGCAAATGTTAGCATTCTAACACTCTAAACCAACACTGTGAAAATGGTAAACATTATACCTGGAAAATATCAACATGCTGTCATTATGATTGTGAGCATTGTTTTTGTCTAAACCAAGAGTTTTGGGATGTAGAGGGTTTCATTATGTATAAATTGTAAAGCACTCTGATATAAAAATATTGATTTTTGTGGCTATGTAATCTGCAATTATTTTATAGAGTGGGCCTTAACTCTATTATCTTGTTCCACTAACATAAGCATTTAAACCTGCATTCCAGCCATACCACTGTAAGAAGGAGGCTGTATTACAGCACTCCTTCTCTTTGCTTCCACCTCCTCCCTGCAGGCAATAATTGAACTGTATGTGTGCATGTGTGTGTGCAAAAACGCACACACACGCACACATACACGCTCACAATCCAAACAATCAAAAAGACCATTACTCAGTCAGATGTGTTGCACGCAAACTTTTTCCTCTAGAGTGCAACACTAGCACATCAGTCAGGTTGTTTGTTAATAAAGAAACTGGCTCTTGTGGAGGTCTCACATTCAGCAGTTGCGACTGTCACTCATTATCATCACAGGCTCCCCCTGCACACACACACCCACAAACACATGAGCAAGTTGGAGCCTGTACAAGCACCCACACATGACCCCAGTGTGCATGCACACACACTCACTCACTCTCAGATGCACACACACACAAAGGCACTCATGAGCCAAGGAGCATGGGCAGCCGGGTCACCCTAGCGCCATGCTTCATAAAGGGCGCCGTTACAATAGGTTTACTGTTACTCTGACCACTGCCGGGATACAACGGGATTGAATGTACTAGCCTGTTGCTTCTCTTTTCCTCTTAATTTTTCACTTGATGACAAGGAAGACAGACTGAGACGGGACAGCATGTTATCTGAGGATACCCCTGAAGGTGAGTTGGCACATTGCAGGGCTGATGTATACCTCCATTTCTATGCAAAGTGAATGTGTGGTACTGAGAAAGAGACATGTGGGAGAATAATTTAAGGATAAAACGCTTCAAACAGTACTGTCAGATGTGTTTTCAGCATGTCCCTGAATCCAAACTGAAAGGCAACAGGTTTGAAATTTGGAATGTGAGATGTGAGTAATGTTATGACGACCTGTGACACCTTATTACACCATGAGTATCTAATGAACGTAGTCTTACTCACACACAGGACATAAAATTACCATAGAAATAAGACTTTACGAAACAAAGGTGTTTGATTACATTGTGCTAAGATATTTCTTGAGAAGTAACGACAAGTTACTTGGCAGACAGAAAATGGAATGAATTGAGCCAAAAGAGGTATAAATGAAATGGCAATTTAACAAACCGACACTTCAAGAAGGCTACCGGGTAAGGTGGATCAAAATACAGAGAGCTGAGGATATAGGGGCTGCCACTGAAAGAAGAAAGGAGGAGAAGAAGAGGGGAGTGAGAGAGATTAGTATAAGAGGAGTGGAGGTGGGGTTTGGTTTGGGGTGACAGATGGGACTCACCCAGATCTAGAGGGGTGTGGTGATGAATTGTGAGATTCCTGTGAGTCGGGACAAGCAGGGATATTTGCACTGCAGCTGTCAATAGCTCAACACCTACGCAGCTCCACCCTCCTCCCCCTCAAATTATACACACACACACACACTATCACTTCTATTTCACTTCTTGTGAGACAATGACAATGATTCATTTTCTTGTGTTAAAGATTAACATATCTTCTGTTATGGTGTATGGGTAATAAGGATATTCAGGCTATATTTGCACATGGCGTTTGCCAGTCTGCACTTTATGGTTCCTCTTTGGCCACAGTTCAGTCATTAAGTGGTTTTATTAGCCTGTAGCTTAGTCCAAGCCTATTACATTGATGTATTGAAGTAGTGAGGGTATAATCTCTCCCAGTGATGTGGGCACCACAACAATACAAGTACAACTACAGTAAGTAAACTTTATTTCTATAACAACTCTGAAATCACATGTGTAAAGAAGTGCTTCACATAAATAAGTTATATGAATACCACCCAATACAGACATTTGTATTATAGAAAGATGGTGCCTAATATTGTTACTTTCTACTACACTTACACTTTTCTGTCTATGTCTTCATCTGTCTATCTGTCTAATACAGGCTCACTTGTTCAGTAGAGGCAGATGTACTCCGATCCTTTACTTAAGTAAAAGTACCAAGTTTTAACTACTTTACATACAGCTGAGTAAGTCCAGTGGTTCCCAACCTTGGGTTTAGGCCCCATGGGTAAATTTGAGGGGCATGAGATGATAACAGAGGGTGAGAAATAAGAAAACATATTGTTCTACATCATACATTTGTGTTAGTTTTTCTCAAATATGT
This sequence comes from Lepomis macrochirus, assembly GCA_024633595.2. Taxonomy (NCBI): domain Eukaryota; kingdom Metazoa; phylum Chordata; class Actinopteri; order Centrarchiformes; family Centrarchidae; genus Lepomis; species Lepomis macrochirus. Next base: position 28,268,355 of record JALXJV020000006.1, on the reverse strand, counting down.
GCGTTTTTGTGAAATACTGGATAGTTTTACCTATTTGGGACTCAAGCTGTTATTTAAATGAAACCACTTGAGAGGATTAGAGGGGAAATGTGACCGGTGATACTCCAAAACAGGACTGATTAAATGTTTTATTCCCTCTATTAATATAAACTTTAAGCTATATGTTTTTAATAAAGGCAGGGATTTAAAAAGAACAATATTTCCCTCTGAGGCGTAGAGGGGTAAAGTGGTATAAAATCGCACAATAAATGTAGTCTACTCGGTTGCTTTCAGCCAGTGCACTAGTTCTACACCTGAATAATATATTTAGGTATATTAATATTCGTTGTATTACATGTTTCTGCTATTTGTTCTGGTGTTAAACTTTTTTTAATCTGAAAAAATGTTTCTCATCTCTCACCATGACTAAAAGTCTTGGGAACAAACCTGATTCATAATCAAACTTTCAAAATTAAGGACGGAAAACGGTGAGCGGTCAGAACTTCAGCATGGGTTTAATTACGCCCTCCTCGCTTTCTCACCTTGACGGAAGTGAACATAAAAGGCAGCGCAGGTAAAGGCAGCCACTCCTCCTCCTCCTCCTCCCCTTCTATCCAGGTAGTGCGGGACGGCAGCGCTCTCGTCTCTTGTCCACTTTCGCTCGAGGAGAGGAGGCATGACGCTGGATATGTTTCGCTCTATTAAATATGAGACAAATTGAAATATTCCTCTTCTGTTTCCTCATAACCAGTAACCTCACGGACTAATGGGGATTATATTATTGAGCCTGATTCTTCGGTACTGGATCAACACCGTGGAGGGTAAGCAGGACCGTTGGTCGCATTGAAAATCAAGGGCAACACGTTTAGCCTATAATGTGCAAACAAAGAGTTACTCAATACCGCACCATAAATCTTGTGTTGGTTTTTATGACCTGTTAACATGTTTTAATGTGAAATACCTTTTTTATTTAAGTTTTTTATTATTTTTAACTGCACTCATAATATTTAAAAGAGTTATAGGCTACATGTTAATAACCTAATTACACCTTAAATGTAACTATTTTTTTCCCTTCATTTTATCACATCACAAAACATAAGGCCTACTTTTAAAAAATCCAAATATCTTTCCTGGTGAGACTTTTAACGTTGCAGGAAACTCTATTTGACATGCTGACTCTGTGCTCTGGGTTCATGTGTACAGCAGGATCATGTTCAGCCGGCAGCGCTGTAACTTGTGACGAGTGTCTGCAGCTCAGTTCTCACTGTGCCTGGTGCACACAGGAGGTAAACAGTCAGGATTGCATGTATTAAACCTCAACATGTAAGCAGATGCCCATAATGCATGGATGATTTTTTGGGGGGCACAAATAATCATGAAATGACATACTTGTTTGGGTGTTTTTACGCCTGATAATAAAACAATATTTTATGGTGTACAATAAAACAATCTCAATCTACCATCTGCAAACAGTACAACAAGTGACTTTTTCCTTCATCTCTCAGAATTTCACAGATTGGTTTTCAGTCAGTGAAAGATGTGACACACTGGATATCTTATTAGAAAAGGGATGTGTCCAGGGCCAGCTGGTGTTCCCTGTTTCCGAAGGCCAAATTCTGCAAGATCGCCCACTCGGGAAGAAGACAGACGGTGCTAACAGCACTCAGATCTCCCCACAGAAAATGGCACTCAAGCTGCGACCTAGTATGCAACCCAGTACATTTTGATTTGATGATTTGCCTCCAGAAGTGGTTCCTCAGTTTCAGACAGAAATAAGGTGTTGATTTTGTTTTTGCACAGGCAGTCAGGTTACTTTCCAGGTCAAGATTCAGCACACCGAGGACTATCCTGTGGACATCTACTACCTGATGGACCTGTCAGCGTCCATGATTGATGATCTGAAGATGATCAAAGACCTAGGCTCCACTTTATCTAAAGAGATGTCGAGCCTCACCAGTAAATTTCGAATGGGCTTTGGCTCTTTTGTGGAGAAACCAGTACTGCCCTTCATCAAAATCACAGAACAAGATCTGGCTAACCCCTGCAGGTATACAGTGAATATTAAAACATGACCTGAGACTTCAGCAACAACCTCTTTTTTATGTTTGTTTTGAGGTTGGAAATTTCAGAAATGTCATTTGGTATCTCAGAGAATCTCATTTTTCAAATCTTTGTTTTTGGCTTCTGCTGTGTTGCAGCGGGGTGAGCTCAAACTGCCTGCCAACGTTTGGCTACAAACATGTCTTGTCTCTGACGAGCAACACTGACAAGTTCAATGAGATCATCAAAATGCAGCATGTATCTGCAAATATTGATGTGCCCGAGTGTGGCTTTGACGCCGTCATGCAGGCAGCTGTTTGTGGGGTAAGATTTTTTACTTAAAATTTCTAAAAGATATGAACTAAAATGTTAGTTTGTTCGATTGGTCAGCTATTCACTGATGATGTAAAAAGTAGAATGGGCAACATATATGTGTCTCCTGATAGGACAAGATAGGCTGGAGGAATGACTCGATGCGTTTGCTGGTGTTTGTCAGTGATGCTGACTCACACTTTGGGATGGACAGTAAGATGGCAGGCATCGTGATTCCCAACGATGGGCAGTGTCACCTGGATATCAACAATGAATACTCCATGTCCACAGTGCAGGTAAGTCCACAGAAGTTCTTTTATTTACCTTGTGGATTATGCATCCTGAGTCAACTGTGAATGAATTGTCACTGCCTCACAGTTCATTGCCATTTATTGACATTTCACCATTTCTTTCCCAGGAGTATCCAACTCTTGGTCAGTTGATTGATAAGGTGGTGGAGAACAATATCTTACTGATTTTTGCTGTGACAGACAAACAGAAAGACAACTATAAGGTAACAGCTTTCCATAGATGTATTAATTTATTTTCTAGTAGAATAGGTCTAAACTAGAGAACTGAAAATTGCGAATGTTTGTGTGAGCGTAATGCTTTGTGAGGTTTGCATATTAATTCATGGAGCCGCATTCTCAACGTGTTAGAACCCGTATTCTTTTTCATACTGGAACAACGTGCCAAGCCTGCCCACATTTTTAACAGTGACTTTGCTGTCTTTCTGTTTTTGTTTTTTTCTTGTAGAACTATGCAAATCTCATACCTGGCGCCACAGTTGGAGTCCTGGCTGCAGATTCGCGGAACATCCTGGAACTGATTGTAACAGCATACAAAGTAAATAAACAGTCATGGTGATCTGGATGTGCGGGTAGGCTGTGTGTACAGGCAGTGGTGCTACAAAATGAGACAGAAAACACCTGCCGTTATAAAACGTTTTAAAAAATCAATATGTTTTTGGTTTGAGCCAGAGTTTTAACCAAACCACATACATATAAACAAATGCATGAATCAACCCTCCTTACATTTTACTTCTGTTCACAGCTAACAAACAGCAGCGTTGTCTTTTCCATTCCTTCTTATCCTCTTGCTTTTCCTCTGTCATTCCTTCTTCTATTAGGTTTTTTCTCTTCCACCCGCTGCTTTGCATCAGCATGTTTGACAGCAAGTCTCTGCTTGTCCCAGCTGTTTGATCTCCTCACCCCTCTGACTCTGACTTATTCCTTCTTCCCCACTCTTTCTCTATATTTCTCTGTCTGTCTACCTCTTGCACTTGGTGTTCTTTTTAAAATCCCACCTGGTGGCGGTGAGCGGTGGCAGATCTGCAGTCCTCTAATTACTTCACCAGTTACGTCGTTGACACCCACTTTTAGTCTCTGCCACGTTAACGAAGCTGAAGAGAGGAGTCCTTAAGGGAAATAAAAAACAAACAGAGGGATATTTAGTGACAGAAGATTAGTATTTATACTTACCTGCTATTGTGGAATAATGTTTGTTTCTTAATGGATAGATATTTTAGCCACCCACATTAAATACCATTCAACATGTTTATTGGATAAGATAAGTCTTTTGAATCTGTTTTACCTACTTTACTTGAATCCACCTTCAAACTGAGTGAATCCCATAAATGTCTTAACCTCCTTAGCAACACTGAAGACAGTACAATTACAGAGCTATAGGAAACACACAATTAACCCTCTGTTAGCGTCCAGACAATCCGTCACAGGGTCCATTAGTCAGTCAAACATAGTTTTTCCTCCTTCTGAGGTAAACTGTCACTCTTTCCTCAGGTGCTTTTGTACAGCCAGCACACCTGGGATGATGACTCACCCAAAAAGAAAGAACTAAATAGGAAGTTTCAAACTCTCAGCACGCTACAGGTCAGAGCAGGGTTAAGGTGTAATGTCACTAGGGCTGGTCCGAATACCATTTTTTATATTTATATTTAAATTTTCGAAGCTGCACAATCTCTTTAGGCTGCCTGTCCGTGTGCATTTTGATTATTTCCAGAAACCGTTCATCCAAACGACTTCACAGGGGAGTACAGTGTCGTAGTAATATATATTTATTAAGTAACTATAACGAAGTTATATGTTAAGTATTATATTTCACCAGATTTTATAGTGTAGAACATATTATATGCACGGTGTGCAAAAAAAAACAAAAAACAAAAAAACCAAATATCCGAATGTCACATTTTCAAATCGAATACCAACCCACCGAACGAATATTTGAATATTCTAGTCCAGCCCTAAATGTCACTTACTAATACTAATAGAAGTCAGTAATTGATAATTGCATCTTAGTGTTTTTTGCTATCTTAGAGAGCACCAGGTCTGGGCAGCCAATTGCATTTCCATACAAGGTGCTGGAATATGTATGGTCTGTTTTCCAGGAACTGCGTTCAGAGATCGAACTGGAGATCCTTGGAGACACAGAAGAGCTCCAGATGTCGTTTACAGCCATTTGCCCAAATGGGACCATTCTCCCTGATCTAAAACGCTGCTCCAACATCAAACCTGGAGAGACGGTTGGTTGTTTTGTTCTAAATAATTCTTTTCTGTATTTCTATAGCACCTTTCATACAGGCTAGTGCAGTTCAATATGATTTACAGACTGGCAAAACAATGAGTTTTTACTCAGTAAAAAGATAACAACAGTAAAATCATTGGACAAAAGTAAAACACGTAGAAACATAACATGTAATAAGTGAACTTATGTAGGTTTTAAGGTTATGTTTAAATACATCTTCTGGTTACTCAGATCCCATTTGGAGCATAAAAGTGAAACGCTGGGCATGAAAGTTTTTGTCCTACACTTAAGATGAATCAAATAGATGTAATGTGTAGTCTCCTTCTGGTCCTGGGCTGGCAGAGTGCTGAATATATTTTGGCTTAATGATGACTTGTTTGGGTAGACCAGATATGAGTGAATTACAGTAGTTAAGCCTACTAGTCAGTGTTTCAGTGTCTCTGAGACAGAAATTGTCACACTTCAGGTATGTTTTTCAGGTGATAAAAAGGCTAATTTGAACTGTAAACCTTCAAGTTCAGTTTTAAGTCAAAGATGAAAAGATGAAACCAACGTTTTATTTCTGTTTTCTAGGAGTAATTCCTGGAGCTTTTTTCTTTTTAAGAAGTAAAAGAGCATCATTTGGTTTCCTGTATGATCAGGACACACCACCACATAAAGCTCTACAGTATGCGCTCTCAGAAAATGTATTGAAATTAATCTAGTTTTATGGTTTTAGTAATTTTTCATGCAAAATATCAAATGTTCTCTATTTCCAAGTTGTCTTATGTGATGATTTGCCTGTTTTCTTTGTCTTATCTGGAATTTCAACTTTTGAATAAAAAAGCAATTTGATCTACTCGAGCTGTGGGAAATTATAATAGCCTTTTTTCCTGTTTTCGAATTTTCAAATAATCAGTTAATCAAGAAAATTTGTAATTTTGTGTTTGTAGGTCATGTGTGTGTCTGTGGCTCTCTTCTCTAAAATAAATCTTATTTGAAAATTGGGTTACACATACCAACTTTACCAACTTTTTTTAAATAGGATAAATCATTTCCTAAAACAGCTGGGCACTGTACTTTGCTTTTAGCAAATTGTTACTCAAAGAGGAGCAAGCAGTATATTTTTTGGGTAATATTTTGAGAGGCAGATTAATACATATTTGGTCCTGCCATTATTATTGTATGTGGACTTGGTTCAAAATAAATTAAAGTGCCCATGCTTTTCATTAAAGAAAGAACCATTGTCACCCTGTGCAACAGTAATGCTAAGTGATTTATCTTTAATAGATTTTTGACAACAGAGCTGTACTAAACAAAGGAATACATTGTATCAGACGTTTCTTATACAGGCAGAACTTGTTAGGATCAATTTATAGTTTTCACAATACTTATTCTTTTGCTCCTCAGGTAGTATTCAATGTGTCTGTGGAGCTCCCAGGATGCCTGTCAGGAGTTCGGCACTTCTCTCTCAAGCCGGTGGGTTTACAGGACAGTTTGGAGGTGGAACTGGAGTCTCTTTGCTCGTGTGACTGCCCGAAGCCTCCTGAAGCAAAAAGCAGCCAGTGTAGCGAGGGCCAGGGGGATTTCCAGTGTGGCATTTGCGTGTGTCAGCCAGGGTTCCTGGGAGCACAGTGTGAATGCAATGAGGAAAGTGCTTTGTTGAATAACTGCCTTGCAAACAACGAGTCCGAGATATGCAGTGGTCAGGGGGAGTGCTTCTGTGGACAGTGTGTGTGTCATGCATCCAGCTTTGGACGCATCTATGGACCATACTGCCAGTGTGACAATTATTCCTGTGTTCGCTTCCGTGGGGAGCTCTGTGGAGGTGAGTGATCCATATGAAATCATTCACTTGTTTTTGCGTTGAGTCTGTGTCTTTAGTGGTATTGTGTTTGTAGGTCACGGAGTGTGTGACTGCGGGGACTGTCGCTGTGAAAGTGGCTGGACCGGGGAGTATTGTAACTGCAGCACTAGCATTGAGGCGTGCATGTCAGAGGATGGCTCTCTCTGCACCGGCCGGGGAAGATGCGAGTGTGGCCAATGTGTCTGCTCTGTACCTGGAGCATCTGGGGACAAGTGTGAGAAATGCCCAACATGTGGAGATGCCTGTACCTCTGCAAGGTGAGAACAACATTCATGCCTAAGCTTTTTGACCTGCAAAAAGGTCTTAATGTAGAGGTTATTGTCGGCTTTCCTCTTTTAATTGTTGTTTCTTTATGTGAAAGATATAAGATTTTTTCTCCTTATGCAGCATGATCTGTCTGTTCTTTCGAGTACAGGCATATCAGGTTCTTGTCCCCTTGTTCACATGTGTCTACACCTTCCATATGACATCAAAAGACAATTAATGTCCTCAAGACAGCAAGAGATTTCCTTTCTCCATTGTAAAGCTGCTGTCAGGGATAGTGCCATTTGATACCACTGTTATTAGGGAGACGGGTGATATAGAGTGAGTGAAGCCTTGGGAAAACTGTGATAAGTGACCGACACTGGGGTTTCTTTGTGCTCACTGTGTCAGTAATTGAAGCCTCATTAAACATTAGCTTCCTAAGGGGTACTGTATCGTCGCTAAGGAAAACCTCACCTTTTGTTTTTCCACTTGTTTTAACACCAGGACCTGTGTAGAGTGCCATCTGGAAGATAAGAAAGATGCTGAGGAGTGTGATCAATGGTGCAGTGTCCCGAAAATTTCCATCAACACAACAGCAGGTAGACACCCCAAAAAACTCATTCTGTATCTGAGAACCACCAGAACAGCTTTAAATAATGTGTAATGTGTAATGTGTAAATACAGTTTCTGCTTCTTCTCTGCACTAATTGTATTGGTTATGTCAGGTGTAGGGCTGAATATTATGGTTCAAAGCATTAACAAGATATTAATACAGATATTTTCTAACATGCATATATATCACAATATGTTAATGAAAAAATATTAATCTCCAATTGTGTCTATCAAACTGAGGTTTGTTCTGACTAACATGATAGGACTTTGCAGAGATTTGACAATAACAATAAGTAATCGCAAAGCTCTTGTCAAGTATATGTCAAAATTGTCAATTTCACATGGCATGTAGTGGATTTTAAAATGATCTGATAAACTGAAAAGTTTAATAATTTGTTAAACCGTTGATGAAGGATGCTGGCATTCAAATTAAAAGACAATACTGTGTTATTTTTGTGTGTTTTAACCCATTAACTGCAAAGAGCATGAATTTGATATTACTAATCTGTTTTGTAAAGCATACCATATATTTTTACATCGATTTATACCTTGCAAGCAGCCACATATTACAGTTCACATCAGTGTGAAAATGAATGACGTGAAATGATACTTGAAACTCATTACAGATATATATCTCTGGGAATATTTTGTTATTTTTCATGAACATCTAATGTAGTTTTGGGTGGGGAGCTAGTGGGAACCTTCAAAATCTGAAACTTAAGAAATGTCTGCCACATAGCGACCAAAGAATGCATCATCTTTTTCACAGCATCCATGTTTACTTATGTCATCCAGGTTTGATCTTTTGATAACATGCAGTAGCTGAGGAATGCGTAGATTTTTGCCAGCCAAACTCGGATGTCAGGGATCACCAAGCTGGATCTCCTGCCAGGTGTCAAGTCTATGAAAACTAATATTGGCACTGGCATGAAATTAATCACTGGATACTTGGAAGTAAATAACTTTATTTGACATGATTTGAAAAATGGTCAGCAGCAAAGGTCTTTAATGAGCTAAAACATAAGGTAAGCTAAGCCCCTTAAAGTTAAAATAAAGTCTTGTTCTTAAATTTTGTGTTAAATAGCTTTCAATAATAAGGAACCTCTGTACCTACAGAATTAAACATAAACACTATATAAATGTACCATAACAAAGACTGACCTCCTAGCGCGATCACTTAACTGTGCTGTAAAATATTGTTGTTGCTGGAATTTCTTTAAGTGCAGTGTTTTTCATAGTGGTGTCAACATAGGGCTATGCTAAGTTTCCCCATGGGTCAGAGATTTTTAGGAATGCTGACGTGCTTTGACATCGGGTATCCCTCTGAAGCCTGTACCCCCCTTCTCTAACACAACACCATCCATGTCCATTCAGGCAGACCTGGACAATGGGGAACATATTATTTACCTTGTTGTACAGGCAGAGCTATTGTAGTGCATGTGAATAGCCAAAAGACCTCGTCTTCCTTTATAAAACCTGCTATACTTGTGCAAGCTGAGAAGTATATCTGATTATCACAGAGGATTTTCAGGCTTCAGATGTAAAATACAATGGCATGGTCCACACACACATATGCACATACACCAGATTGTAGTCTTTGATATGGAAATCATGCTGACAGCTCAACAGAGGCGAGTATATCCTTTTACATTCTCAGCACAATGTCGAAAGGGAAGATGATATACGATGCATTCATGCCTTCCTTATGGATGTGTATGTTCTCATTTCCTTTCAGATTATGACAAGAACCCTTCTATGCAATGCACGATGATGACGGAGAATGAGTGCTGGATCTCATTTAATGTGGTAGGAGGTGAGAGGGGGACGATTGCCTACAATCTCCAGATGTATGGTAAGCTTACAAAACAACATACAAAACAGATAAAACAAAAGGAAGCTCTGGGGTGAGTCTCATCTGATCCTCTGTCTTGTCCCAGGTTGCCCCGAACCACCCAACATCCCAATGATTATTCTGGGGGTCTCCCTTTCTGTCGTGTGTATCGGCATGATTCTGCTGGGTGTGTGGAAGATGCTGGTGTTGGTCCATGACCGTAAAGAGGTGGTGAAGTTTGAGGCTGAGAGGTCGAAGGCAAAATGGCAGACGGTGAGACCTTAAAGTCATCATAGACATCCAATATTGGTCCAAAAACTATTCATACATATTTTCATTCAGTAGTTTGGTTCATATACAGAAACAATGGTAATCAGTTGTCACTCAATTTAACAATTATAAAGTAAAAAGACCTATTAAACATGTATCCACACAGAAAGGGAAAAAAGGGGAAGACAGCAATTAGTCAGGAGTTTTCAAAGTCTGACACTGTGGGCCAATCCTCAGAGAAGATTGCTCCCACAACACCTGTCTGCTACACTGTTAAAAAAATACATACATTTACATAATGCAACATGAAAAAGTATCAATGGATTTTTGCTCCTATTATTATTCTGTTAGGGGGATAATCATGCTCTAAGTTTTCAAACTACAGTTCCCATAATGCTTTGCGAGCTGTAAGCAGAAGTGCAATGTTGCCATGGAGTTAATAATTTAGTTTTGTTTAGATTACTTAGAGTTTGGTAAATTTGCAATAAAAGCATACTAAAGTAGCTGTTAACACTTCCTGTTTGCACTGTGCGAGTGGATATATAGACAATGATCACAGGATTACTCTGACCTTGAAAAAACATATAAATGCGCTGTTTCTCAGGCAAGTCCTAGAGTTATAATTAAGATATTATGAGATATTATGATTTCCAGTGGATTTAAGGACATTTCACAATCAGATGAAAATGACATTCTGGGAAAGTGTAAACCACAACAGAGATAAAAATATGTATATCATGTTATGACTCCGAGAAGGAGTGTGAATTTTCACACAAACTGCGGCGATTGGGGTTTCACCTAAGGCAGTATCAACTCTCATGCGTCTCCCAGTGTGAACACTTCAGTGTACAAGTTCACAATGTCACCCACATTCTTTCACATATCTATGTTACAGGTGTAAAATGTATAGTCTTCTAATCGTATTGCCACATATTATCCAATTGAGAGAGTTTATTTCTTAAAACACACTGAATTATCTCTTTAATTAATCTCATTGTTAATTAGGTCATCAAACCACATTTTAACAGTTGGGATAGTAGATTTCTTCTGATTTGTGAGAGTATACATTTGTCCTGCTGTTGTAAATGGTCACCATTAAACACACTATTAACTTCTGTTTGAGTAATGTTTGCTAAAAACTAGAATGTCCAGCTGATTTAGGAAATTAGTGTCCTTAAAAAAAAAGTATTTGTTTTTAAACCTTTATGTAGACAGTAGAAACAAAGGAGGGAAGAAATAACACATTGTTAGTTTTGGTCTTTTCCTTGTAATTGTTGACAAAACAAAATATAGACTATCCTATCTTTAATGTCCTTGTGACAATATTTTAAATATCTTTTGTTCCAGCTTGTTAATAATTCAAAGTGATTATGAATGTTAACTGCTTCATGTGTTTGTTTGTTTTTTCTATGTCTCTCTTCAGGGGACCAATCCTTTGTTCAAAAGCTCAACGTCTACATTCAAAAATGTTACTTATAAGAACACTGAGAGAGAACAGATTATTATTAAAAGATATACACCGGATCACTACTGACTGGAGGCAAAGCAAACCAACATCTGAGTGCACTTAAGTTTGTGTGTGTGTGTGTGTTTGTGTGTGAGACAGAGATAGAGAAAATCTTGTATTAAAATGTGTTTTTGAATGAATTTCTGTGTTGATTCAGAGATGTTAGAACAGTGTTCACACTGTGAACAGAGAAACACTACATGATGAATTTGCTGCTGTAAAAGTGCACTGCCAATGTACTGTTAAACACTGCACTTTCATGTTGCATGATCTTACAAACTTAAAAAAATGTTTGTCCACTGTAACATGCAGCTTGGAAAGGAGGAGTCTACACTACGAGTGGTCTACTACTGAAATAAAAATTTGTTTCATTCTAATGAATATAAATACACAGGTGGATGATTATGATTTTTTTTTAAATATTGTATTTGCTTGTTGTTTTATTGTAAACAAGGCTGAGCCTTTGATGTTGATAATGATCTGATGTTGTTTTTTTAGTGGCATGGCACATTAATAAATTTGAATTTTGACTTACTGTGGAATGATACTTACTTTACAGCATACATCTCAAATCCCCTGGCAGATATTGATTACATTTGCTTATTACTATTTTGTTTACAGTGGGGCATCCCTTTATTCTCTCTTTTCAGGCCAGTGATGGAAAAGTAGGAAAGTGCATTTACTTTACTACTGAGGTACTTGTACTGGAGAGTTTCCATTTCCTCCCACTCCACTCAAGGCTAGATTATAAACTGGACAAACTGCCCAGGGACCTGAAAACACCAGGTTCACCATACGGCACTACTAAATTACAAGATTAGCTGGTCAGGATGGGTGTTAAAATCAATCTATCTATCTATCTATCTATCTATCTATCTATCTATCTATCTATCTATCTATCTATCTATCTATCTATCTATCTATCTATCTATCTATCTATTCTTTGCATCTAAGGCTAACCTCATAATATAGGCTACTTAAAGTTAATTAGTGATGGATTCATGTGTTCCTTACTATAATGTTGCAGCTAAAGTTGGAACTCTGTTTACTTTAAAACTAGGTAACTTAATCCATGATAATGCTCATCATTAAGTTTATTTATATTGTGTATTAATAATCTAAATCTGAAGTAGTAACTAATGTCAAATTATATGTAGTGGAGTAAAAAGTAGAATATTGGCTTCCAATATGTACTGGAGTAGGTAGAAATGTGAAGTAGCATAAAATGTAAAGAACATGTTAGATAAGCTTGCTTCATCAAGTAGTCGGAGACAGTTGTAGTCAGAAGCCTCAGTTACAAATGCATTTGGGTTCATCAAGCATTAAGCAAAGAAGAACAACACTGTGTGAGTCTGGCCTTTATACTTTCACTGCAGGTGGACTTCACCTAGGCCTATCTGTCTCTCCTGTCTCTAGGCAGATATTGAATGTAGAGTGTGTGTGTGTGTGTGTGTGTGTGTGTGTGTGTGTGTGTGTGTGTGTGTGTGTGTGTGTGTGTGTGTTCTGTTAAGTCCTCAGCTACAAGAAAATTTTGTCTGGTTTCAGTTCTCGTTCTTGCTTTAGTTACTATTTTCCTAGACAGAAGGTAGACAATAAGATAAGAAATGCAGCTTATAGCAAAGTTAAACTCAGTCATATGCATGTTTTTACATGTCACATATCATAGTACTTGAGTAAATGTACTTAGGCTACTGACATTCCACCACTTACTATGTGTTTTTTGTTTATTTATTGGAGCCCTTTTGTTCAGTCTATAAAAGGTTTTGGGCTCCGTCCCAGTGAAAACAGTCCGGAGCGGTTTGCAGCTCGCACACCGGAGAGCAGCAGCTGCAGCAGCTCCTCCGTCAGACGTGACGTCGCTGGTCCCCCGCTGAAAAACTTCACTCGGCCGAAGTTTTCTATGTAGGAAAAACAACGAGCCACAAAAATACTCTCTCAGACCAGGGGCCTCGGAATGTGCGGACATTTGCACTTCAACATTGTATCCCGCCGTCGAAATGTTAAGACAGTTGTTTCGTTTTGTCGACTCCCTGGCTGTTGTGGCGACTATTTGTGCAGCAATGTTGTTGATAAAAAGCTGCCTGTGTGTCACCGAAGAAGACGATGAGGTCCTGGAGAAAACCCAGCTCATGGAGTTTCACAGTAAGTCCAATCATCTGGATGCATCTGCTGCTCGGTGGTCCTTTCTATAATATGAAAGACCTCCTGCAAAATACGCCCTACATCTTTTAGAAGGATGTTCTTGTACTAACATGTTTGATAATTACATAACCGTACTGGATAGTGTGTGGGGAGAGGAGAATAATTATTAACATGTTCACATTGTGCTGATGTGCTGTTGTGCGTGAAGCAAGGTGATTGAGGTTAAACTATTCTCCAGTTTGTATCCATCAAATCTACCTTCAAGTCCCCTAGTGGCCTCAGAACCACAGTTTGAGCCACTGCTGAAGCCTGGCTCACATTACCAACAGTGATTTTTATTATCTGTAAAGAAGGAACACCCAGAAGCTGAATGGAAGCTTTTCCATTGTGTGCAAGTTCATTTTGAAGTTGTCAAGGTTGTTTGCCCCCTAGATAATCTGATTCTTGAAAATAAACATTATTAAACTCCATAAAGTGAAATCTGAATAAGGAAAATTCACATGATATTTATCATGCATCTCATACTGAACAGCAATCTGGTTAACACATAATTATGTCTGCAGTAGGGCTTAAGTGATTAGTCAAGAACTCATATGACAATTTTGATAATCTGTTCATTTATCAAGAAATAGCATTCACTGTTTCCAGCTTCTCATAGATAAGGATATTTTGCTGATTCTGTTTTTTATTATTGCATGGCAAATTAAAGTAGATGCCAATTATGATATGATTAGTCAAAGGGACAGAAAATGAACCAGCAACAATTCTGATAATGTTTACATATAGTAATTGTACATATTACAGTTGTTCAGTCAAACAAAAAAGGCTCAAATGAACTGGTTCAAGCTGTTTTTATATGTTCAGTATAATTGTAAATTGAATACTTTTGGGTTTTGGACAAAACAAGCAATTTGAGTGTGCTGAAAATTGTGAGTAAAATTGTATATATATTATTTGTTTAAATATTAGCTGATCATTCAAAATGAAAATAAATAGCTTTCAAATTGCATGTCACCATTATAATGATACTCACATTGTCCACGTCAGATCAGGCCTCAAATACACAATTTAATGTTGTGTGTGTATATTAGTGTTATGGTATAGTCCATTCTAGTAAACACAGAAGAAGGATGAAGCAGACACTGAAAAAACAGCCCCACATACAACAGTTTTGATCCCAGGCCTTCAAGCTCATCTCATGTGGCTTATACAAACTGTTTTTTGTTTTGGGAGATAACAGTCCTTTCACGCCTTTATCTAGCTTGAATGTTGCTCCATTTTGGTGGTGAAACATCTAAAAAAAAAGTCCACCGTCAGGTCTCTATGTTACACATTCACTCCCTAACGTCCTCCCCCATGTGTTTACAGAAAAGGGTCTGTTCATCCTGGAAAGTGAGCCGCTGAAACGCTGCATCACCGTGGATCGCTCTAACCTGGTGCTGGAGGACTGCGAGCAGCCCACGCGACGCATGCTGTGGAAGTGGGTCTCCCGACATCGCCTCTTCAATTTGGGCACCAGCATGTGCCTGGGCCTTAACATCTCGGACACAACGCAGCCTCTTGGCACGTTCGAGTGTGACACAACCCTCCCTGTGCTGTGGTGGCGTTGCAGTGGAAACATGCTGTACGGGGCATCCCAGTGGAGGGTGGCTGTGGCTGGACGTTTGGTGGTGGTAAAGAAAAACTCTTATCATGAGTGGAAAAGGTACAACACGCCCAGTGAGGGGCCTTGCTCATATCCATATGAAGGTAAACACCTAAACTTTCCTGCATGTTTTAGGGCTGAGAGATATGGGCAAAAAGGTTAGCACGAAAAAAAAAAATTAATATCATTCAATATTGATAATTATCACAATAAATGTCACCACATTAATCATCTTAGTTACTCTTTTACATGTCTGCACAGGATATTTGTCATTTCAAATTAAACTGGGTGTGTTTTTATTTGCAGATATCCACACTTTGTTGGGAAATGCACATGGCATGCCCTGTGCTTTTCCCTTTAAATACAACAACAAATGGTACTCTGAGTGCACAACTGAGGGGCGTGAGGACCATCTGCCGTGGTGTGCTACCACAACCCGCTATGATGAGACTGAAAGATGGGGCTTCTGTCCTGTGCAAGGTAAAATGAACACAAGGACACACCAGAGTAAGAAAGGAACGGAAGTATGTGGACACCTCCTGTTTAAATGTCATAAAGCCCCAAAGTGAGGTCCATATTGAAGTGGTTAGTTTGGTGTAGAAAGACTTGACTGACCTGCGCAGATCCCTAAACTCATCCTTGACCAACACCTTTGGGATGGAACTGTGAGTCAGTCCTTATCACCTAACATCAGTACTCAACTTCAGTAGTGCTCCTGTGTATAAATAAGGGGAAATCCCTGCAGCCAGGTTCCAAAATATTGCGGAAACAAAACCTTTCCAGAAGAATGCAGGCTGTTACAGCAACATGGTTTTGAAAGGAAATGTGCTAGGATAAGGGTGTGATGGTGTCTTCTTACTGTCTTTAAAATAAACCATTTTAAGATGTTTAAAGTATATTTCTCATTCCCTCTCATATCTATACTGTGGCCTATCCAATAATGACAAAATGAGACCACAGTGAAGTTCTTTGCATTTTTATGATATTAAACAAACCAAAAAACAAACAAATATAATGCGAAAATTGGTTCTTATTTTTTAGTGAGATTTTGCTGTCTCCTCAACATTGTTGATCAAGATGCATACACTTCTACCCACACCTGGGTCTACCTCATTTCACCTCTTTACTTATCAGTTTCCTTTTTATTCATGTCCTTAATCATAGATTCCAGTTGTGAGCATTTCTGGGAGTCAAACCAGGAGCTGCAGGCATGTTACCAGTTCAACTTGTACACCATCCTAACCTGGAGTCAGGCGCTCTCAACCTGTCAGGCACAAGGTGGAAATCTGCTCAGCATCACCAGCATGGCAGAGCACAGGTACATCAGAGGTAGGCATTTGGTAGAAATCACAGGGACAATAAAACTTGTGAATGAAGCATCCCCCATGTAATTGTCCCTGTATTACATCCACTAGAATTACACTGCACTAGTACTAGAATCTGATGTTTAGATTTTTTTACTCATTGGGACAGTAGGACCATACCGATTCTTCATTCATACAGCTTCACATCAGGTTGTGACCTTGCCCTCCTTCCTTTTCAGTTATTGTTCTATCACTCTATATTTATTTTATCATTCTGCTGTCCAGATTATTTATAAATCAGACAGTGATGTGTGAGACTGGCAGACTATTTACCAATAACCTATTTACCAGTGGAATTAGATAAGATTTGTTGACAACTCATACATTTGTGATTGTATCTTGTGGTAGATCGACTTGCAAGTGTTGGAGCAATGGTGTGGATTGGGCTGAACCACCTGAAGGATGGACGGGGGTGGCAATGGTCTGATGGAGCGCCTCTATCATTGGTCAATTTCACCACAGGTACTGATCATTTGTTTACTCCAGGGCCAAGTGAGAGGACCGTGTCTGTTTCATGAGATTTTAACATGAATATACCAAGTTTGTAATATTTACAGTACCTTCATGTTTTTTTGTTTGTCAAGGGCATTTGCAAACATTAGGATTATGTTGTAGTTAAATTGTGTAGAATGATGATGCTGGCTCATTTGCTCAGAAATACATAATGCAATAATTGCACATCCAGTGTACTGCAGTCATTCTCAGCTGTTAATACACCTTATGTAATGTAATGAGAAACGTGATCTCAGTTACCTCAAAATGCTATTTATTCAATGCATGTACTGGAATTTGCATTTGGAATAAATGGTGTTTGTTGTAGTTTTAACAATAAAAATTTTATCAGATCTAACATGCCAGTGTTTTGCATAGGACATCTAGTATCTCCCTCTTCATATAAAATATTTGATTCAAGTTTTCTATAAACCAAATGAAGGAAAATACATAAATAATTACGTTGTAAACTTTAATTCATTGAACAAAAATATACAAAATACAAATATTTTCATAGTCCATCTCCACTCTCGTGGCTGCCGTCTTGGTTCCAACAGACACAACTCTAGATTTTCTCTGGTGGCTGGCGGTGTTAAGACAATTATTGCTCCTGTTGGCTTGTTTTTTGCGGATTGATTACACCACCAGAAAAACCATAGATACCTCCTTGTTTCAAGTCTCCGTCTTTCCCATTGAAATACTGGCCTTTTGAACAAGCCAAAGTTTGTCGGTCACAAAATAGTCTTAGTAAATAGTCTGAGTAAAAACATGGTTTAAACTGTAATAGACATTGAACTTAGTTGCTAAACTACAAGTGAACGAAATTTCAATTAATTTGATTGACGACCTTGGGAGTTATATTACTTGCAAAATCTGCTTCCATTGACTAACAACGTAAGAAGCAGCCAGCAGTGTGCTTTAGCAGTACCGTAGGGTCACACCTTTTGCTTCGACTTCAGTGGAAAACAGAAGACAAAATAAAGTGACTACTTTTGGCTTTCAAATGACCAGTGTTGTGCGATTATTGAACCTATAAACATGGTCTTGGTATTATTTTAAAGGATATTTAAAGCTATTTTATCTGTACAATTTGTTTTAGCATTTAACCATGTTGAAAATTTTGTTCACATACCTAATTATATCTTTCTTTGGTGTAATAACAAGGCTTAATAGTAATTTGTGTATTTTGTCACCTTGATCAAATGTGCAAGCTTAGTTTGTGGCAAAGGGAAGGGTTACCACTTATACTTTTTAATAACAGAAAAAAATAAATATGTAAAGGACATTGTATATAATAATAATAATAATAATAATAATAATAATAATAATAACAGCAACAACATTATTATTATATTTACACACGTTAACAAAAAACAAAGGTTAAAAATTATCACGGTTTGTGTGGTGAGACAGGCTGGTGAATCCAAACGCAGGACTCTGAGCAGAGTAGGTACAGTATAAAGGTTTATTAAACATAAGGCGAGCACACTTACAGGCGGAGTGGCTGATTAACAGAGTCCAAAAAACAAGGTAATCCAAACAGAAATCCGAAGAAACTGGGTGACAAGATGAGAACGATGAGCAAGGCAGGCTACACAGGACAAAACACAGCAAAATACTGTAATGACCAGACAAAGACTAAACAGAAACACCAGGTATATATACACAGGGACTAAAGAGCAGGGCGGGATCAACACAGGTGACAGGGATCAAGGTAAACGAGGCGGGCAGAGAGACAGCAGGGAAAACAGAGAGTGGCAGGCAGAGGCAACAGGGGGCAACAGAGAGGCAGGCAGAGTGATAACTGGGGGAACAGGCGGAACACTTGACAGGCAGACATGGGGCAGAATAATAACCAACACAGACAGAACACATTTAACAAAATACCAGACAAGAATCTAACTCAGACAATAACAGAGACCCATGTAAACAGACAAACACCGACCAACTATAACACAGGGATCATAACAGACAAAACCTAAATGAGAACCCAGAACTAGAACACAGAGTACCGAGCAGACTAAAGCAAAATGATGCAGAGAAAGAACTAGAAGCAAATACTACAACATGAACTAAGGCACAGGACTAGGAACAAAGACATGGAACAAAAACCCAGACTCCCCAACAAGACACACAGACCAGACTGAAACCCCAAATCCAGACACAGAGAAAACAAAATCAAAACACAGAAAGCATGACCAAAATAATGTAACACAGACAAGCTCAGGAAAGGATCGTGACAAAAATAAAGCTGCTCTCATCACTGTGTTCCATCAGCTCTGCCTGCAAGCCCGCTACAGGACAACCGACAGTGTGGAGTTTACAACTCAGCCTTTGAGGGTCACTGGCAGAGTCTTTCCTGTGAGTCTGCTCTGCCTTACATCTGCAAGAAGACACCTAATGACAACCGGAGAGCCGAGCGATTTGGTGAGAGCATATGCACACACATCGCATAAACACCTGCCATACAGACTGCATCTCTGCATCTTCTTTAACTATGGCAGGGATAAATTATGAGTCAGTGCAAAATGCCCATAGACTGTATATGGAAATCCCATAAGAAGCTTATTTAGTTCTTGTTGCTCAGGCCTCAACAGCTGCACTGCACCTGGGGTGTGAACTTTTGACCTTCCTCTCTATCGCGCTGTTGTCGGCTAGACATGAACAATGCATGCTGTGAATCTGTGTTACAAAAATATGCTCTTCTGGTCTGTCCTGTTCAGATTTCTCCTCCCCTCCCAATTCTACTTTCTCTTACAGAGGATTGGCAGTATATCCATACGGAGTGTGCTAATGGATGGTGGCCTCATAATAGTTTCTGCTATCGGATGCTGTCAGAAGCAGAAGCAGGAAGCTGGGAGGAGTCTTTCCAGGCCTGTGGCTCTCAGGGGGCAAACCTTACCAGCCTCCATTCGCTGTCTGAGGTGGAAATGCTGCTCAACCTTGTGGCTAACTGTAAGGAGCTTCATGAAATAGATGAAGTTCTGTTTGTTACAGACACTCGGGGGATATACCATGGGAATACTAAATATTGTTTTCTTTGTGTGAATACCTTGGTGCATGCAGTTTCTGGGGAGAGTATGGAGGTGTGGATCGGTCTCTGGAAACAGGCATTGTCACCGACTGTAGAGTGGTCTGATGGCTCACCAGTAACTCTCACTCTCTGGCACCAGTATCATCCTCCTCACAACCTGACGGATGCAACACTCTGTGCCAAAGCAGACAGGAAGGTGGGGAAACCTGTGTTGGTGCTTTTTTAATGTAGCTCATAAAGCTCAATATTAAAATGTGAGTTTAGCTCATTCGTGTAATATTTTTTTGATAATTGTACGGCCTATATGCACATCACAGTTTCTTAGAGCCTAGGGTGACCAGATGAGAATGGGTGAAATTCGGGACTGGGGGGGTCATGACGAGTTGTACTTTGTGGCTGTAACAACACTGTTGACACAATGTACAGATAACCTGCAACCTCTGCTGGAGCAAGAGAACTATACAACGATCAGTATTTAATGTTTAATTAGGCTATAATCAAAACTTATGTTATGTCTAATTTTTGGGACAAACTGGAAAGGGGTCGGGACAACTGCTCGTAATTCAGGACCGTCCTGGATTTTTCGGGACATCTGGTCACCCTATTAGAGCCTAAGGTGATGACAGGCAATCAACAGTTCAACCGAAAGAAATGTACTATGTTTCAAGATAAGGAAAAGCACCACGTCTCTTATTTGGGTAGCTGGAACCATCAAACGACTTTAATCGAAAAATGATTAATCACTTGTCAACATAGTTGAAAAGCATACATAATAATTCATTTATTATGTATGCTGTAATGTTTCTATGCATTCATCGGCTGCTGCACATAATTAACAGTTAACCTCTTTTGCAGGAAGGTAACTGGCTTTTAGTGTCATGTGATGAGCAACTGCCTGCTGTTTGTAAAAGAGAAAGCCAGAATCCCGTTCATCATCATGGAAGCTGGGATGAGGGTTGTCCTGAGGTAGGAACATGAACACAAGTACATATATCAAGGTCAACATGTACTCGGTGGCTGATGTGTCTTGGAGCAAGACTAAGAAAACTCTGTCAAGCACTGTTTTGTACCGTAGCTTTGCCCTGACCTGCAATAACCTCACATTACATTATTATATAACAGTTAATGTTCTTAATTTACCTCTGATAAGACTTTACTCATAATGTGGCAAAACTCTGGTTTAAAAAACCAAAGGTAACTTTTACAAGAACAAGATGTTTGGTTTCACATTGTTCCATTATGATTTTCTTTTAACAATATTTGTATTTGTATATTCATGCCCTCCCTTTGAAAGATCAGTTGTGTCTTAAAATCAAAAAACTCTTGTTAAGTACAGTAAAAAATTAACTCATAGTTTCTTACATAACTAAATAAATTGCAAGACGAATGGTCTATTTCTGACCGAAATTGAAGTGACTTATTTTTAACCTCGTCAGGCAGAATAGTGCTGCGCACCGTTAAAATAGCTCTACAATCACTTCATACAGATCAGGACATGCAACAGGCGGAGCCACACGCCTGCTGCAGTTTAGCTTCAGAGCAAGGGGCAACCCTTCAGAAGCACAATGGGCTGATTCACTGGACTGCTGCTGACGTATTGTCTGGCATTCGTGTTGCTCCTTGACTCTGTTTACAAGAATATCAGACTCCTGAGTCACCAGGCTTCTTCATACCCCGGTTCATGAGGTCAAAAAGCCCTGAAGGAACAATATCAGTGGACATGCTTGAGCAATCTTTGATGATTCCTGCCACGGAATCAGCAGACAAAACTATATTTTCCAGTTTAGTCTCTTCACTGTCTGAGTTGTACAATGAGGTAAGAAAGGTAACCATGTTTAATGTTTACTATGGAGTGTGTGATTATAATTGCATTTTAAAAATAACTCCAGAAACTTTTGTTTTAAAGAAAGCTTTTAATTTTCATGTCAATGTTAGTGTAGGCCTCTAGACCCCAAGTATAGGGGGGATGGGGGTAGATGGGATATAGAGCTGAAGGGGGTGGCAATTTGACACCACTTGTCAAAACACCCCCTCTCCACAACCTAACACACAGACTTGCATACACACACATACCTCCATATAATTGCACAAGTTTTAAATAGTAATTCCAATATGACACTGGGGTTTGGTAATGATGCAAAAAGGCAACTTTTACCTTACCTTGAGTAATAAACATTTTTAGCAATGGTGTGACTGTATGGAATTTTGTGTAGGCATTCATTGTCCCTGGAGGAAGAAGCATGCAGACTTTGGTGATCTCCTGACATTTTCTCTAGTGCAGCACTGAGGTTGACTTTTTTGGTTTTGAGTGAAATATCATAACTATTAGATAGATTGCAATTAAATTTACTACAGATATTTAAATCCACTAAAGGATAAATTCTAATGACTTCAGTGATCCTCTGACTTTTTGTTTGAATTTACCCAACACTTTGGTTTATGATCAAATACCTGTAAAAGTATTGACATTCCCATCATCCTTAGCTGTAATTTTTTCTAATGCTAATTAGCAAATGTAGTTGCTAACAAACATAGTGAGTAAACAAGGAAAAACTTCAGTATCAGAATGCTGGCATTGCCACTGTGAACATGTTAGCATGCTGATGTTAGCATTGTGCTGAAAGCACTGCTGTACCTTAGTGCAGTCTCATGGAACTGTTAGCATGGCAGTAGAGTGTTCACATCAAATTATATATAATTTGACATCAAATTATATATAATTTGATGTGAACACTAACGCTTAAGTTAGCTTAAGTTAGCTTCCGAATCGGAAGCTAACTTAAGCGTTGTACTTATCTCTGGTACTGCCTTGGCGATCAGGGACACTCCTTGCACTAGAAGTGCTGGGGGTGGAAGCGAGAGGAGCTGGACCCTTGTTGACAGACACCAATCAATGACTGACATCCCTACTAAAGACTCGCCTTGATGAGAGCACTGACAGATTGCATTGTCATTTTCATTGTGTCCCAGGCAGAGAGCCTTGCTATGTAAAGTTAAATGCAATAGACTGGGGGCGCTGTTTCACCTAATGCATTTGAATAAACTCCCCAATAGAGCAGACCATGGGTCTTTACAAATGAAATGGCAATGTTGTTCTCATTATCGTTTGCAAATAGCTATAAAATGGCATTTTAATTTTAATATTGACCTAATAAGACCATGGTGAGATGGAAAAGCAAATGCAATAGACTGGGGGCGCTGTTTCACTCATTCCATTTGAATAAAGTCCACTGCAGAGCAGACTGAGTCTTTGAAAATGCAATGGCAAATGCTGCACTTATTATCATTTCTAAATAGCTATAAAATGCCATTTTAATTTTAATATTGACATAATAAGACCATGGTGAGATGGAAAAGCAAATGCAATAGACTGGGGGCGCTGTTTCACTCATTCCATTTAAATAAAGTCCACTGTAGAGCAGACTGAGTCTTTGAAAATGCAATGGCAAATGCTGCTCTTATTATCATTTGAAAAAGGCTATGAAATTGCATTTTAATTTTAATATTGACCTAATTAGACCATGTTTAGATGGAAAAGCAAATGCATTAGACTGGGGGCGCTGTTTTACTCATTGCATTTGAATATAGTCTGCTATAGAGCAGAGTAAGTCTTTGAAAATGAAATGTCAAATGCTGTTGTCATTTTCATTTTCAAATAGTTGGGAAATTGCAATTTAATTTAAATTTTGACCTAAAATGACCATGAGGAACATGGACATGTAAATGCAATAGACTGGGGGAGCTGTTTTGCTAACTGCATTTGAATAATGTCCACTTTAGAGCAGGTTAAGTAATTGAAAATGAAATGTCTAATGCTGTTTCCATTTTCTTTTTAATATAGTACTAGAATGCCCACACAAGGTTAAGAATATGAAAATGGAAATTGGATGATTGCATTTTCATTTTAATTTTTACCTAAATAACACATACATATGTGGGAAATGATAATGTTATTGTGAGATTACATTTTCATTTTCAAGATTGCATGATAATTTTAATTATGACCCCTAAACGCTTCCATAGGAAATACAATAATACAGAAAAAATTAAAATAAAATAGCTTAAGGGAATGCTAAGATAAAAAGTTATGTTAAGATTTAAAGATTGACCGTAAACACTAATTGCTGCCTTCCCATATTCCTTGTCCTCACCCAGGGAACCACTAAAAGGCCAGTGCCTAGAGGATCTGAGTGATCTAGAGGGAGCATACATAAAAAGCATGTCTAGTCTAGACAAGCATTCAGGCGTGGTTCGGTAGAATGATTTGTACACTAATAAAATATGTGAGCTCTCCCTCTGGTCTTGTTAATACAAAACCCTTTTTCATTTAAGAAAAGAAGCAACATTCTCAGAAATGTTTTCTAATTACAAGCAGGTGTACAAGAACGTTGCCTGAATAAAAACGAGCACATTTGGATTGAAATCAGGATCTGATCAAAGAACACTGTAGGTAAAAAGATATCTCAAATCTGGCATTTTTTATTAGTAGACAATTTTTGATACCTAATTCTTACATTTTGACAGATTTGTGAACAATGTTTGAGAGAAATATGCCTTTTGTGTACATTGAGAAAGTCTTAGATCTTTGAGTTCAGCACATGATGAATATGGGAAAAAACTAAAGTGTTGCGTTGACAATTGTGTTCAGTGTATTTGATGAATGTCACTCCTTTAGCTCTATTTTGTAGTGTTTATTCAGTCCATGACATTCTTATCATTCCAAATCCACTGCGAAGGTACTATATCTGATGGTGTCTATGTCTTGTGGAATGTAGTAGAAAAGAGCTGCAGTTTAAAACAGAACATAAATGGAGTTTGATTTGTAGAATCTTTGTTGCTGATGTTGCAGGGCTGGAAGCGACATGGCCACTTCTGCTACATGGTGACTACTCATGAACAGAGCTATGAAGATGCACTGATGGGATATTACTGCAAGGCTCCTCTGCTTACTGTGGAAAACAGGTGGCGTATTGAGCAAATTATTTATTGTGTTAAAAAAAACTTTTTTTAGTTTTTGGCAATTGGAGCTTCTCTCCTCTTTTCTTCCTCATGCAGATTTGAACAGGCATTCGTCAACAGTTTGCTGAGTGAGAGTGGGGCCAATAGCAGCAGGTCTTTCTGGATTGGCCTCATGGACCAGGAGAAGAAGGGAGAGTACACTTGGCTTCCCCACAATGGCTCCTCTGTGCCTCTCACCTTCACAAACTGGAACAAACACCAGCCAGGTAGCCAGTTTGTTGGAAATGTTTTGTTTACTGTCAATGTGTTTAGTTGGGGATTTGGCTTAATGATAATCTCTTACAAGTTTTAACCTTCTCCAATTCAACTCCTTCATCTTCTCCTGTACTTTTTGTATTTCTTTAGTCAGTGCTGGTGGATGTGTTACTATGTCAGGTGGACCTGCTTTGGGTCACTGGGAGGTGAAAGACTGCAATTCCCACAAGGCCTTGTCAGTGTGCAAGCAGAGCATCAGCAGTTACCACAATGTCCAGATGCCAGAGCACCACATTGATTCCTACGCCCCCTGTCCTCCAGGGTGGGAATCACACTCTGGACTGCTCCACTGTTTTAAGGTTGGCTCTTCCTCATCTCTTCCCTTTCCTGACTCATGTTTCCTATCAGTCTTCATCTTCTCCCTTTACCTCTCTTATTTACCATTGGTCAAGTGGCCCTAAGTAGAACCTCACACTTAATGTAATATTTGCTAACTATTCCATCCACCTATTTATTTTCTATCCTGTTCATGGTCATAAGGGACTTTAGCCTATCCCATCATGCACTGGGCAACAGGCAGGGCACATTCCTGACACAACATATCAACACACATAAACAGACAAACCTATTCACATTCACGCCTTCAGACAATTTATTTTCCACAACGACAGATAACAATTATTTTTATGTATTAGTAGTTCATTGTTCAGTTATTTTATCAAATAATTGATTATTCATTTAGTCTATAAAAAGTGAAAAATGCCCCACACAAGTTCCAAGAGCCCATGTTAACATCATTAGATGTTTTGTTTTGTCCAACTAGCAGTCCAAAACGCAAAGATAATCAGTGTTTGTTGTATATTTAATCTGTAACTCTCAGCTGACAGTAAGTGTTTCTCTTCTAGGTGTTCCACGATGAGAAAGTCCTCATGAAGCGTTCCTGGGTGGAAGCAGACTTCTTCTGCCAGGCCCTTGGGGCTCAGCTGGTCAGCTTCCACCACAATGAGGAGCAGGTGTTTGTTAAGGAGCTCCTCAGTACCATGTTTGAAGGGTTGGTACAGCCCTCTGGGCCTCGTTAGTGCAGGAATTTTATGGGAACTGATAAGTTATCGGTTGAGGTGTTATGTTTTTAGGTTTTATGTGTAAAGAGTAGCAAGAGAAAAATCTAATTATTGGTTTTTGAAGATGAAATGTGGTGTATTTGTGTGTGGTATTTTTTATAATCAGATGATTATTTTCCTGCAGGGAAAAATAACATCTTCAGTGATTAAACAAAACAACACATAAATAAGTCAGTTAACCAAGTAATACATTATAAAATGTCACAATTGGCAGTTGGCAATTGTGAAACAATAGTGGATTTCACCTGTTAAAAACCATTGCAGTAGTCCCACTGTGAGGAGACAAAGGTATGCATAACAACTTGAGTCAATCTTGAGTCTATTGATGATTAAAACAGGACTGGACAAGCTTGCTGATATGATATTCAAAATCATTTTACCACAGGCTTGATGTTGTTTGAAATGGCACCAGAGAATTGCTTGATCTGATATATTTTCTGGGCCAATAACAAGAATCTCTCTTTTTTTTAAATTAATTCGACAAATTAATTTGTATTTCAGTATTTCATATCTGCTGGACATCTAACTTGACGGAACAGATCAGGGTTATTGGGCTTTACAGAAGGATATATTTGCATAACAATGAAATTCAGCACAAGTCCTCAAATAATGTGACAGAGGGGAAGCTTCTACAAGGAAAACAAGAGGCCCTAGAAATGTAGTGGGGCACTCCGAATGTTTTTGCATCAATGTGATGAAATACTTTGATTTGTCAGGTATTCAATTCACTGGATTAGCCAAAACAGACATTTTTGTATTTGTTCCATTAAAATATTTTCAGAATTTCAAGCAAAATGTACATACAGTTTACAATATATCAGATTTACAACTCACTCAGATGGACTTGTGTTGCAGTGTGTTTTTTATGCTGTTCCTGTTTTTTTAGAACAGAGGGTCGCTGGTTCTGGGTGGGTTTAAATAAGAGAGACCCTGAACATCCCGGAGCCTGGGAGTGGTCTGATGGTTCTCCTGTAAGTACATAGTGATCTTCATCAAGTATCCACATGCCTTGCTGTAGCACAAGGTTACATTCAGAGCTTGTATACATCATGGTTTTGTCTTGTTTTCTGTTTTTGCACAGGTGGTGACATCCTTCATAGAGGATAAGAATGAGGAGGATGACAGGAGGGATTGTGCTGTCTACAGTGACCTGACCAACGCGTTCACGCCACAGCCCTGTGACACCAAACACGAGTGGATCTGCAAGCTTTCCAGAGGTAAACACCCTCACACCACCACTCTCCACACAGACACACTGCAGCTATATCACATCAATAATGTAAGACTTACCAAACTCTGATTTATATTACAGGTGATAAACTGAAAAAACCCTATTGGTACACAGAGCGTAAGTAGAAGTTTAATTTACTTCATTGCTTCACATATGCTGATACTTTAGATAATTAGTTAATGTCTGCTATTTTATGATGTAAAACAAGCAAAGCAAAATATGCCGTAGCAGTGTAAAACAAGACCACATTGTGCCAAAGAGGCATATTTTGCAACAATTACTTGAATTTTCTCATTACCTTTTAACTGAAAATGTTGAAAATACTGACTGACAATTGAATCCACATATAACCCGAAGCAAACCCAAAGTTATTACACTTAATATCATACTGTAATTTATACTCAAATTCTAATATTGTATTTCTTTTTCTTCATATCCTATTACTGCTAGATAAACAGCACCTTGCTTTATAGTGATGCAGTGATATGTGTATTGCTAAAAACCTGCTGCTTTTTAACCACAGAAATATGAAAAAAAAAATCTGCTAAAGGACTGCTGATAAAGCCTCAAGCCAGAAATCAGGCATTCTGTGTGTTAAAAAACCCCAACCCAAATTACTTTGGAAAATCTTTCATCTTTCCATATTTCTATGTTTTTACTGTATGTTAACCAAGAGTATGTGGAATGGCATTATTAGGTGTGAAACAACATCAGTCAATCAGCAAGAAGAACTGTGTATTCATTATACCCATCAATTATTTTAAATTGTATTACTTGAAAATATGTACTGTATTGTAATCGTCCTCCTGGCTTCCCCCCAGAGAGCGAGCCCTGGGTGTTTTACCGCGGAGCTGAGTACCTGCTGGCGAAGCAGCCCTTTGACTGGGATGCCGTCTCACTGGCCTGTCAGATGATGGGAGCATACCTGCTGTCCATTCACTCCAGAGAGGAGCTGCACTTTATCAAGGAGCGATTGCGGCGGGTTTGTTAATGGCACTGCTCACATACATAGATTTATAGAATTTTTGTATGGCCAGACTACTATATGTATATACAGATCTTTAAGATGGCAGCTATTTTATAGTCACTTTGAGGTGGTAGCAGACAGCAGTACTGTAGTAATGTGTTTCCAGAATATTGCATTTGAATTTAATTGAATAATGCATAACATGAATTACATTTTTGTCATTGTACCCATTTAAAAACAAAATTTATCCAAAAACACACACCATAAGGCATTTGGCAGAATTTAAATTTTGTAAAAACACAAGTGTATATGGTAGTATTGTGATAATAATAGTCCTACTGCCAAAATGAATTAAAACATATGGGTTGCACATAATTTCAAAAACCTAATTTGCACGAAACAACATTTACACTTAGTTTGCTGCACATTATAACAATATTTTCCCTGTAGAGTTTTAGTGAATTATCCCACCTCTTGCAACTGCCTGATTTACGTTTTCTCAGTGCAAATACTCTCACCATCTAATTGCAGTGACCAGTATGATGCCAGGAGCATTGAACATAAACACACAGGAGTACACAGCCAGAGCAGTACACTTAATCACAGAGGCTCTAATTCACTCAATGGCCCACTAGGCAATTCACACACAGTGAAAAGCAAACACGTGTGAACATAATTGAAACACTCGTTCCTCATACAAACTCAAGTGTTTACAGACACACTTTGACACACTGAAACATCCTCATATGAGGACACTTTCATGCTCGAGTGCCCCCACACACAGGGAGCAAGAAAAAGGCTGTTTTTCGGCAGCAGCCTTTTGGACCACACTAAAGAAGTCTCTTGTGGTACTGAGGCTTGTGAAGGGATAAAGGGAACAAAACAAGGCGATGAATGAGGCAAAGCACAGGCCAAGGAGAGCTCATGAATGGCCCCTCATGTCAAAGAAGCTCTGAAAAGCTGATTTTCCAGCCCATTGAGGACTAGATTGCAAAGGAGTTGGGTAAATGTGAAGCAAGTTCTTTTCCATATCTGTTCCTGTCACTGTGTTTCCTCAGCTCTCCCTGGGCCCGACTGACTGGTGGATCGGCTTGTCCGTTGGGCAGCCTGGAGAGGCGGCCAGGTGTGTGGGTGTGTTTTGGAGCTTACACATTTACTGTTGCTGCCACTGATTTTATTAGAGCCGTCAACACTTTGTTCAGCATCTTGAGTAAAGAAATGTTAATGTACTTACAACCCTGGAGCCTGTTTCACAAAGCAATTTGCTTATAGATTGCAAACGGTGGCAGCCTCACAAGTTGAAGATGAATTTGCGAATTGTACAGGGCTTTCGAATCCTCATGGATGTTGCAAATTTGGTGAAATGGGCTCCAGGTCTCTAGGAGAAATCAAAATGAAGCCAACTGAAGTCTGTCAATAAAGTAAATTATTGTTGGGGCAAATCATTTAAACAAAGTTGAAACGAATACATACAATGAGAAATAGAGCCCTGCTACACACGTAAATGAGCCTGCAGGTGTGGCCAAATGAAAATAGAAATATAACAAAAAGGAACTCTTAACTTAACAATGTGCTTTTTAAACTATGTGTCTAAATAAACAGAAACATTTATATAAAGCCTCAACTGACTTCTACTTACCTACCAAACATAGCACAATACAGGCTAGAATAATCTGACTAGAAAGATAGAACACCTACTGTATGTGTCATTGAGTTTTTATGTAAAGATAAATTGTGCTAATTCTGGCCTAGTCTCAGAGTAGGCTACAGCTGTCTCAGATCCACAGATTATAAGTTCAAACAACAGCCAAGATACTTATGACAGGAAAATTACTATTTCATGCAAATGGAGGAAAATGTTCTGCAATTTGAGGGAGCTCAAAGAATCTGAGCACCTCTTGTGTGTTTCCATCCGCCTGTTTTTATGCAGATTTTCAGTTTGTGCATATAAATCCCCTGAGTGGGGTACGACAGAAATTCGTATTATTTAATTTTTTTAAACATTAATGCTTGGCTAAGCCGGAAAATTTGATGTATTAATCAAAGCAAAATGTGAGAAACATCAATGGAAAGAGCTTAAAAATTTAATTCTAATGTAACATCCATCTCAACGTTCAGTTCACTCAGAGTGAGGAAATGTTATGCCATATTTCTTTAATTTTTTCACAACATATTTGTTTGTTTGAGGCCTGACTGGTCTCTTTTAATTATGACATGATGTTGTGCCCTCTTTTGCAATCATTTAATAGCACCCAGCTGGACTGTAACTGTGTGTCTCAATATGTTGGACTCCTAATATTTGCACAACGGTAGTGGATGAAAACATGCATTTTATTTCGCCAATTTTTCTGGAAATTCTGTTTCAATTGTAGCAAAATTTGGAAGAAAATTGATAAATATCAAAGCTTAATCACAGTCAGAGGAATCTGAGGTGTGGGATTAAGTAATATTGAGAAATGACAGTTAACAGTTTATCAAAGCTGTTTAGTACACTTGATTAATGTAATTGGATATTACTTGATAGAGTAAGCTAATAATATGTCACTTTGGTGACTTCAGTGAGCGAGACTTAGGTGTTCTGCCTAAACGAACGACATGCTTCATTTTGCACAATATATGTAGCAAGACAGCGGCAACACTGGGATCCATGGATTGGGTGCTTTTCCAATTATAGGTGATGAGAGGAAAGACCAGGTCCTGGGATTGGTGGGATCATCACACTATTAGCTGCATGCATAAAAACCTACTGACAGGTAGGACCAGGACATCAGCATGGAATATTTGTTAAATGTATTGTATGTTCATTTGCAGGTGGAGCGACCAGACAGAAATAGACTTTATGAACTGGGGAGAGGAGAGTGCCAGTGTTGTTCTAAGGAAAAACAGATTGTGTGTCACCATGTCCTCTTCATCAGGTAAACATATGCACATACAGAAACACACACTGATGCTTGTGTACCTGCACATGTTGAGTGTGTTGAGGTTTTCATTGTATATTGCAGGGAAGTGGACACCAAGGAAATGCAGTGATCTTCACAGCTATGTTTGCAAGAGAAGGACTGTGTCTGTGGTTGAGACTCCCAGGGAGCCGCACTACATCGGAGGATGTCCGGAGAAATGGCTCTACTTTGGACACAAGGTTCAGACACACATAGACATGCATGCACACGCACATGCACACTCTTGAATCACTGATTCATTTCCCATATTAAAGACTTATGCAACAGAAACAGTACAGGAATATGGATGTATTGTCTGACATTACCCATGATTATATGATGGGTTTATTTAGAAGTTTGAGGTTTACAGTTTGCTGCCATCTTCTTTGTTTGGAGACAAAAAAAATCGAAGCTACAAGCCGGAACTTAGCTGGGTTGAGCAGCAGCAGTCATCATGGATGTGTGTAATAGGCAGGGGTCCCGTCAGTCCAGGCAAAGAAACCTCAGAAATACCTACTTTATTATAGTAAGAAATATAGTAAAATTGATATAATTTAGTTTCAAGCAGATATAAGCCTGGATTGGTATATTTGTCAACAACAATAATTTCCTCTTTGTGGGACTGGAGTTTTAACAGAAAAGGAATGACAATGTTGAAAAACACAGTTGTAGTAAAATAAAATATGTCATCATAGAAAAAGTTATAATTAACATGCTCTGCATTAATAAACCCTCATAAGGTATTTCTAGCTGCTTACAACTACATTGTAGGGTGCTATAAACAATTAAAGTATGTATAGTGCTTATAAAT
Organism: Lepomis macrochirus; assembly: GCA_024633595.2. Lineage (NCBI taxonomy): Eukaryota > Metazoa > Chordata > Actinopteri > Centrarchiformes > Centrarchidae > Lepomis > Lepomis macrochirus. The sequence goes on along the minus strand of JALXJV020000006.1, from coordinate 28,236,211 downwards.
AAAAAAATGTGTGTCTGTGTGGGGAGGGGCCATTATAGTAATATGTGACTGTTTTAAATTGATTATATTTATTTTGTTCTAACTGCAAAAGTGCTTTTTTGTATCCCCCTCTCCCCCCAAAACAGTTTGTCCACTTCTCTAAATTCCCAGCTGCCTTTGGGGTTGAATCAGGATGTTTGTGTGTACATTCGCTGTTGTTTGAGGGACTTATGTTTACATCTTCAGAATAACCCCCCACTGATGGTGCTCAAGCTGAGTCAACCTCAAAAAAGAACAAGACCAGCTGATCTTCTCTTAAATCATCTGTTCATCTAGACTGAGATTAGATGTCAACATCTAGTATTCTTTGAAATAAATGACTACATTGTTCAAATACTGTAGGGTGTTGCTAGTAGCCATGAAATGTGGCATTTTTTGTCTGTTTATATAATGTGTGTGAATGTGCATCTCTCCACAGGAGACCTTTGTCATACCAATTGAGATCCATTGACTTGGAATAGATGGAAACGTCTTTAGCAAGACAATCATTGTTCAGCATATTAAACAGCATGGAGAGCCTTGTGGCAGTGTCTGTCCTTTCTCTCCTTGAACATAAAATATGGAACAAACAGTATTATGTACAGTTATGTACTTTTTGGGGCATTTTATTCCTTAATTAGAGGGTTGACAGGAAATGAGAGGAGCAAGAAAGATGAGAACAATATGAAACAAACCTCAAGGGCAATCCTATCTAGCTGGTTTTAAAGTATATTTAAGTAACTTTCTGAGTTAAACATTATGGGATATGGACAGTAAACAATGCCTTGTGCAATGTGCCTAATTTCTCTAAAATGTAATCATGAGAAGCAGAGCTCTTGTCAGTGCATAAAATCAGCTTCCAAATGTTTGCTTTTCTTCTTGTTTCACCAGTAATATGAAATCACATCCTTCTCCATTGATCAAAGGGGACTACATGCTTGGATTTTTTTTCTTTTTCAGTTTGAATCCTGACCTGTCCAAACAACAGTCCTGGTGGTGATAGGGGCATAATGATTTAGATTTCACAATGTGATATTCATGTTTTGTGTGGGATGCGTGTTTGTGTCGGCAGTGTCTCCTGCTTCACCTCCCTGGCAGCCCAAAGGAGGGAAAGAGTTGGAAAGATGCCCAGTCCATCTGCTCCGCATTTGAAGGCTCGCTGGTTGCTATAGAAGATGAGATTGAACAAGGTAAAGGCAAAGCGAGCTGTACTACAATGAAATGAATGGATATTTTCAAATACAAACTCCATTAGACAAGATTACTTTTTTTGTGTTCCTACGGCACGTTCCTTATTTTCAGTTTTTGTTTTTTATTTTCATGTTGTCTTGTCATCATTTCTGCAGCCTACATTACCATGTTGCTCCAGGGAAGCTCTGTAGGTGTGTGGATTGGTCTACGGGATGAAGACACCATGAAATGGACCAATGGGAAAGTAGTCAGCTACACCAACTGGTCTCCAATTGAACCAAAGAGCTATCTCACGGTAGGTTCCTGTGAATGCTTCAGGTTGACCTATACTATTAACCATGAAATGTGGAAATGTGTTTTTTTTGTCTATTTTATGCGTGTGAATAAGAGTCATTCCACAGGAGACTTTTCTAAACGTGTCTGGAGGGTCCCAGCTTTTGCAGAAAATTACTTTTAGTCTTGGGCTAAAGTGTGTCTGTTTATGAATGTAGAGAAAGAGTGATGTGCTGTGGATTATTATTCTGACAGTATACAGTGGTGGGAAAAGGGTTTGCACCCTTCCTGACCCCCCCCCCATTGTTTTATCCATTTATGGATAATGGCTCTCACTGTGGTTCACTGGAGTCCCGAAGCTTTAGAAATGGTTTTATAACCTTTTCCAGACTGGTAAATCTCAACTACTCAATTTCTCATTTGTTCCTGAATTTTGTTGGATCACACCATGATGTCAAGCTTTTGAGGATCTTTTGTCTTCTTCACTTTGTCAGGCAGGTCCTATTTAAGTGATTTCTTGTTTGAGAATAGGTGTGGCAGTAATCAGGCCTGGGTGTGGCTAGAGAAATTGAACTCTGCTTTCCAAAGATGTGATAAAACACAGCTGATTTGTGTTTTAACAGGGGAGGCAATCACTTTTTCAAACAGGGCCATGCAGGTTTGGATTATTTCCCCTTAATAATAAAAACCTTTTAAAAACTGCAATTTGTATTTACTTGTGTTATCTTTGTCTAATATTTCAATTTGTTTGATGATCTAAAACATTTTAGTGCTACAAACATACAAAAAAAAAAGAAATCAGGAAGGGGGAAACACTTTTTCACACCACTGTATACTCTGAATAAAATCAGTATAATTGTGTTCACACTATATACTTTATACACTATATACTATATACTTTAACACTATAATTTGTTACTGACTTTCCAATTTAATATCCTCATTGTTCCTCAAAATACAATCACTGGAGTTTCCTGGATAATTTAAAGAGGTGGTATTATGCTCATATGCAGGTTCAAAATCCTATTTAGGGGTTTATGTACCAGAACAGGTTTACATGGTTTAATTTTCAAAAAACACCAAATATTTTGTGATACTGCACATTGCTGCAACTCTCCTTTTCACCCTGTGTGTTGAAAGCTTCATTTTAGCTATAGAGTGATACATCTTGTCTCTAAATGATCTTTGTTGGGAGTTGAGTTGCACATACACAGTTTCTAGTTACGGACTACTAGCCAATCAGAAGCAAAGAAGAGCAGGCCAATGAGAAGCCGGTAAACGCTTCGTTGCAGCTGTAGCTGCTGCTGACCATTTTGGAAACACAGACTGGAGCAAGAGTTTAAGAGTTGTGAGTTATTAATCTGTAACAAAAGTATTTTTCATCCATAAAGTTTTAACTGAGCTCTGTCTCTACATCACAGTAACAACTTTATGTCCATTGACTGCCTGGAGGTGGATATCTTGTCACTGTGTGCTCAGTGTGTATTTCCACTGGTGTTTTTGAGGGTGTGTTGGACTAGCTGCTTGGTGAGCGTTATATGAGGCACAATTAGCTTTCATCCCTGCATAATCTTAGGGATGACAGGGAAGCAACTGGACTACAAACGAGGTGTTTTCAAGCAGTTCACAGCAGTGTTTTCTGCGGGAGTTCGGAACTCCTTTTGAGGTGGACTTTGGGCTTTTTGACTTTGCAAACATATTACAAGCACAAAAAAGGTATATAACTCAATAAAGGAGAGGCAGAAAGCATAATTTCACCTCTTTAACAAAACGATTATGATTACTTAAACTTCGTTTCTGAGAAATCTTGTTTTTTTGTTACGTTGGTATGGTAGATGGCTTTAAATACTACAGTGTCCATAACCCTCAGCGACTGTGGGCTATAGAGAAGCCAGTCGGGATGTGAATTAGAGCTGTAGTCATGTCATGTTGACATTGCAAGCTGAAACAAATCACAGAGTCATAACTTATGGATTCATTGCTAACATTTTTATGTGAACAGGCTTCTACCTTTTGATGTTTTATCAAAAAAAGATCATTTAACTAGGAGCATTTTGCGTACATCCAAGCATTGAAGGTGCTCTAAGTGAGAGTCACCTGACATTGTCTATGCAAAAAGTTGTAAGCATCTGTTCTCCTGTGTAAACGAAGTGTAACGTCAGTCTGAAGATGTGTGAACTGACATGGCCCACCTTCATGTGGATTTTTGAGAATGGGATGGTGTGTATTGATCTGTACTTTATGGATCTCCAGGAGGATGAGTGGCTCAGTGGATTTGCTGATGAGCCATTATGTACTGTTCTGTCCAACAACCACAACTTCCACCTGACAGGGAAGTGGTACGATGAGAGATGTAGCGAGAGTGGGTATGGCTTTGTTTGTCAAAAACCTCAAGGTAAGATTCCCTCAGTTTCTTTATCTTTGATTTTATTCTCTGTTTTCATTACCTCTCTGGAAAGTTTTCATTCTTTCTCTTTTGCTGTCAAACCACTCTCTCTGATGTTAAATTGTCTTTTATACACTTAGCTTATAACATTTTCCTTTAATGAAATAAACTCCTTTAAATAAATAAAATACAATGACGCCAGTGATGGTGGCAAGGCACATTTCTACACCAGGCCCCTGCTTTTAGGTGACCTTGCGTTATTTGATTTAAAAAATTGATGGCATTGATTTGTTAACCTTAAAAGAATAGTCAGGAATTTTGGAAAATGCACTTTTTCTCTTCCTTGCCATGAGTTGAATTATAAGACATTTTTATCTGTCAGTAAAAATTAAGCTACAGCCAGGAGAAGGTTGGCTTAATTTAGCATAGTCTAGCAGCTAGCATGGTCTTGTTCAACGAAAAACAAAAATTTACCTATCAGCACCTCTAAAGCTCACTAACACACATGATATCTCATCCTGGAGTCTCCTCAAGACAAAACTCAAAGAAGTCACAAATTAGATATGAAAATGTTATCAAAGCAAGAAAGCAAATGCTAAACTACTCCTTTTAATTGATATGTGTGACAGCTTATCAACTATGCATTTGTTGTGTATGTCCCAAACATTAACACTTTGAAGCAATCATTCTGACCCAGCTTACCAGTATCTTACCTTCTTCCCACACTCGTGTCTTTTGCCTTTTTTTCTTTTTACAGATACATCCAAACCCCCCACACACTCCTATCACCACCCTCTCCCTGACAATATTGAGTACAGGAGCCGCAGCTACAAGGTTGTGTCTGGCAACATGAGCTGGTACGACGCGATGCATATGTGCACAGAGAAAGATTCTGACCTAGTCAGCGTTACAGATGCCTACCACCAGGCTTTCCTTACTGTTCTTGTCAATAGATTGGCAGTCCCCCACTGGATTGGACTCCATAGTCAAGACGTATGTATCTCCTCCTGGAATATGTTCTGTATACCTCTGCACTGTGTATGTCTCCTATATGTTTCTGTCAGAGAGGTGGCATTGTGTGTGTTTGTCTGGTTTTCTACAATTTATCTTTTAAAGTTTGACATTTTGGGACAAAATGCGTATTCAATTTTTTACTAAGAGTTCAATGAGAGGATCAAAATTTGGTAGTTGAATGTTTTTTGTTTTCTTTACAAAAGCTTTCTTTACAAATTTGTGCATGACAGCACATTATCAGCATCCTAAAACTGTGTGGCAGTCAGTTTCCTATCCTACACTATAATGTAGATAAGTTCACTTAAATGATAAATAAAAACAATAATAAATTTCATTTGTAATGCACACATTTTAAACAAATCTCAGAGAGCTACAAGTAAAATCATAATATTTGACGTAGTAGCCCCTTTGTATTACATTGCTCTCCTGTACCTTGGGTAGCACCAGATGTTAATTGCCTGCTCTGAAATGTAAAATGTGAAGATTTGAAATAGTTTTAAAAAATAAGACGTGCCCACATGGGCAGCTTATATTTTGAGCAAAATAGCTTGGAACTAAATCTAAATAAGGGAACTACAAAAGAAAGCATCCTCCTCGCACATTCTTGAAAATTCTTTAAAGCGACACCTGTTTAGCCAAGGGTTTTCTCCTAGCCTTATTCCCATTTAGGGGTATTCCACATGCATGTGCTTTCCCAGCAGACAGTCAGAGCCTTAACATTTGAATTTTAGATTTGCTGAGTTCCTCATGGAATGTCTTGGAATGAATACAGGAAAGAACTGATTCTCTGTCTGCCTCTCTTTTATTCATTTTTTATATCCTTGCCTGATCTTGTTCAATGTCTGTCTCATTAATTAAACAGTAATTCTGTTCTTTTAACTTTGAATTACATGCATTAATACAATAACCACGCTAGTTAAAAACTAACAGTTTGCTTTGGATCATGTTGCTTAATCGTTATATCATGCAACACGAGTGTGTGTCACTCCTGGAAAATCAGTAGCTGGAATTCCCCTCAGGAACATGCATTTCCTTAACTAAAGCAACCAATAATTGTGACCGAGATGCTATGAAGATTTCTTGTGTTTAACTAAAACTTAATTATGGGAAATGAAACATTCACAGTAAAAACAATCAATACATTATCCACAAATAGCAGATACCAGTACCTGTGAAAGGTTATGGGACATTTTTTCTCAGACACAGTACACAAATCTTTTGGCAGCACCAACCTACAGGTATTATATAAGTACAATAATTTGATAAACTAATGTTAGCATAAGTGCAAAGATGCAAAGAACAGCAAAAAGCAAAGAACAATACAGTAAGAGGTCAATGTGAATAGCAACACCAAAGTCAATTAGTTAATCTAATCTAATTGAAAAATGATATTAATTACAATAGCAACCTACATTTTCATGTATATTACCTCCAATTCTTGTTAATCAAACCGCTGTGCATGCACAGATTTAATTCAATTCACTTTTATTTATATAGTGTAAATCACAACAAGAATTATCTCATAGCGCTTTTCATATAGAGCACGTCTAGACCGTACTCTGTGATGTTGTTTACAGAAACCCAACAATTCCCACCAAGAGCAAGCACTAGGCAACACAGGCAAGGAAAAACTTCCTTTTAAGAGGCAGAAACCTCGCGCAGAACCATGGCTCAGGGTGGGCAGCCATCTAACTCAACCAGTTGGGGGTGAGTTTGAAAGAAAGAGAGAGACCAAGAAAGGGCGAGAGAGAGAGATAGCCATAAAGAGGTAGAGAGGGATGGGGGGTTAGGGTTAGCACCCACTGTGGCATTAGCTTGCATTCTAAATAAACGTCAAGTGTTACTGGTAGAGTGCAACAACTATCAATCCTTGACTTAACACATTGGTGACTGCTTCTTTACAGGGTGGCATCAATTATCAGTGGTCAGATGGCAGTGACACAGTGTACACACACTGGGACGCAGCAGATGATGATGAAGATTTTGTGATGAGAGAGTGTGTGTACATGGACGTGAGCGGAGGCTGGCGGAGAGCTGACTGTGAAACTCAGCTACCGGGAGCCCTGTGTCATATTCCCCCACCACGTCAGTGAAACTTGAAAATCTGAGCATTCTATGCTGCATCTCTTCAGATGTTGGGTTACTCATCATGTGTGAAAATACACACCATTTTCTGCATTTCTCCTGCTCTCTCTCACAGGCAGTAAACCATTTATCTCGTATGAGTTTGTGTGTCCCTCAACGTGGGTGAAATTTGAACATGGCTGTTACAACTTTGAGCCTGTGGTGCAGAAACTTACATTTGAGGAGTCAAGAGAGCACTGCAGACAGAAAGGTATGGATTGATAAGGTGTGTAGCCAATACATGTGAAATTTTTCTATTGTTTTTATGAAGTTATGAGTGAATATATGGTATTAGTAAAAATGACAAAGATTTCCAGGATGGATTGCAGACTCCCCCTACAGGTCAAATAGAGGAGCTGCTCTGAAAAGCACTGAAACTTTAGAAAAATATTTCAGTTCTTTCTAATAAATGTAACTTTGAGGAAATAGAAACATGCTCTATACAGAAATACACTTTGCTGCTTTTCTTGATGACCTCTTTCATGTCTGTACAGCAAATATGAAGCCACAACTGACTACAAGTTAAGTGCCTGACTATTTCTTTGACAGATTCATTCACTTCCAGTCTCTCTGCTAAGCTAAGCTAACATTCTGCTACCTGGAACTACATATTTACTGTACAGACATGACAGTTGTATCAAAAGTCTTATCTAACTTTCAGCAAGAAAGGGAATAAAGTATTTCTTTAAACTGCACTGAAGTGAAGACTTTGTTGTGTTACTTTCTAGTCAACACCTCAGATGTCCTGACCATTGAGAGTGACACAGAAAATCGTTTTGTTCTGGAGCAGCTGTGGTCTTTGGGGTTCTTTCACCAGGCCGTATGGTTGGGGATGTACTTCAACATTGACAGTAAGAATCTGTCACCCTCCCATACCCATCAGATGACCTCAATCTCCTGCAAAGCCATTTCATTTAATTGTGGCCTCTGCTTTTAGCCGATTCTCTGGCCTGGGTGGATGGTTCGCCTATGGACTACACAAACTGGCCCAACAAAGCCCCAGACTCTAAGCTGCTGACTGTAGATGCCTGTGTTACTACCAGGGTAGTTGACGGTGTGTGGCACCTGTCACAGTGCACTGAACTGCTTGGCTTCATCTGCAAAACCGTCTCAAGTAAGTTGTATCAGGGGCCATAACTTGACTGTGAGGCCTTCTGAAAGAAAATTGGGGCCCTTGTCTTAAGCTCATACCCAGCATATTGGCATATTTGTTGGCCTTCTCTGTGTGTTGTGGGTCCCCAAAGTATATAAAATTTACACGGGTAACAATGCTACAGGGTTAAATACATATAAACAAGCTTAAGTAAGAGCCACAAACTCAACTGTTTTTGTTCAATCTCATCAGTTTTTCAGCAAAAAAGAGACTGATGAACCCCCTGTACTCTACCTACCCAGCTGGTGAACACAGTGGAGCGTTTAGCAGCTGATAAGCTTAATGTTTCCTCAGAAGTTGAAGCTGATTTACAGTCGCCAAGTGTTATACGAAGTGAAATATGACTCCAAATGATTGATTATGTTGCTCTGTATCTGCTGTGTGTGTGTAGACCGTCACTGTATGCAGAAAGATGTGTTTTTATTCATTCCTGATAAAAGTGCTTTTATCCGCAAAGTTACTGTTTGTTACTGTTAAAATGTTTAGATACTTTTTTACAACCTGAACACTGTCTGTTCTTGCCAAAGAAAACTAAGATTTACAGTATAGTAGGCAAAGTTTTACTCACAAGATACAAGATGGAAAAAATAGCTGGAAACGCTAATTAGATCAAATGGTAAAAATAAGATTTTCTTTTGATAACTCTGGCTGCGCCATTTTTGACCAAGTTCACATTTCATGGCAATGATCTTTCGAGATGTAATGTCGATGTAGATTTTGTTCGTCGCTCACACCACGTGGTCTGAGTACCAAGGATGATACATGATAAGTTATATTGAACTTCACTGCATGTGTTCTTTTGCAGATGTAATTACTGAAGTGGAGGTGGAACCGCTAACTGGTAAAGTGCACTTTAATTTGAATGATTTACACTTTAGATGATTGTATGTGTCCTTTATAGTAAGTGCAATAAGTATGAGCACACAGTTTCACGTTGTGAGGCTTGAAGCTCAGTGCTGATAGCAGCATATGATTAAACATGCAGAGAGTGATTCATTGCTTACAGAATCTGCGTTATAACGTGATGCATGTCACAAATTGATACATGTACCTATGTAATTCAAAGAGGGGGCCTTCATATCACAAACATAAAAGCTATCATGTTTGGTTTTTCAGGTTTACATCATGGTGTCATCCCCGCTGCAGTGCTGGTGGCTGTACTGATCTTTGCCCTGCTGGCAGGAGCGATGTGGTTTGCGTACAAGAGAAGCGCATCACGTTTTCTGGGGCTTCCTACTCTTGGCAGCGCTTATTACAGACAAACCAGCTCACAGGCTACAGAGTCAGATGGAAATGTGCTGATCACAGACCTGGAGATTCATTCATGAGAATAGCACTCAATGACTCCGTTTCTTTTTTTGTGGTCTCTGTTTTCGTCTTCTCTGTCTGTCTCTCACCATTTCACCATCAGGTATGAATGCCACATGACACTGCAAAGCTGTGACGCTGACTCCTCAGGATAGTGGTGAGATGATGATGGCAAACATTTCTGTCTTTAATTTGAGAATCTGTTTGAAGGATCCCAATTGCTCCCTACAGTTTTCATTTTTTATCAAATAATTTCAATGAGACAAATGTTTTTGGTGATATTTCTTGTGTTGACACTGTAGAGCCCACATTTGAAATTCTAGACTAACACATAAATGAGAATGTTGATGAAGGGATGATAGTGAGCTTTGAACTTGTTAAAAGAGGTACTGGAGACTTAATGTTTGTTAGTATGAGGATGTAATCAATTATAATTGATTAATAAAGATTTTAGGAAAATAATTTGAACAATAAAGAAAGATTTTACACAACAACAATTGAACAAGTGAAGGAAAATGACTCCACTTGTCAGTGTCAAAAGTAACTGTCATTGTCATAAAGGCAGATTGATGACAAAATGCAAATTATAGTGATGTTTGTGATGTAATTTTATATATTTCATGGAGCTGTTGGAGCTGCACATATGATACAGCAATGTTATCAGTATTACTTTTGTATTTTGTTTTTTAGTATACAGAGATTTTTTTGTATGTTCAAAACTAACAGGAAATGTCTAAGGCTATAACTGGTGATTGGATTATTTCTTTTGTTCACGTTTGTCTGTTGATGCAAAACAAATGATGCATTTTGCACAATTTTCTTTGTATTTTAATAAATTCAAGATAGGCGTAATAATTTCAGTTTTGTCGCTAAGGAGTTCTGTGCACTGTAAATCATTACTTCCCCATTTAGTTATGTCCACTTCTTTTTAACTCAAAGAGCTCCGACAAGTTTTGGATTTTGAACTCTGAATTATATGAGTTTTCAAAAGTTAAACCATTAGTTCATTTTGTTGGCCATTTGAGACTTGTCAGATAGTATGTGTTGATTGAACTTGGGTATGTAAGTTATCAGTTGACCAAAAAAGGTGGGTGAGCAGGGATGGGAGCAAGAGAAAAAAACTCTTTGAGTTTGAGAGAAACTGTCTTCTTTGAACCATGGACACAATCAGCTAATTATACACTACAGATAACTCATGTATTCGAATTCCAACTAAAATATAGACACTTTTGTGGTAAACAAGACAGGGCTGTGCCAGCGAGGGAGACAACAGCCATTTAAATTGAAACAAATTTGGGATTTAAATCCTCTTAACTTGAAATAGAAAGTGGTATAAATTTGGTTATGTTGTTTTAACTTAACAGTAAAAGTTAGATTAATGCAGAAATGTATGTCGAGACAAAAGAGAGAGATAAAATAATTATTTTAACTCAAAGTAGGAAATATTATAAATTTGTATTTTTTTAAATTTAATTGTATTTTGGATTAAGCATTGTTTTGATTTGATGTTTGACTTAGTTTGTCTTAACGTTACCATAAATATTTGTGTTTTTTCATCATTATATTTCTGTACGTAAAACCGGAAGTCTCGTCGTGTTCTCATTGGCGCTAGCATGACGGTGATGTCGGAGTAGCACTCCGGATGACACAGCTGACTGCTGGGAGAACTGGGTTAGCGTTAGGTTTCATTATCTGATCACATCGGTTTGGAGTTCCGTTTTATACCGACCTATATTGACTAGCTCAACACTCCGGGGTGGGGGCAGATTCTTTATGAATCCCACAAAAAGACGCTGGCGACATCATGGTGAAATTATCTGAAGCGACACTTTGCCTTTGTTTGTTGACTTTGTTGGAGACAACAGTTTTCTTGGGAACTTGCTCACCGGCTAGCGTTACGGGTTTTGGTAAGTATCTACCTCAAGCTTCGACACTTTGCTTTGGTTTATGTGTCTCTTATCATATTTCTAACTATGACTAAGCAATACACACTCGACTCACTTGAGAAATAACTTCGACAACAGAAGCGTACATGAGTCCGCGGACATTAATTAGCTGCAAACCTGTGTTAGACTAACATTACAACAAGTGGTGGGTGGGCGGGGTGGCATATACAAACCCAGTTCTTAGTTAAATTGATTAGTTAAATCAAATCAAATCACCCTTAATTCCCCCTAGGAGCTCTGTGTGTGTCAGGTGTTACCTGCATTAGCTGCTTCTGTCCACAGCTCTCAAATTATATGGGCTAACGTTAGCTTATGTTACTGTTTATTTATGCTCAGGATATTGCAAGTTATAACACAAGCCTGAATGGCTGCAATAGAGTGAAGCTGTAATATGATATTGTTTTCTATTTTAGAAAGCCTCTGTGGTCAGGTACTGTACCTATGCGAGTTTTTTTAAAATCTACTTTGCTTTAAACACTCTAGGTTCACCCATTATATTTATATTTACCCAAGTTACTAACGTTATATGTCCCTACTTACTGTCCACTTTCACTGTATTCAGGTAACTGGAGTTACATGTGTATCTTCTATAAAATGTCTTTCCCAATTTAATGATCGAAATTCTGTGTCAAGCCCTAAGAGGCCATACATTTATACATTTTTTTGATAATGAGTTAATTTAATCAGTTTTCTCCAGACAGGGATCATTTTCATACATCTGGAGATAACTAAACTTATTTATTTGAGCTCTTGAGAAAGCAAAACGAGTCTAGTATATTACGTGACTGAAGGAAACATCATTCAGTGTGACAATGTCAGAGTAGCAGGAGAATATTGATCAGGCCTCACATATCTCTTCAGTCAAGGCCTGAAAGAGGCTGAAATAGCTTTATGCCTTGCTGTTGCTGTTGAGTGATTCTTTTGTTTGTGCTTTTGCCTATGTGGTCTACAGAGTTCACATAAACTCTATAACTAACACATAAACTAACTAAAACTCATTTAGAGTGGAAACTCATTGTAGAGCCCAAAACAGGTCTTGGTGGTAATGTCAAGGTGAAGGTAGTAATTTTGTATTTCCTGTGTCTGTCCCATCACCACAGATGAGGACGCTTTCACCATACAGCACTCGAGTACAGAGAAGTGCCTGGGTACAGGGGATTTAGCAGACTTGACTCTCACCTCCTGTGACCCAAACAGCAGGTCCCAGCTCTGGAAGTGGGGTTTTAATCGCCGTCTCTTTCATGTGGCTACGTCCCGCTGCTTGGGGTTGGACGTCGGCTCTAAGGCATTGTCCCTGGTTGACTGTGTCTCCAGTGTCCTGCTGGGGTGGCAATGCCGGGATGGAGCTGTTTACACTGCTTATCAAATGGCCCTGACGGTCAGCGATAGCAAAGTTGCCACCAAAGTTGATACTAATGATACTTGGGTAATAGGAGGATCCCAGGGCAACATCTGCCAGAAGCCATACCGCGGTGAGTGTGGTTTCCTTTAGCTTATTTGAGAGAATTGCTTACAAGATGCAGATCTGAGCACTGCAGAGTGCTTCAAGCTGTCTGTTATGGAGCTCTGAGGAGTAATGCTTGAGTAAGTTATCAGTGTGGATATGAAATGCTGTTAAATTCAGTTTGTGCTGAGTCCAACCAACACAAGAGATTCCACTTCCTGAACTGAACCAACTGTGTGATAAGTTACACCCTGGCATATACAGGTATTATCTCCTCCAGCGTTTGTTTCATATGGCCAAACAGGTTCTTGTACATTTTAAACAAAGACTGATAGGTAGTCAGGTAGCCTAACAGTATTCTTCATTCCTATCAGTTACTATTATTATTACATTATTCCTTAAGCTAGGTAACAACATTGTGCGCTAAAATCCAGATTTGCAGTATCTCAGATTTGAAACTGTGTCGTGAATTTTCGGGGAATTCTTGTGTGCTTTACTGTTGTGTGCATGCAGTATGTCACAGTGCAAAAAAAAAAGCTGGCTTTCACTTTCGTTTCATAGAAATTGCTCACTGCGTAACTCTGCTGATGCACATTTAATCAAATGAAAACACCTTAAAATATGAAGACAATGTTAGGGATTTTTAATACTCTAATCTTACCATATATTACATTCAAAATTAATTGACTGTTGAATTATTTTAAGTCATGAACCTTCAAGGGCCATGGTTCTTAACTGCTGATCTGTTGTTGACAATCTATTGTACATTTAAATAATTTATCTTTACAAAACAAATCATTTGTTATTTCAGTAGGAATTGTTGCCAAAATATAAAAGATGTCTTTATCCATGACTGTTTCTCACAGGCCTCTCAGGACACATAGGACATGTTTTTTTGTTTTTCTTAGAAGTTACTCAAATACCAAAGACTTGTAATAGTTATTTGACTTTGCTCTTTGCTCACCTCTCCTCAATGTGCAGTTATCTATACCACTGGTGGGAACTCTGCCGGCGCTCCCTGTGAGTTCCCCTTCAAACACAACGGCAGCTGGCATCACGGATGCCTCCCAGATGCAGATTTCCCTGGACTGTCCTGGTGTGCTACCTCATCTGACTATGATCAAGATGGAAAAAAGGGACACTGTCTAACACCTGGCATGTTGCATTTTTATGTTATCAGAAGTTTCATGATTTTTGGCTGTTTTACTTGAGGAGACATTGGCTATAAAATGTTGGCAGGGGGCACGGGTAGCTCAGTTGGTAGAATGCACAAGGCTGAGTCCTTATAGCAGTGGTCCAGGTTCGAATCCGGCCTGCGGCCTTTTGCTATGTGTCGTCCCCTATCTATCTCCCTCATGTCCTCGCTCTACCCACAGTCTAAAAATGTCCAAAAAATATATTTAGAAAAAAAAGTTGGCATTACTGTAAGAGCATGTTACTACTATATATTAGAGTTTGTGTCCAGTTTCACTGGATGGCTGGATGTTTTCCAGGATGCAATCACGATATAAATGTCCTAAAATGTCTGTTAGAAGCTGATTTGTGCAAGCTCTTTTCTCTTTTTAATCTGTTTTTCTCTATGATAAATCATTTTAAATTACCTCTGATATGAAGAAAACCGAATCACACACAGAAATACACACTCAACCCATCTCTTTGGTTTTGCAGAGAATGGTTGCGAGATGCTGTTTGCTGGGTCAGAAGGGGAATCCTGCTATGAGTTTGTTCACAGTGCCGCGGTGACCTGGCAGGAAGCTTTGGATTCATGTCGTAGTCAGGGAGCTAATCTGCTGAGTGTGTCAGAACCCAATGATCTCCACTCCAAAACCTGTAAGACTGATTAACTGTTAAGTACTTCTTTTTCACTTTCTTCTTCATATATTCTTGTTTCTTATGCACAAAATAGTCATCAACTGGACATGTTGGATAAATAAAAATGATTGTAATAAACTCTTTTGGTAAATATAAAAGAGAAATAATGACTAAAACTAAGTATTCGTACTGCTTTAGAACTTTGAAGGGTGAGAATTTCCCCCATCTGTTTGGGTAACAAACTATTTCAAGAAACCAAAAGTATGGTTTTTGTTGTGTTTTTGTTGATTGGTTGTTCCTACTTAGTGTTCTTTATGTGAAAAGAAAAGAAAAGAAAAGGGGAAAAAGTGAACCTAGAGTGAACCATTTATTTGCATGAGTGACCTCATTAACACTTACTTCTCACTCTGAATACGTGCCTCAGTTTGTTCTGCAAATCATCTGCACACTTTACCTCCAAACTGTTGCTAACGTTTCCTGTGATACTTTACTACAAAGACATCAGCTAAAAAAAACATTTTAGACAAGAGGGAAAGCAAGGCTTTATTTATATAGCACATAACAAACACAGAGGCCAATCAAAGTGCTTTACATAAGCAAAGAAAATGATTAGAATAAAATTAAATGGAATAACATACAAATAGAGTAGACCAGAAATACAGTTCAATTGCAGTTACAGTGCAGGAAGCACTAGAAAACCTTTTAAAAAAGTAAACAGACTTGTAGGCTTAAGGATGCATTTCAGCCCTTCTTAAGCACTGTTTCAGATATATTAAAAATAGATACACCTCTGTCTTTTATTTAAAAATGTGTGGGCTTTGCTTGATTATTATCTGAGCTGTCATATATTGAGGATGTCACATAGCTAGCATCCAAAATATCTGATGTTCTCAAGTTAATGCTGTTAGCTGTTGGAGAGCGCAGGTGTTGCAACTGCTTCTTTGTGTGACACTTTTGCCACAAACAAACTTGTTTTGGGATGTGGGAAAACCACATCTCGAGTGTAACTGGAGCTGCAGCATTTTAACAACCTAAACCAACCGCGGCTGTCAGTAACTTTTAAAGCAATGTGCTGAACCAGTCTTCTCCTACACCTTCTCCTAACACAATTACTGTGTACATTCCCTGTGTTTGTGTTTTATTATGTTGTTTTCACTGTTACAAATTATGTTGATGATTCATATTATCTTTGACTTTATCATTTCCTTTTTTGAAATGTATGCATTACTTGTCCTGTGTGCTGTGATGTTGCATTGTGCAGTTTTAAATGGCATTGCCAAAATGCCAGAGAGGATGTGGATCGGCCTTCATCGGTTAGACACTTCTCAGGGCTGGCAGTGGTCAGATGGCTCCGCTCTCTCCATCCTGCGCTGGGAGACAGGTGATGATGGTTATGTAATTTTTAATCTTGCCTCTGTGTTACTTATCCTATCCTATCCCTGTCTCTGAGAGTGTCTGTGTAAATGACCTGCAGTCCCGAAAGTGCTGAAGTTGAACACTTTATGATTTTAAAAAAAACAACAACTTTATAGGCAGCAGTAGAGCAGCAGTAAACCAGTTCAAGTTGCCCTAACCACCTGCTCCTTCTTGCATACCAAAACCACTCTGTTTTACTCTGTTGTGATCTGCTGTTGTTGCTGCCCTATAAATTGAAACTTGTTGTCAGTCAGAGAAACAATGAGGCCATTGTTGAAAAGAAGCTCATTGTGTTTGTTTTTGGGCACAGTGTGCCATTAGGATTGTTATTGTTGCTGAATAACCCATTAATAGTACAGAATGGAAGGATTTATAAAACTTCCTAGCTATGGTAATATGTTATGGTAATATGCTGTTTTTTTTCTTCTGGTGTTGCTCTTACACTGTAGTGTGAACCTCAAGGATACTGCAGCCATCTGTCCTGTGTCTCTTTGTGTTTGCTATAATTTATAACATGTTAATGCTGATACTAGCATTACTATGTAGTGTAGTAAATGCAATAAAAATAAACATTTATTTTATTTCACCTCTCTGTTGATAAGCTGAACATAGAAGGCTAATGCATCTCCTCTGCTTTGCTGTCAGTGTTTGATTTTTATTTTTATATATTGTGTGTGGGAATGTGTTTGACAGGAATGCCATCCACTTCCGAGATTGTGGAGTCAGATTGTGGAGTCCTGAACTCTAACCAGAACTACGAATCGGAGTCGTGCGACAAACGACTGCCATACATCTGCAAGAAGAGTGTCAATGCCTCTCACACAGCAACAACAGGTAGGTTAGCTGTTGCCTTCACTCTTTGCTCTTAAACTTCTACCGGTTGAAAGTCCTCGGTAATAGGCAGCACGTGATTTTCATGCAAAATGCAAATGGGAAATTTATGTCTGAAACTAGTATTGCATCACCCTATCCATGCTACACACCTCTCTGAAGTTAGGAGGCTCAGCTAGAAGCTCAAACCAACCATTTTTATCCGTACCAAGCACACATCAAACACCAAACATCTAAATAAGCTTATATCACAACAAAAGTCGCACTCTAATCACTGTACATGGCTACAGTTACAAGCATCTGGTTATATCTAATCACTACGTATCCTCATGTTCAACCTCTCAAACCAAAGCTAATCTCCCCCTGAGATCAGCTGTACTAAACTCACATCACTCAATCACCAAAATTACAGATTAATTAGCTGGCTGAAAGTAACATCAAACAAGCCAATATACATATCTAATCACAACCGCTGACTTACTTTTGCCGTTGTCGCCATCTCCAGTCCAAAAATCAGCTTATTTGTTACTAAAAATATCTCGGCCGCCTTCTTGATTATTGCGCAATACCTGGGAGCTGTATGCCTGCCTTCTCTCGCAGAGAGGAGATGTGCCACTTTGGCACACCTGGTCTTTTTTGGGGTCTGGTAGGTGACTCGTAGGAGCTACATAGTAGGGCTATATGGCTATAGGGCTATGATAATTATCGCAATATAATTTTCTTCAATAACAATATTTTTAATATAGCGTCAATAAATTTTGATTGAATTAAATTAAATCATGAAAAAATTAGCACTTATTTTTTCTATAAATATATTTATTTTGTTGTTTTGAATGTTCTACCTCAGATTTGTGAAATGATCCACTGTTTGATGTCACGTTCTGACCATAAATAAAAGTTTAACTACACAATTAACCATCTGGTATCTTCAATTTTCACTCAGGAACAAAAATCAGCCTTTAAACTTGAAAGAAACAATGATTTGACATTTATTGTGATAATTATCGATATCGAAGGGTATGAAATGTTTTTATTGTGATAACATTTTATCGCCATATTGCCCAGCCCGGCTACATAGACGTCCGGGGTATCAAATGGAAGGTGCCACATCACTGTGGGATGTTCCATTCTCAAGCTACAGGCCTGTAAAGCATGGGAGTGCTTTAGTCACAGGAATATTGGTCAATATTCACTGTTTTTATCAATATTTCAATGTTTTGGAAGCTTTATGTTATTTGGAATGTGGTTGTATGGAGCCAAATGAGGAGGATTTATTCCTGATTCATTTTGGGTATGTTAATTTAGCCGGTTTTCCTGGAAAAGGGTGGCAGTCCCCAGCAGGATTTATATACACATTATATACCATATTGGTCCGAATATTAGAAGACCCTGATTATAAGATGACCCCCCTTTTTCAAGACTCATTTTTGGAAAAATACTCTTTTATAAAGAAAATAATTTTATTTGAAAATAATTCTAATAAAAAATAAAAACACATTTATATAAAAATACAAAACACAATAAAATAAAACAAGGTAGGTTGTTGTTTTTAACATCTTTTAAATAAAATAAAAATTTCAGTATCTTCTTAAATGAAATGGTCACATTTAAATTACTGCAAATTAAAATGTAGGCCTACATGTAGTATTTAAATGTGTCCATTTCATAAAAAAGATATTGAAAACATTATTTTATTTAAAAGATGTTAAAAACAACAACCTAGCTCCTCCTCAGCTGTTGGTTAACTTGACCTACTTTTGAGCCACTTTGTTCTACACGAGCCCCCAAAAATAAGACGAGGTGAGTTTTTAAGACGAATTTCCTGGGGGGAAAAAACGCCTTTATAATTGGACCAATACGTTAAATAAAACTAAGAGTCTAGTCATGCTAGCGGCTCTGTGAGGTGTAAGCATGTGTATGTTAACCATCTTAGTTTAGCATGTTAGCATGCTTACATTTACAAGTAACGTTGCACATACAGTTGAAGCTGGTATACCGACATCAGTGGTATACCAACATCCATCCATAGAGCCTCAACTTTGCACAGCTAAAAACAAGACTTTAGAAGCTTTGCTAGCGATACTGTAGTTCTTCTTCTTCTTAGTCTTCTTTTTGGTTTTTAACTGTGGTTGCAACAAGGTGCCTTCCTTTATATGTACATATGACAGCAATTTGAAGTTTGTCTGTTCTGGAAGTGGGATCCCTCCTTGGTGGCTCTTCTGTTCTTCTCTTTTTTTCTTGTTATAAAAATTATACAGCCCTGTGAGTGAAATTTTGTAATTTTCCAATTTATAGAAAAAATTGACCTAATTTCACCTCACATCCTGTCTTGCTCCCGCTCTACAGATTATTTTGTATATAAAGAAACAGTGTGTGGAGACGGTTGGGTCGCATGGAATGGCTGGTGTTACAAGTTAGTGAAGGACAACCCTAGGAACTGGGCAGACGCCCTGCTCCATTGTAACAACACAGAAGGAGGTGGAGGAGGCTTTCTGGCTAGCTTCCACTCCATTGACAGCAAAGAGATGATCAGCACTAATTTCCATGCAGGTAAATCTCTTCATTTTCACATTTCTAATTAGAGCTGAACGATTTTGGGAAAAAAAATGAATTGCGATTATTTAGACTGATATTGCAATTGTGATATGATTTGTGATATTAATGTTTATTTTTACATAGTTATTCTCATTTTCATAGAAAAGCATATTAAAATGAATTATGGTGTGATTTGAAATGTGCTCTCACCAGACCCCTGTTTGAGTTTGATTTTAACTATTTGTGTGTTATGGTCCATCAGATGGACAT
The DNA here is from genome assembly GCA_024633595.2 of Lepomis macrochirus. Classification (NCBI taxonomy): domain Eukaryota; kingdom Metazoa; phylum Chordata; class Actinopteri; order Centrarchiformes; family Centrarchidae; genus Lepomis; species Lepomis macrochirus. The sequence goes on along the minus strand of JALXJV020000006.1, from coordinate 28,216,490 downwards.
TTTTTGGATGTGTGGATCGGTCTGATGGGTAGCGGCAGTAACACCACTGTCTTCAAGTGGATCGACCAAGCCCCTGTCACCTTCACCTACTGGGACCCAAACCAGCCATCTCAGCCCGATCAGGATCCCAGCTGTGTCTTCTACTCTGGAGAGGTGTGTATGTGTCAATGTGCATGCATTTTTGTGTAACCCCACCCAGTTAATCAAGTCTTTTTGTGTTGGGCCTGTGTGGGGAGTGTGTGTACTGCCAGCGCTCTGTTTTTGTCTTCTTATGATCTACCGTACACGTTTATTTATAGAAAGCCTGCAAAATCAAACCTCTGTCTGCTCTCTACAGCGTCATGGTTGGAAGGTTGGGAACTGTGAACAGAGGCTATCTTTTATGTGTCAGAAGAAAGGAGAGGTCAGGGAATCAACAACAAAGGCCGGCTGTGAGGAAGTGAGTATTGTGTAAATGATCTGATTTTTCAAGGGAAGCCTGCAGTATCTTGCACAACCTGAGATAAGTACAGATAAATAGAGTACAAATAAATCAAAATAAGAAGACACATATGAGCTGTGAAAATATGAATAGAAATAGAAATGGAAACTAAAACAGAAAGAGAGTGGAGTAGTTGTGCAAGCAGTACAGCCGAAAACCAAGAGTTGTGTGAAATCAAAACGAAACTGTCCTAGGTGAATACTAATCTGAGTGTTCTCCTGTCATCACCCCAGGGTTGGAGCAGACACGGCAACTCCTGTTATCAAGTGAACACCAAACAAGTATCCTTCAAAGATCGCTGTAACATCACTATAAGAAACAGGTAGGAGTCTGTTCAGCTGGTGACCCTACTGCTTGATCAAAATACGTACTGACACTCATATTAACTGTTCATTCTATTTTGGGCAGGAAAAAGTCACTCATATTGACTTTTCTTTGCAGGTTTGAGCAGACCTTTATCAGTCATCTACTTGGAGAGAAGATAAGCAATGCATCTCAGTATTTTTGGGTAGGGCTACAGGACATTAAGAACACAGGGGAGTACCAGTGGATGAGCCAGGATGGGTCCCCGGGTGTGGTTACATACACCAACTGGGGCTGGTTCGAACCAGGTTAGTAAAACCCACACTATGTCTGCTGCCCCACTCAGTACCTAATGCAGGAATTGCACATTACCGGAGGACTAGCCATGTCTTAACAGACTCGTGGTTAATGACAGGGTATAGTATTATGATGTGCTGCTCTTTCCATAGTAAGATGGTTTCATCTAGTGTGGAAGTTCGGATTTACTAATGCATTAAAAAAACATAACCTTTTACCATTCACTGTTTCAGAACACTAGCAGTATGTAGAACTTTCACAGACTGCTAGACACATGAATATTAAAATTCAATATGTATCAATAGATTAGACCCTAATCTTTTAGATCATTTTGGTGATTAAAAACTGCTTTGTCATAAAGATAACGCAGGTGGCATACCACTGAACATAACATAAACTTAAAATGTATAAATAAATACATGGTTGCGCTATTCACACACCAATTAATAAGTTCTTTGTTGTATTAAGGTCCAACTTTCCGTGGATTCTGTCAGTAATATATATAATTGTCCTGTCATCAAAATTCAGATTGTAGAATGTTGATTATATGTGTTAAAAAACATATAATTTAAATGTTTAAATATAACTGTATTATACACAATAGATTTAACTTCTTTGTGTTACATCCACATGTGGATTTCAGCTTTTCATGGAGGTTGTGCAGTGATTTCCACCACAAAACCCCTGGGCAAGTGGGAGGTGAAGAACTGTACCTTTTTTAAAGCTGGCACCATTTGTAGAACAGACCTCAGTTCACCTCCATCCCCAGAACCAGAGCCGAACCCCAATGCAACCTGTCCTGTTGGGTGGTTGTCCAGACCAAACATCAAGTACTGCTACAAGGTGAGTGTGCGAATGTGTGTGATTGTGTCTTTGAACACCTGCGGTCATGTAGAATTTTTCCAACATTGGGAGCCGTAGTTTTTCGGCAAAGGTGATACTTGGATCTTGAGTCGAACACTGTTATGGGAGTGCACTGCTGAATCGGAGCAGTACTCTTTTAATTTAAAAACCTTTAAGTTCCTTTTGAAATTATCACCAATCACTTATAACAAAACACAAACCCAACCAGGGCATACAGAACAATTAAGCTCTATCGAGTAGTTGAGCGACCATCATTCCAAAATCTCATAGTAGGTAACAAACGACCATTTGTATAAAGTAGTCTGTAGTTATTAAAGTACTGTATAATGTTAATATTAAGTATCTATTACTGAAGCTGCGTTGGGCTAATCAAAATGATAATCTGTCTTGTGTATTTCCCATGGCTTTCTTATTGTACAGATTGTCACTTTTGATGCTTGAATTGGCTTTCTTTACAATCCAGTCTGTCACTTTACTGGTACTGTTGTTTTTAGCTATTATATTTGTAATTGTTGTTTCATCTTGTCAGGTGTTTCATGAGGAAAGGTTGAGTAGGAAACGCTCCTGGGGGGAAGCTGAGAGGTTCTGCCGGGCTCTGGGAGCCAACCTACCCAGCTTCACAAATGATGGTGAGATGAGGGCGCTGCACAGCATCATCAGGGATTCCATCAGGTATGCAAGCATGCACACAACTGCTTTATGTATTCCTTCTTGGAGCATTATTAGCATTACTTTGAAATTGTTTATTTTGCAACATTCAGACATAAACAAATCAAAATTGATTGTTGCTTCAACCTGTATGCACATTTAATGCAGAATAGTGGGTTATAATGGGTGATAATAAGTCCCTATCAGACCGGTACCACTTAACAGAGAAATCTATGCAAAATATGTGCATTTTTCTTCACATACCTCGGAGTTCAACCTCCTCTCATTGTTCACACAAACACTGAGCACTTCACTTGAAAGTTGAACTAAAGACAGAACATCTCCTGACTGACATTTCACACTTGTTCAGTGAACAGTTTGTTGAGTGAATTTTAAACTGTACCATAGAATAAGATACAACATCCCCTTTACATTTTAAATTATTTGTTTTTTAAATAAGATTTATTAAGTGTCATGAATGATAGTGGTCTACTGTTCTTGTTGCAGTGATAATCGGTACTTCTGGGTTGGTCTGAACAGGAGAGACCCAGCCGATCGCTCATGGCAGTGGAGCGATGACCGACCTGTGAGTATTAACCTAGCCCTAGACCCCTCCCTAATACAAGACCTATGGTGCATATGTTAAGATGTCATTTTTAAAGAAATATTTCATCAGTTAACATATCGAAGATATGCCCTTTTGTTTTAAGATCGTGGCTTTTACATTTCTTAAACAAATCAAAGTGCATTTAAAACAATAGGACTTATATCTGTGCTGGATTCAATTATTTATTCACTGTATTCTCTAGTGTAGAACCATGCAGTTTAAATTAGACCTTTCATCTAAACACACTAACCTGATTTGGATAGTTGTATTCCGCTGTATTACATTAATTTCTCAGTGCAAAGTGTGTTCATTCAGTGTCTCCACAACAGGTATCTATGGATATTTTACACCAAGATTTCCATGAGGATGATTCATACAGTCGGGACTGCACTGCATTCAAGGTGGGCTGGGTGGATCTACATTACTAAATCCAGACTTTAAGCTACAAACCACTACCATAACCAGTTATGTATTTTTTAGGGCTGGACACATTAATGCGTTATCGCTTTAACGCATTAATTAATTAACAGCGCCAATTATTTTATCGCACATTAACGCAGTTTTTTAAAATTATTATTTTGAAAGTCCGTTGCTCACTGGCTCTGAATACACATAGGCCTACAGTCAAACCATGTGTCACAGGGGAGGTGGGATGTTGATCAGCCTCCAAATAACCCTCCCAAACAAGCAGCGGAGAGAGGCTTCGGCAGATTCTCTCAGGTGAACAGAAAGGAAGACAGCGCTCCGCGAGTGAACAGCAGGCGCTTTATTAATAGTAACCATGGCAACGGCTTCAGTGCGCTACACAGCCGTAGCTTTTTTAACTTAATTTAATATTATATAGGCTAACTTTACCTGGTAGGCCTGCATTTAGTTTTGCGGGGATGCTCTGCCATGTGAATTAATTTTACATGTAACTATGCGATTAATCGCGATTAATCACTAGTATTTTTTTTTAATTTTTACAGTCTCTTATCTTATTTCTCTTACTGTATATATTTTTTTATTATTTATTTTTATTTTATTATTTATTTTATTTTATTGCAGTGCGATCTGGTTATCTATGCTGTACAGCTTGATTTGTGAATCAAGGCCATCTGCTCAGCTAATTATGGGAGTTGTGAAAAGAGCTACAGCTGAAATCTGACCCAAGTAACTCATGTCCTAATATGCTGTCTTGAAACAAAAACCCAGAAAGGACAGCCTTTCAGAACAGTAATTCCTCTCGTCCTATTTTTTCACATCGAGAGGACTTGCCACACATCAAATTGGCAGTGATGATAATATGTCCATGTCTATTTGACTCCTGTGTTTCACACAAGAGGGAGTGTCAGCGGATTCTCCCTTGCTGTTTCCCTACATTTAAGAAGTACTTTTTTATCTTGCCTCTCAGACTCTGACCTTTGCTTTCATTTCATTTGTCTCACATTCTGTTCTTAAACTTGTCACTGAACTGCAGGGAGAAACAGTAATCTGCAATGTCACAGTTATGAAACGGATTTTCTGCCAAATCTCCTTTATGATAATATTTGTGCTAACAATTTATGTCCTCATTAGACAATGAAGAACACTTGGAAATACCTGATGCTGGGTCTGCTTCACAACTTACCACCCACACCTTTCTATGCCAAACCATTTCACTGTGACGCCAAGCTAGAGTGGGTCTGCCAAATACCCCGCGGTAAGACTACCTATTGTGTGGTGTACATTTGCTAAATAGTTTTTTGTCTGTGAAGAGCTAACCTCTCTCATCAAGACAGCTTAATTAAAGGGATTTGTAATGTCGCCAGAGTTTGTGGCCACACAGAAGTTTACTTAATTGTACAGTTTTATACAATACAATAATGAAGTCAAGAAATAGATTTCTTTCTGTGTGATTAAAAAAGAACATATGGTACACAATCTTGTTATTTGTATGTCTGTGGTTGTATTCTGTTCCTAACTCATTCTGTTTTGATGCTTCAACAGGAAAGACACCAAAGAACCCAGACTGGTACAATCCTGGTAATAACTAAGTCTTTCCAGAGTCTGTGTTTAAAGTCTATTTATCTTTTGAGTCTGTGGTTGTGTGTAATTTGTCTGTTATCACTGTCTAAAAATCACTGTCATGATTTTAGATCCTTTTGTTGTGTATTTCAGGTGGGCACCATGAGACGTCCATCTTCGTAGATGGAGCAGAGTTTTGGTTTGTTAGTGAGCCTAAGCTAAATTTTGAGGAGGCAAGTCTCTTTTGCAGTGCGAACGGCAGCAAACTGGCTTCACCACTTAGCTTTACTGCTGTGACACAGATCCTACAGCTTCTTCAAAACGTAAGTGACAGGAGGCTGTAAATGGCCATGTAGCGATGGACTCATAGGAATGCCATCAAATACAGACTATCACTGTCAGATTTAATCGGCTGTAGATACCAAGGATAAGCTAATGCTAAAACTCTGAGATGGTTGAAAACTATTGCCAGAGTACTTATTTTAATGTCCCTTGTTAATTCATTTTAAAACAAAAACAATGTGAAAGAGCTTTAAATAATGCTCTTGATGGCTACATACCTGATGTTGTGCTAAACTGGTTAGTCAGACATGCTAATGAATTCAGCCTATGTTAGAGAAGACATGCATAGCTTATTCCATTCCTTACACTTTTGTGTTTGTATTTTGGTTTTGTAAAGGCTAAAAAATGACACCACCATCCTTCCTCCAATCCCTTTACCAGATCCAGTATCTGCTATCCTCTGGTCATAGAAAGCTGACAGATGTATTCTGAAAAAATCATAAAACCTAAGAAGGACTTACTTCTCAAGTCATTAAAACTCACCAATCAGCTGCATCAATTTTGACCATCCTGTTTTTATTGTGTCTCTTGCAAGTCCTAACTTTATGCAAGTGCAATACTAAATCACTAGAGACATCCTAAAAATGTGTCCCACAAAAAATCCCACATTTTTTTCACATTAAAGTGATTTTCTTTTAATTGTTTGTTGTCCCTTCCCTAGTGTCCTTATGAATACTGCCTGACAAGTTGTCTTTGTCTTTTGTTAAGTACTTTATAAACTCTGTTTAAGACAAGTCGTATTAATGTTGTGAGTGTGTTTATTTTATTACATGGTACTTAAGCTTGCATGTTTTGAACAGATTTCAAGTTCTCCCAATCAAAACTGGTGGGTCAGTATGAAAGAGCCTGGGCGAATATTCCCCATGATGTAAGCCAGTGCAGTCATACACATTTATACAATCAAGCATCAAAGTTTATAACATTGATACCTGTATGTATGTGGTAAAATGTGAGGATGACTGAAATAACTTATGTTCTAGGTACCCCCAAATACCCCTCTTTTATCATTCATTTTTTCTGGGCAGATGCACCTCTATCAGTCCTGAAAACATCTTTCCAGGTGAGTTAACATCAAAGTGTTTCTATACAACTATGACAAAGGAGATATTTGAATTTACAATGTTGTTTGGGCATTGCTTATAATATACAACGTATAACTCAGTCAAGCTTAAACAGTGAAATAAATCTGTCCCTATGAAGAAGAAGGTGACAGTTACAGTTGGCTATCAAAGTGCTTATGTAAGGCTGTTTTTACAGTTTTAAATAACTCTTTAATTATCTGTATCACACAGCTATAATAGTATATAATCAGACAATAAAATAAAATGGAAAAACATTTTTATCTAAATCTGATAACAAATGTGGGTTTTGTTTGCTTGTATTTTTGTTGTGTTGATGTCGTAAAAAAGATAGCTAGGGGGGCTTTTTCCAATCTTCAACTTTGATTTGTTCAATTCAGTGAGGAATATTTAATTTTCTAGAGAAACACTTTTTTCTCACAACGTTTTTAAAACATGATCCCTTCTTTAACCTGGACTAAATAATAATATGTAGATGATGTTTGTTTGAAACTACATACTTGGCAAAATAAGCCAGTAAAAGCAATAAATAATCTGACTTAATCTTGACAGTCTGTTACTAATTCACACATTTACTGTCATATATTGACTTGCAGAGCATACTCGCAGTTGCTTGCAGCGATTGTCCTTTGTGTGTGAGCGACACAACATCACGTCAGTGGAGAAAAACCCTCTGGAGCCTCAGCCTGGAGGACTGCCCTGTGGAAATGGCTCTCTGTCCTTCAGAAATAAGGTCTGATCATTCAACACATTTAATAGCGCATCAACATGTTAGAAACTGCATCGCACTTTACTTTTTGATACTTGGAACCCTACAATCACATTAGACAGAATGATTTTTAAACCAAACAGCAATTAGAGCTAAAATAAGAGGATGATCATGCAGACTAACAATCTTTACAATTCTCGTGAAAAAATGGCCCAACATATACAATTTGTGAGATGTTTGTGCTCAAATGATTATTTTACTGGTGTCTTTATTTTCAGTGCTACACACTGATGACCAGCATGAAGCCTGTGTCATACAAGTATGCAAATGAGGAATGTCAGTCGGTGAGAGGAACCCTGGTCACTATATCAGATCAGGTGGAGCAAGGTGAGGACTACTGACAAGCATGGTTAATGCATGACTCGGATGATGTTAAATACTTTGTTTTCTTATGTTTGAAAAAGAGCTGGTCAAATAAGAAATAGTTCTATTGAACACATCATTTGTGGACTGTGTGTGTTTTAGACTTCATCACTACCCTTGTGCCGCTCCTGAGAAACATGGAAAGGATATGGATTGGTCTAAAAATCAAACATGAAGACCCTGAGTGGGTGGATCAGTCCCCGATTAACTACTTAAATTTTAACCCCCTGCTTCGGGGCATGGACAAGATTATAAAAGTCAACGTAAGTTACCCTTTATCTTCTCTTCAACTGGAATTTTAGACATCAAAATCTATTAGCAGGTATTGAGGAGGTACTACTGCATATCTGAAAATGGTTGCCTTTGCTACATTAGCTGCTACTAGCATAACTGCCGGTGGCCATGTTGAATTGTGGGTAATGTAGATGCCAGGTTTTGGAAATAAAGAGTGTGTGGAATGAAAAAGACAATATTCTGGTTCTGCTGCATTGATTTTAATGTATGTGAGTCCTGCACTGTTATAGGATTGCTAATGCAAACTATTCAAACTATCCAGTCTGCACTACAGCCACAGACTGCAGATAGATACAAAATGTTTTTACTGGTAGCATTTGCCAATGGTAGCTCTCATTAAAGTGGAATGGAACCATATTTGAATGTAATTTTTCTTTGCTTTTTTCTTCTTTTTTTATAGAAATTTGATCCAGAAAGTATACATTTGTGTGCGTTTATTATCAATAACCCCAACTCTGCCATGCTGGGTACTTGGGACTATTCTTCCTGCACACAGTATCAAAATGTGGGCATTTGCCAGCACTATGCAGGTAAATCACCATTTCCAACACTTATACTTTATTGTCTAGGTTTTTCTACAAAGCTAAATGTCAAGTTACTTAATCTAGCATTTATTTTGATTAAAATGTTGTTAAATATAGACATTTATGCCTGATCTATTAACCCTGGAAAATATATTTGAAAGGGCAGTAAATAATGCATGGCTTAAACATTATCCTCTCTTGGGGCTTGTGGCCCAGGGTTTGATGGGCTGACCATTAAACCCAAAATCAATGATTTCAATCTGGCAGGGGCGTTTCTTGCATGTTGTTCTGCATCTGTCTCTCTTCCTACTGTAGTCTCTCTAATAAAAGGCACAAATAGCCCAGATAAATAAATACTTTTGCATCCAAGGTATGGGAAAAACAAATGTCTCTGGCATAACTTACATGACCTGATGTTCCTTAAACACAAGGCTTACTCATTTCAGATAAACTAGAAGAGCCCCACATCCCCACAAAGTCTTTCAACGTCAGTAATCACACCATCTTGCTGCTTATCAAAAATCTCACATGGGTAGAGGCTTCAGAGCAGTGCAGAATTAATAACATGACACTGGCAAGTGTGGGCGATGCCTTCCTGCAATCTACCCTCACTGTACACGTGAGTCGTGCGAACGTGCCCATGTGGATCGGCTTCTTTAGCGAAGACGTAAGTGTACCAAAGAAGGGCCACCTTTTATTTTTATCCAATATTTAAGATTCTTTTTTAAGATGTTTATTTTGTTTTGGTTTTGTGTTCAGGGTGGAATCCACTATCGCTGGACCGACCACAGTCACACTGTATTCAGTCGCTGGTCTTCTGATGTCACCAGTGGTTCGTGTGTCTACCTGGATACCGATGGCTTCTGGAAGGCCACAGAGTGTGAGGAGGAGCTAGGAGGCGCTATCTGCCACCAACCACATGGTGAGTGGGGGATGTGGAATACAGATAAACAATAATGCCTGTTATACCTCATCATACTGTGAAGCTCATTATTGTTTTTATACATAGGGGGGCTTTGTACAGCATGGCAGTGGAGAAAATGACTTGTAGCTATGCTAGCTTCAAAATATTTAGAGCACATGGTTATAATGTTGTACTGCGTTTTATATGTACAACCCAGCTTATAAGTCCTCTGTGGTAACAGGATGTAGTCTGTTCTTCTTCTTGTACATCCTTTTTCTCTTTAGTCTTGTGAATTTAAAACTTTACAGTTTCATCTCATCTAAAATCTTTTCGCCCTCAGCAAATGCTAATATTGTAAACTTATGTATTACAGAAGAGATCATCACCACACCAGAGGTTGTCTCAGTGAAATGCCCCCATAAGATTAATGGTCCAAACTGGATCCCCTTCAAGAACAACTGCTACTCCTTCCAGTTGGTCGCCTCTAGATGGGAGCAGTTTGACAAAGGACAGATTCAAGATACCTGCAAAAAACTTGGTAAGCATTTTACGACATTAGGCACATGTTGTTATGTGGAGTTTGCTCATGAGACTTTCTATAACAGACTGATGTTGCTAAAGTTGCTATTGACTTCGCATTTTTGTTGCAGATGCAAATGCAGACATCCTAACTATCCGAAATGAAGAGGAGAACGAGTTTATTAGGCAGCAACTCCTGCCGTATCAAAACTTGGTTCAGTTTGTGTGGCTGGGGCTGTTCAAAGATGACAACGGTTTGTGTTTTGTTACTTTTTACTGAAAATGTCTAGATGTGTTCAGTACATGTAGGTCATTTTAGGGACATCTATCTCAGTTTTACATTTGTTTTTCAAGCTACAGTACATATGTAATAGGGGTGCAACACATTTTTCCGCAAATACAGATCCTAAACTAGAGGTATTGTCCAATGTAGATCAGGTACCACAGATCTATCCTCCTTTCTAATTTACGACAAAGGTCTTGTGCACCAGAGTCTTGTAGACAGATGCAACTGTAACATTACCAGATACCGATTTACCGAATGAAGTTCTGAGGGCTGAAACGTCGTTTAAAATCTAAATACCTCACTTTGTGGAATTGTTTCATGAAAATTTTCTTTGCTTGTATTGTGTAGCAAAGGCTACATGTTACTTGTGCAGTGTTTTCAGGCTTGTGCAATAACATGTACAGTATATCGACACTGGTCTTTTGTGTGTGTGTGTGTATCATAATGCCAGGGTTAATAGTATTTTTTTCTCCTGTAGACAAACAGATGAAGTGGTATGATGGCACAAATGTCCAGTATTCCAGATGGGCAGGAGGCAGACCCGATGTGGATGGACAATTCTTAGCTGGCCTCTTCGTTGACAGCAACTGGATTCTCATTAAAAACAAAAGGTTGTTCTCAGAGTTCAAACAAAAGACCCTCGTGACCTGCAAACTGGACAATGGTTGGTGTATAACACTTTACATCATCATACATTATTCATATTTCTCTGTTGACCTTGTTGTTGTTACTGTAATAACATATAATGTTTTTAATCCTTCCCTCTCAAGAACCAAAACAGAAATACAACCAGTCATCCAAAGATTTTAAACTTTACGGCAACTTAACTTATGAGGTTGTAGCCCAAAAGTTGAGTTGGTACCAGGCTCTGAAAGAGTGTGGTCTACGTGGAGGTCACCTGGCAAGTGTCCACGACATCGAGCACAGCACACATGTAAAGCTCATTGCAAAGATGGACGGCTTCCCGCTCTGGATTGGCCTATCAAACCAGGATGTAAGAATTATGCTTAACCAGAATCTTTTTAAAATACCTTGAGTACATCTCCTTTGGATTGCTCTCCATATAGTGGTCTTTGCTCATAATTTAACTTCAGCTGCAAACCAGATGGGCTCACATGACAGTCTCTCTCTCTCTCTCTCCATGCAGGTTAGCAGCTCGGTCTATGAGTGGTCTGATGGAACCCCTTTTGACTACAAAGCCACCATCTCTGACTCACAGCAGGGCTCCAGCTCAGTGGCCAGCTGTGTTTTTGTAACCCCTGCTGGAGATTGGGTGAGGACCAACTGCAGTATGGTGGTAGATGGAGCACTCTGCTACACCACCAACATCACCACCACTTCCCAAAGTAAGATGCTGCTGTGTGTTTTTACGTGTGTGTCTCTATTTATCTATTAAAAGATGGATGGATGGATGGATGGATGGATGGATGGATGGATAGACTGTGACTGAATTTGGGTTGGAGTAGCATGGACCACATCCATCTTGTTTCTGTGTTACAATAAGGAGCCATACTGCAGGCTGCCCCAGAGGCCAATCACTGCCCTGAAAGCAACGGTATGTATTTGTGGGTGCAGAATCAGGATAACTGTTACGCCTTCAACATGAGCTTCTACAAGTACAAAGTGTACAGCATGGAGCAGGCCAGGAGCATCTGTCAGAACATGGGTGAGTTGTTGTTTGGTGTATGAAGGGTTGTGATTAGTATTTATCTGAAGCAAATGTAGTCCACCAATTGCTTTTTTTCTGCTGAAAGGTGCTCACCTACTGACCATAAAGTCCACAGAGGAGAACGACTTTGTGTCAAAGTACATTTCTGATGACCCACTCATCACCACTCGAGTGTGGCTCGGCATGCACTTCGATACTCAAGGTAATTCCCATCATTTGAAATTGTAGTAACACAACAGAATACTGTTGTTGAGGATTTTGATAACATTAAAGGTCAAATCTGCAGCTAGCTATTTCTATAATGATTGTGTTCATACATATAATCAGTTTGACTGCATTTTGTGTTCTCAAATAACCATAATTGACAATATAGGCCTGTTTTACTACAAAAAAACCCAAAAATTTATGTAATGTGAATTCAAGAGTATGACCACAGTTTTGTTCATTGGCTTGTATAACTTGAGCAGGATCTTTTATTGCTTGACACTCAATATTAGCAAGGAATCAAATGACTACAGAGAATCATTACCTGACTCTGCAGACCGCAGTGCTCTGCTTTAGCACCTTAGTGTCTTTCAGCTCCTTGTTTTTGGTGTTACGGTCCACAACTCTTTACTGTTTGGGTTTAATGTCACTGCCCTCATCATCAGCATTGTTTTCAGACAAAGCAAGCAGCTGTTAGAGCTGGTAGAGACCAAAAATGAATATTTAATATGACTCCAAACAAATGCTTGTGATGCTGTATGTTTGCTGGGTGTGTAAACAGGCGTCATGTTGTTTTAACAAATCAGTTTGATTGCATTTGACTCGGATATTGTGATTTGTGTTGTGAGACAGTGATGAATGTCCTGCTCCCTTTTCCTCTTTCACTATCTCCTTGTTCTTTCTCTCAGGTAAGCCTTTATCCTGGCAGGATGGCTCAGATCTTTCTTTCTCTAAATGGAAGCCTGAGGCCTTGATTACTGGGAAGAAGCCCAAACCCCAGTGTCCCGTCATGATGGCAGCAGATAAAGGAATCTGGAATCTTGTCAGCTGCAACGATAGCTACAGCCGTGTCGTCTGCAAAACGGAAGCAAGTGAGTATCCCAATTGCATTAATGGAATAGTTCAACATTTTGGAAAATATAAATACCGTACATTTGCTTTCTTGCCTTGAGTTAGATGAGAAGATAGATACATATTTTACATACATAGAAAGCATATTTTTAAATTAATCTCAGCACAAAGCTACACTTTTTCAAAAGTTGCATAACTTCATTGACGAGCCCAAACAAATATTCTTAATTACTTAAGTCTGAGCTAACAGATATTTTGTTCAGTGGTAACTCAAAAAACTCTAAAAACTCACTGACTCACTTATGATATACTTCACTTTTGCTTCTCAGAGTCTGCAGGCTCTCCTGTGGCACTAGGTCTCTTCATCGTGGTCCTACTCGCTCTCCTTTTAGCCATTGGCTTTGTCTTCTATAAGAAGAAAAGATCCTACTTCTCCTCTACTGTCCGCTACAAGAGGACCTTTGATGAATCAGACAGCACCAGTATTATAACAGAAGCTGACTGAGCTTGCTTAAGTAATCAGCCTCAGGGAGTATTGAAGTGCCTGCCTCATGTGCGTTTTAATACTTTTCAGCAAGAGCACATTCCGTCTTCCCTTTTTAAAAATTATTTATTTATCCTGCTCAAGCCTGCAAACCTAAAGGAATTATGTGTAAAACTGTAAATACTGTTAGAGAATTGTGAATATCCACCAGTTTTGTTTTTTATTTTGGGTTATTTTAAATTATGTTTATTAGCCCTGCATTATACCTAATGTAAATGAATGGGCTGATGGTTTTTGGGAATGTTGATCATTGACATTAGTGGGACTGGGAGTTCTGTTTTTGTTTTGTTTTTTGGATTAGTAAAAAGATTTTGAGTTGATTTACAGAAATATGCAACGTGACAAAACACTCTTATTCAGCCTTATAACTGGGGTTAAATTGCACTGATTTATTAGTGACTCCAAACTATCACAAACAAAATGTGCATTTGTTTTATACTGTATATTCTGTCACTCAATCTATTCCAGTTGTATTTCTCAACTACAGAAGATGATTTAAAGTCAGTAATAATTAACTGGTACATTAATACACTAAAAAGGCCAGTTCACCAGAAAATACAGTAAAACTCATTTTTCTTTGACTTGTAGTTATATATCTAGATATTTTCTCTAAAAATACTCACAATGCTGCCAAAAAGGAAGAAACTCGGAACTTGGTGACATTGAAGTCCACTTTATTGTCCTTAGCTACAGCTGATGTTGTCATTAAAAACTGTGCCTTTTAACATGTTTACTTCAGAAAGAAATGTTTTTTAAGCCACCAGATTGGGTTAGTACAGAATGCAGTAAGTACTTAATGATTCAGTTGACTTATTAATACCTAACAATATGTTACAGTTGTCAATATATAAATGATGAAACATCTTGAAATCTGAAATTTATACTGCTGTTTGTTTTAAAAGTGCAGGACACTCTCTTAGCCTCAAAATTAATAAGATGCCTGTTTGTATCATTTGTCTGTTTATGTAGATTGGACTTTGCAATGCACTTAACTACTGAGCAAGAGCGCACTTTAATATGTTGCAGAGCTACAGCTCCCATGTTTAAGCACAATGACATACTTTCAGAAGATGTTCAAATTGCACTGTTTGCTGTGAATGCTTTGTAAATATGTGATGTTTGTTTTATAACTGAGAATGAACCAAAGATGCTTGGAGTCCTTTGAATGTTAAAAGCCTGAGCTTTCCTTTGTGGAACTGCCTCAATACGGCTTGTTAACCCATTGTAAACCAAATGTTACTGGGTTCTCCACCCACTCCTTATCTATTTGCTTAAATCAGGTACAGCATCATTCAAATAAAATGTCTTGTCTTAAATCTTGTTTAGTGTAATTAGTGAATGTGATTTAAAGTTATTGAAAACTGTAATAGGTATATTCTTTACATGCAATTAGTCCAGCTTAAGCCTGCATTGAAGTTACACTAAATACACCAGATGCATTTAAACGGGAAATAAACCCAAAGAGAATCACACATTATAAATGGTAAACCCTAAACTAAATGGCAACAAAAAGTATATTTGCATCTATTTAAAATAAAATACAATCATATAGTAAAACCTGTTCTGCATGTACATTGATGAAATGTTAGGTCTATTAGGTAAGCTGGCTCCAGTAAAGAAACTCAGGCCATCTTCTCTGCATAAAAGTTAAAAATGCCAAAATATTAAGTGTAACCTACAACGTTGACTGACTTGAATGTTACCAACTGATGTAGCTAGAGGGGTACACAGTTGACTAGTAATGTATAGGCTAGTTAGTTGTTGCTGTTAAACTGCCATCCTTTTAATTAACACCTAAAGCTGAGGGTGCAGCTGTGTGTACACGGTCAGTCAGCCGTGGTTTTCGTTCACTTTCAGCGTCATGCACCAGTGCTTGAAGTGGACAAAGATAGGTGCCTGTAGTCTCAAATGCAGCATTAGAATGAGCATATTTTCCCTTTCTTCAGAAGATTCCTATTGAACACATTTAGAGGTAGCATGAGACTCAGACTGAACTGCCATTGTTCTGTCTTGTTTCACTTCAAAACAAATCGGACATGTAGATGGTAATTCACAGGTCTGGAACCAGGCTAATCTAGAGGTGCTCACATGTCAGAAGCAGCAACACCTTACAAGTTGTGTATACATCAATCTACCTATAATGGAGAGAATGGAGCAAAGAGATTCAGCCTTCAACATCTGTGAGACCTCCTGAAAATGTCAGTGTGGTCCTAACAAGAAGCACCAACCTGTAAACTACTTGTGCCTGTAACATCCAGAGTCAAATATAACGAGGAAAAAACAAACAGTTTGCATTCATTCTTTATTCCCAAAACAAAGCGTGAACCTAGATTTGTACATACATAAAGCCATTTTCAAACACTGAAACAAAGATGAAAGAAAATATTCTCAGTGGGAGAAAGTCAGAGGAAAACAAGACAAAAGGAATAATTACTTTTTATATTCTTTCCCAAAAGCATCCGTCTTACCATCACAGCTGAAGTACAAATTGACACTTCTCAATGTCGTCCTTCTGTGTCATTTAAATGTTCGCTTTTCCCTTTAAACATTAAAGCACTTGTGGTTTAACAGTTAAAGATTTGCATTTTTATTTTATATTAATCAATTAAAGTGCACTCATAGAAACAGAAACCAGATAGCATTTTAAATCAATAAGACAATGTCAAAGCATGTGCGAAAACTGGGTGAGCTACCATATGGCATGGAGTAGCCCTGTGACTTTAGATCCTCTGACCCACTTTTCTAAACCGCATACCACCAGTTTCACATAATTAGTACTCCTCTTCAAGATCATCATCCAGGTCAGAAAACTCAATTGAAGGCCTGTTGTCTCTGATCTCCTCGTCACTTTCCCCATGCGGAACTGCAATCCAGAGACAGTAAGTCAGATTCTATAGCCCCAGAATATATATAAACAATGAAAATACAAAAGTGAGCGATCTACGGTATAAAAGCTGGCAGTGTTAACATGGCAATTGCAGACGAAAGGTCGCTTGCTGCAAATCAAGACTGCCTTTCAAAAAACACATAAGCATAGGAGAGATGGATTGAGCAACATACTTTCAAGATTGTCCATGTGTTCATGAAGAATTCTCACCAGGTTGAACAACTGGGTGAGAAAGGGAAGATGTTTCTCTTTTCAAGATTTGCATTCTACCGCATTTCAACATAACATTTTCATATTGTGTAAATATTGTGTACTTGTGTAAAGTACACACAGTCTAGAAAAACATATGCTGTGTACACTACAGTTTGACAGCAAAAAATAGAAAGTCTGACAAAGTTGAGAAAGATTAATGAGATGTGATCAACTGTAGTGCTAAGTGTGCGTTTGTGAACGTGTGCGTGTTCTCACCCCAGCTGCATCGACTGCTCCCAGGACATCGGAGAACCTCTGTTCGCAGAAATGCAGCAGCACCACCAGATAGAGACCGCTGCTGATAAACTCATCATATTCTGACTGTGAGGAAAGGAAAAAAAAAAAGTTTATCCAGAACACATACAGATGATTGATAAAATAAAGGATATAACCCTGGAACTCTTTTGGAAGGACAGACTCCACCTCTTCAAAATATATTTCCTCATTTGGTAAAATACTGACTCACTTGCACGTGTGTCCTGTATAACTCTTGAATGTCAAAGTTGTCTATGTTCAAACGCAGTTTCTGCTTGCACAGTTCACATGTTGTTATGGCTTCAAGGTTTGTGCCTAAAAACAAAATAAAACCCAACAAACAATACACATCAACTTGGCTGACAAGATGTGGTTTTGGTGGGAGCTGCAGCAAAGTTTAAGAGGTTGTATTTACCTGAGCCAATTTTAGAGCGGAGCCACCTCTTGATGCAGTCCTGGTGGACATATTGCAGGCTTCCTGTACAGCGACAAGGCTGAATCAGAGGGTTGGATGCAGATTCCTCCCCCATCTGACAGATTCTGCACAAGTCACCTTCTTCTTCATCAGAGTCCTCCAGCAGCAATCTAGAGCAGGAGAGGAGGATATTTATCTCTGCTATTGATACAGTACCTCCTGTTTCTTACTTTTACTTAAAAAAAAAAAAAAAAAAGTACAGGTCCTAAGTGAAGCAATAGGAAAAAAAACAATACATATCAATGGCATCTTTGTGCCATCAGTGCATTCAATCCAAGATGTATTGAAATTTCCAGACTTTTTAAATAGTTTTAACAACCCATGGAAATAAGTGTTTGTGGTTTTAAAAGGCACCTCTAACTAAGCTAGGCTAACAACATGGTAAGCTAGGTTAAATGCATCTTGGACCAACAGTTTCACTGTACTTCTACTAATAGAGAAAAAAAAACTGATATTCTTGTTGTAATTAAAATGTTTAATACATTTTCAAAGGAGGACAAGCATGAATATTGTGTGGGAGATCAAGATCTATTACCTCTCCTTGATCTTGCGCAGCTTCTCTTGATCCCTATCAGAAACTGGCTTCTCCTTCTGGCCATCCAGCTGGCTCTCAGCACCGCTCACTGGACCCACAGAAACTGCAATGTTTTCATATACGCCAACTCTGTGCCGTGGTGAGAATTCAGAGGCATCTTCGAGTTCAGGCAACGTTTCATCCTCGAGTCTGCAAGGAAGGCCTGTGCCAAAGACCTCTAAACCAACTGCACCTTCCTCTTCCTCTTCCTCCTCATCATCATCATCATCATCGTCGTCTTCGTCGTCATCTTGTGATGCTTTATGGTCAAGGTTATCCCACCTTCTCAGTAAATGCTGTGGATGGCTGTAGCCTTCTTCCAAGCCTGCAGTTGAGTGCGCACTCCCGTTCCTCGCATGTCTCCTGAGGCGAGAGAGCAGAGGAGGGCAGCGGCCACGAAGGGAGGCGGAAAGCCAGGAGGAGCCAGTGCCTCCTCCACTGCTGGTGCTATTACTACTGCCAACGCCAGGCTCTCTCCACAATTCCATTCTGGGCCGAGCCAGGCCACTGCGATAGCCATCGTTGCTGTTGTTTTCCTGGATAGGGGTAAGGTCTGCTCTGCGATTCCTGAGACTACCTAAAGTTACCTCTGGTCCTCCAGCGTCAGGCTCCAAACTAGGCATCCTGGCTCCCTCATCACTGTCCACAGACTCTCCGCCAGTTGATGGACTGTCATCATCAAGGGAGCGAACACTGGAAGATCCACTAGAAGAGTCTTGACTGGAGCGCCGTGAAAAGAGACGGGACAACAGGCATCGAGTGGAGCGACGGCCCTCTGGCTCTGCACCCTCAGGGGCCGGCCTTGGAGGGAGCGGGGCCTCTGGTCTGGCAAGGGGAGTGGTGTACCAGGGGGTGTGGGTGGAGTAAGAGGAGGAGATATCTGAGGAGGATTTAGGGTTTCCTGTTTGTTCCTGAGATGAACGGAGGGTGGATGAGCTGTTCAAGAAACGGGCTGGGGTTCTGTTGCTGAAGTCATGAACCAGAGGAGAAGGCCGGTGGGATGCGGAAGATGAGAGGTGGCGATTTAGAGAGCTTTCTCTTGCAGTGGAGGAGGAGGAAGGAGAGTAGGCAGTCTCTTTAGGCCGAGCTCCCTGTGCATATGTGGAGGTCACCCTGTCTGTATGATCTGAAATGAGGGGATAGAAGAGCAGCTTGTGTGTGATTGACTTATGTTTAACAATACGTTTAGACAGGTTGTGTACTCTGTGTTTATAGCACAAAATATGCCTACACAATGAGGAAGTCAATCCAGGAGGCCTCCTCCTTTCTTCCAAACCTGACAGACTGGACTCGTTCTTTGTCTCTAGCTCCCTCCTGGACAACAGCGGCTTTGAGGAAGAAGATGATGGCCGTGAGAGTAAGTGGCATGACCTCCACGATGAATCCAGCGGGTCATTTTGTTTTACACCTGCACCTGTTCAGAAAGAGTACACAAATGGTTGAGGTTTGGCGATGCCTCTACTCTGAGTCAACTAAAAGAAAGAAATGCAATGTGCAGCTCAAGCCAGGCAGTCGGGGTGCGCTCTGGACTAACTGTATGCAGTTAGAATTAGTCAGTCAGGATCTGACTAATTCTAATTCTTTTAGTTGACTCAGAGTAGAGGCATCGTCATGTCCTCATCACATCAGAATAATAAGATACACATTCAACATTCAACAGCTTTGCTTATGACCTCCACAGGCTGCTGGTATTATGTACCTCTGCCACTGCTGAGTCCAGTACTGGAATAGGTGGAACCAGCAACTGAGGTGCTGGCCGTTCTTGAGTACAGTCCTCTGTTGCTGTATGAAAGTTTGGCCCTTTTTGAATCGCCATCATCACTGGCGTTTAACAGAACGGAACGCATCCCCAACTTCCCATCAGAATCAGTCTGGGAAAATGAAGGCAGAAATTTAAAAATAAATCAATCTCATTTATGTATTTTAAATGACATACAGAAATACTCCTCTAGTCTCTACCCTAAAATACATTTTCAGGCTGCGTTTTGCCTGCAAATAACAGTACATCTCCAGTACCAGTTTGCTCCTGCTGCTGAGAGACGATTCAGCCCACGGGCGGTCATAAGATCTGCTGGAGGACGTCAGTGAAGAGGGCAACTTCCAGCTGGTGGAGAGACTGTCAGAGCTGCTGTAGTCTCTGGACGGCCGCAGGAGACGAGAATTCTATACACAAAAAAGGAGGTAAACACATAGCATTAGTTAGGACTCATTCCTGTGCGAATATGTAATATTATTTAGTAGTGGGGAAATTACACAATCACCAGTGGTGCTATGAAACATGTTTTGATGAATGTTTCCCCATTTTTTTATGCTATTATGTGGTACAATACATTTTAAAGCAAGTTCATGCTTTTTAAAAAAAAAAAAATTAAGCATTGATTTCAAATGAGTAACCCTTGTTAAATAATTGTGATTTTTATAATGACCAAAATACCCCCACCACCACCACCACCACACACACACTACCTCTTCTTTATGGGTAGTAATAATAAATCAAACCATGGAAGGTGAGTGATTTGTTGGGTCTTTGTAACTAGCTTGGACTCTTCTGGAAAGTAGAGGAACAACCAGACAGGGCCCAGGTCAACAGTAACATTATCTTTTGAGATGGGTCTTGATGAGTAGCAGGACTGAAATACACACATGGGCCAAAGAATCCAGGCTGCCCTATAAAAAGACCTCTAAAGTGTCTGCTGTTGCGCCACTGACACATGTAGTTAGCTACTGTAACATGCTTTAAGGGAACCTGCAAGAAAATACACCAGAGACACATGACTAAGGCCCAAGTGGAATACAAACACAGATACAGTAGGATGATGTGGACTCAAGCCCAAGAAATGCAGTTGTTGTTACTGTTGCTCTTGACTGTTTGATGCACGCATGTAAAGTGAATCTACTCTGAAACTAGAAGCACTTCATGCAGGACACCAAGACTGATAGAGAATATTTAGGCAGTGAGGAAGTAAATTTGAATTATATATGTTGTAGGCAAATCTATAGATGGGATGTACAATATGTATGAAATAGCAAATATATGCATGGTTCCTAGCCTTTTGACATTTTTTGCACAAAGTCTGAGGTCTCTGCCGTCAGCCTACCTGTTGGTCCAGGTCGGCTTTGTAAGCAGACGATGCCCTCGGGAAGCGGTCATTATTCAGCACTGTCTCCCTGCTGTACAACCTACTGGAGCCCAGTGACGAGGAGGAGAGCGGTGGACTGGATGTGTAGGACGACCTCGAGCTGGATAGACAAAAAGGAAGTCTGCGAGACCTGGAGTCCATCACGGATTGCCTGTTGCGATACAAAGATGATTGCACGATAGTTAAGATGTGCTGGCAGGAAGAACTTGCTCACAAATGCATCTATTATTCCCCACCCAATGGTAAGATAGCGCATGAAGTATACACCTTTTAAAGGAACCTGCAACCTCTTCATCATGCAAGTAACAAGGCTTGGCAGGCGGTGTGTGAGCATGTTTGATTTGCAGATGGAGTGCATGTGACAGTGTGTCTGTAAACACTAAAACTTGCCACCATGCTGCTTCCTGGACTTGGTATCAGTGACTATTTTTGGGACTATGAACTCTGTCACATGAACTTGACACTTCCATGGAGCAAGCAGTAGCACTTGTGCGTGTCTAAGCAAACAAAATGCTCCACAAAAGTTAGGAGAGACTGAGATCACCTATTAAAGCTTCATTACTAGATCCAACACAGTGCTGAGCCAACTAAATTGTAATGTTCTCTTAAGTGCTATTGATATATTAGCTGAAAGCCAAATGTACCAGTGGACCTGAAAGGGAGAGTTGAGAGTTTCTGACATAAGGTGATACAGTATGAGTTACTCCCTGGTAGCGATATGGATCCATGGACATGGGCCACAGCACATGTGGTCAAAGATAGCTCAGCGTGACAGTGGCCTGTTCGAAACGGACAGCAGTAAGTACGGCCAGATAACAAGAATATTCCAAACCACAACACCATACTTTTAATACAAACCCTTAGCTACCCACAGCTGCATAACATCATTTTAAAGGGAACACAACTGCTTTATTTTTAAACAATAAACAAAACTGTTAGTATAAATGGAACGAGTGTAGGAAGGTAGTCTTTAAAAAAAACACCTAAGTATAAAATAGAAAACTTAGGGTAGTTAACTAATACTTTATGCTGCAAGTGCCACGTCTCCTGGGATACATACTCAGTTTACAAGGTGCACCTTTCTAAAACTAATGTACTGTAATCCCACCTTCACACTGTTTATAATGTCCAGTTTATGTTGCAACTCTTTCAGAGAAGTGGTATTTTTGAGGATGTGGTTTTGCTGTTGAATTGTATCGACTTGTACAGAAGGCTGTCCGTAATGTTTTGTCCAACCACCATCTAACGTTAGCTTAATGAGAGCAATACAAGTCGTCAACATCACTACATGGCCTCCACAATGACCATAAAACCGAATCAGCGTCCTATTAAAAAGAACAGTAACATTCACGAGGAGTGTCTTGCGGAGCTGTTCATTCGTGACATTATTTTGCAAAAGTGCTAGGTTTAAATGACCTTAGTTAAAACACTGACAACTGACCACAAGATCTTTAACTACCCTGATTAAATGCCCATGCTTCAGTATCACTAGTTATCCATTAGAAACGTTAGCCATAACGGAAAGTTAGCGTTTGATTTAAATACAAAGTCTGATCAGAGACAGCTTAGTCACTCTGACTTTAAAAACTCTGTAACTTAGTGTTTTAGACGTGAGGCAACATTACATTGCCCGCTTCGTCTTCCTTTGCTGATAGACAATTTACAAGCTGTCTTTTCGCCACCGAATCGCAAAGGTCAGACATTAACGTTAGTTAACAGCTAATGTTAACTAACTTAAACATCCACATCGTATAACGTTAACATCGGAAGACTTTAGCATTGCCTTTGCGTTTTGCCGTTAACACTTCCTGGTCGAAACTTAACGTTACTTGTGGCACATAAAATCGGATGTCTTTGGTAAAGTTATCGATCGGTTAGCTAACGTTAACGTTCCAAAACAACGTTAGCAATTAACGTTACAATTGTAGCTAGTAACGTCGATTAAATAGGCCGTTTTGCAGTTACAAGCTAGTTGTCATTAAACATTTAATACCTCCCTTGGCTCGTCCGCATAAGGTAACGGAATAGTTCTGCTGATGTTTCCCTTCGACTCGGCAGAGCTGTTTGCTACTGCGGTTGACATCTCAGTTAACTGGCTATAAGCTAGCTGGTTAGCTTGCCGTTTGTCCGCTGGCGTTGCGAAGTCCTGACATTTTACGTTAACTAATCAGATGCGCTAAATGAAACATTGGGTGTTTGAGACATGCAGTGCCAGCACCAAGGGATAATTTACATAAACTAGACTCATAACTCCATGCACAGTCGGCATAACGTTACTTGCTCACCTTTGATTCGCCTTGCTTTAGCACAACAGGAACGATGGCGTCTGTGTTGTTGACTGCTGTTGACACAGAGGGTCAGGTGATATAGCCTACAATGACTCGGAGGGAGTGGTTTACAAGATTGCTTTCAGGTGGATCTTATGCACATAGGTCACCCATGTTTTCCTTAGTCAAATTTGAGCATTTATATTATTACACTCTGAAAAGATTTAACACATTAATGGCTGTGATAAAATGAAACCTCATGCCTTGCACTGACTTTGACGTTTGTCAAGTCCAACAGCGTGCCCGTGTGGCTTAAGGCATGTTTTCATGCACTGGCATTAATTCAGCAAACGACTTCAAACCTAATACGTTGTTATGCTACTAACACACCTTCTTAGCCTGACTTTTATATAGTGTGGGTTGATTTCGATACTCTGTTTTATTGTTAGCCTATTTCGTTTTTATTATTAGTTATGTCATACCATATTTTATTTACTTAAACGTTTTTTTTATTTAAACGTGTTTCTTTTTCAACTCTTTATGTATGACTTGTGTTATATAGCCTAAATAAAGGTTGACTGATTGATGGAAATTTGGCTCTCCAGTATAACATTTGGGCTCTGGAATAACCTGACTACACCTGACTGAACAATAGATCATTAGTCCTATATTCTCTCAAAAGATGTTAAATGTAGGCTACATATGATGTTTCAGACTTCCTTTGTTACTTCTGTTTTCACAGCAAACAGTGAAACACTGGTCAGTCCTGAAAAGGTCTGACCACTGAATGGCTTAAAATTAGTTGAAGTCCCTGTGCACTCCCAAGTAAACATATTAATTGTAAACTATTAGAAGTAGAACAATGGGAAAAAAACAACTGGAAAGAAGATAGAAGTCTGGGTGATTTGTAAAATGTATGGAATGAAAAAGACACAAGAAACTAGCTTTAGTAACACCATGAGATCTGCCTGCTCCCTGTGGAAAGTCCCATGACTTTTTAGTCATTACCTCTGCTAGATTTGTCAGTGAATTTGGGATATTGGCAAAGGCTGCATATAAAGCAGCCCATGTCATCCATTGAAACAAAAGATACTTTTTGGCTTTTAATGTCTGGAATATAAGTCAAGAATGAATCAGATATACAGTACATAGTACAGGATACAACACTGTTGCAGGTGAGTTGCCTCACTTTTTAGACTATACATTGTGTACTGTTTTAGGATGCAGTTCTCCTCCTGAAATTTTAATTCATCCATCCATCTTCTTCCGCTTATCTGCGGTCGGTGGCAGCAGGATAAGATGTCCCTCTCCCAGCAATGGTTTCCAGCTCTTCATGAGGTATCCTGAGGCGTTCCCAGGCCGGATGAGATGTTAATTCAGTGATTTTGTTTTATAAAGGTAGCGGTTCAGCCTGTGTGCTGTTTGATTTTTCATTTGCAACATTACATTGCAGTGCTGGAAAGTAACTAAGTACAAGTGCTGTGCTTAAGTACAGTTTTCAAGCACATCTATTTTATTTGAACTTTTATTTACATTGTATTTACATGCAATGCTACTTAGAAAAGAGGCATCAGGTGAGGCTGGAGAAAATCACATTTAGCTTGGACAATCAGCACTGGTGATCACCATGGATGTGTGCACTCCTCTGTGCTCTTCTCCCTTTACACCAATGACTGCATGTCAGGAGATCTGTCTTAAACTTAAGTTTGCAAACAGTCATCAAAGTTCAACCTGCCCCAGGATCTGTTGATCCATTTCTATATAGTCTGTTCTCTGTGCGTCCATCGTTGCCTGTTTTGGATCAGCCACCAAACAGGACGGCAACAGACTACAATGCACAATCAGGACTGCAGGAAAAACACTGGCGTCAACCTGCCCTTCAGTCAAGACGTATACATCTCCAGAGGGAGGTAACAGACAGGAAATATCACTGCAGACCCATCACACCCCATACAACCTGTTCCAACCTCTGTCCTCTAGCAGGTGCTACAGAGCTCTGTACGGCAAAACAACCAACCACATGAACAGTTTCTTCCCACAGGTCATCACTATAGTGAAAAGTCACCTAGTGTCAGGAAAAAATCCCTGTGCAATAACCCTGTAACACTAAACATCTGTACCTACAAATGCTAAATTCCATTTTTTTATTTTAACATGTATTATAATTGTCAAATAAAAAATAAAAAAATCTAAGCAGACTGTCATATTCACCTACTTCATTTATATAATGTAACCTTTTACTCTTGGCACTCTGTGACTATTGCATTATTGTCTTATTGTTGATAAATGTTGCTATATAATTGCATGTTGCATGCAATGTTGCATGAACTTGGTCTGAAAATAAAGTTGATTCTGACACTTAACATTTCAAAGAGAAATATTGTGGTTTTTGTTTATTTTATAAGTTACAGTTCAAATTTAGATTTACTTAATAATTATATGATAGTCGTATGAAATATGAATTAATGTTACAGATTAAACTACCCATCAACATATAAAATCTAAACAAATCAATCAACAGCATTCACATATATTTAAAACTCCCCTATAATATTTAACATTCTACAGTGGTCATTCTGCATTTATTAATAATGTACACTTACATTTGAAATTTAAGTGCATCTTGTGGATCTACATAAAGTCATAATTGCAGGGGTTTTACTTCTAATTAATGGTATAGCAACATAAATTTCTATCATTGTTTGCCATCTAATTATTATGATTATGGCCAACCAGCTTGATAAACCTCACAACTAATATGTGACCATGAATTTGGTAGATGACAATCAAGAGGACATAACAAATTATACAATTAATGTGATGAATGCATATATATGCCATTATGGTATGGGAAGAGAAATGGCAAATGTGTTTAAATTGCTGATATGGTATTGATATATTCATTAAAGTGTTGAATAAATCTGTTAAAACATCTAAATTTTATCAGTTTGAAATTGAAGGTATTGGTTTGAAAATTTATGTAATTCTTATTAGATTCAAGTTTCAAGTATCTGTCTTTCATGTGCAATATCTCATACACACCACTCACCGGATTTTGACAAAACTGGGGCATGTGATGCATCTTACGTGCATCATGGCATTCTGACATTTTCAAAATGACTGCCCCAGGGGAGAGACTGTAAATACAAGTCAAAATAATAAGCGAAGACTTTGCTTACAGCTACTTACAAGCTTTGCAGCACTGCTGAGTAAATGCCAAATGCATAACAAGTGGTTTTCAATGAGAGTCAAGAACACAAAAAAGGCATCTAATAATTTAGCAACTCCTCCTGAAGACAAAATATTTGGAGCACCATCCACAGAACACACTGCGTCTTTGTAGGGACTATTTGTTTTATAGACTACATTTTTAATGAAAACTATTTACAACTGTTTTTAAAGTGAATTAATTTTCCTTACTTTTGATTCTGTTACTTTTTAATGTTTTGAGCTGCATTTTGCATTTATTAACCATTTAGAACATTTGTTAGATGGTGGTAGATAGATAGAGAGAGAAAGGGTCCTGACATACAAAAACAATAAAATAACCAGCTTAACGATCAGGTAATTTTTTTAGTAATTGACTGGGGTTTTTTTTAGGTTTTAGGTTTTTAAAGGGCTGTAACTAGTAGCTCTAAAATAATTTGAAGTGGTCTCTCTCATATAAAGCCAGGTGCAGACTGCAGATATAAATGAAAGCAGGGACTGTCTGACTTGTGACTGCAGCCTCAAACTATACTGACAGATAATGATGAAAGAGAGCATTAATGAGACAAAATGACAGCAGAAAAGAAATCAGCAGAAGATTAATTACTGAACGCCATCCATTATCAAGAAGGGCCGTTTAGTTTCTTTCTCTAAATGTATAAACTGCTTGGGAAAAAAACTTTATAACTAATAGCCATGTTTAAATTCTTCACAAAGCCATATGGTTCATCAGCAAAGGTGTGGTGAACAGAAGGATCACTGAAGATCTTATTTGTATTTGTTAATGCTGTTGTATTGATGATGGTCCCACTTTACTTAAAAAATGAAAAAAAATCACACACTGTGAAAACTGTGTTTCCATCACATTACACTGACTTATGTTTATTTCTGGGCTTACCCTAACCATAACCACTACTTGCCTAACCCTAACATTAACCCTACCCCTAACCTAAACCAAACCTGAAGATTTTTGTAATGGGCACTTGCGTTTTGTCCCCAAAAGGAAGGTGAGCCCCCACAGTGTGACTGTGGAAACAGATTTATGTCCCTATAACATGAGTAATACATGTCCACACGCACATACACAGTGTCTCCACAGAACTCCAGGGCTGACGTCATTATGAAAAACAAAGGAAGCTAATAGCCACTAAGGGGCGCTGTAGTTCACTTTTTTTCTCTCTACATCCTTGGGAGACGCAATTGAGCTGCATTTATATTTGCATGCCAGAACTTAGTGTTTGTTTAGTCAGGGAGGCAATTAAAACCAATTTCAACAGGTTTAATTAGATGGATTTGAATAATTGCTTTGAAAGGCATTGTAGATCCTGTCATCACAGCAAATCCTGGATTTGCAGCATTCATTTGATTTGCATACTTTAACTGACATCTAATTTAGTAGACCCCATGAAGAACTGATCACAGATAAGTCTAAAGACATACTTTTTATTCATTTTGTCTTCATGTTGCAGATATTATAGATGTTACTGTGTTGGCATTTTTTTTCCACCGAGAAAAATTAATTTACCATCCAAAAGTGTAACACACCGAATTCATGTTAAGTGTGTGGGGGTCCAGAAAGGTCAGCTCAGAGCGGAGAGGGAGCACTGTTGCACAGCAGATGCATAATAACGTGAAGGTCAACAAGATGCTCATCATGCTTGGTAAATAAATGTAGCACTTAAAAGGCTCACCGATCCATTATTAGTTTGCATGTATACATCAGTGAACAGTGATCAAACCAAGTGTAAATCTACCCAAGGCTAATAGACCAAGAGGTGAAGGAGAAACAGAGAGTGAAAGGGATAAATATAGGAGGGCGGAGCTGCAGATTAATTGCTGACAAAAAGGACGCCTGACCTAGACAAATGAGGAAGTGCAAGGTCTGGTGAGTTGGGGAGGAGGATGCTCAACCCAATTGCGGGTCTGTAGGCCAATGCCAGTCACCCCCCACCCCCCTTCCTCCTTCAGACACATGATTCTGCACACTGCTATGTGAAGACAGACTACAACCTCTCCTCCCCCAGTGCTGCTGATAGGACGATAATGGAGCATTCCTTGGAGCTGTTTCTCATTCATGCTAGCTGTGACAAGGGAGGAACATGCTTTCTTTTCCACTGGGGGCAGCTTACTCTTTCAGCTAAGATCATGGACATGTAACCTGAGATTTGCACGCAGTGCTCTCTTCTTAGTTGAATCCTCTTATTTATGTGGATATGAGACGCATACTTACCTGTCTCTCTGAGCTGTTGTTAACTTCAGCTGCGCAGGATGGCATGGTGCAAAATCAAAGTTTTCTGATGCGCAAAAACAAAGCATAATTAGTGCAAATTGGTGGTGACTTTCCCCTTAGGTTTGGCCTGTTAATCAAATCAAATGGCTTTAAAACCGCAAAACAACAATGTCACACAAAACTACAGGGACATGGAGATGTTGATGTTTACACTCTGCTCATGATATTGACTTTAAATCGAGCCTCAAGATACAGAATAACTGCAAGAATGTCTGGATTTGTCCAGCACTGTGTAATCACAAAGGAATGTCCTGAGACATTTCTGCTTTTCCTCTACAAGACCCCTCTTTTCCCACGGCTCGTCCAGGTCTTGAGAATCTGTTTCCTCTCGCTCTGTCTCCCTCCCTCTCCCTCCCTTCCTCCCTCTCTGTTTGTGGAGACACATGAATACCACAAAGGCTGGTTTATAGGACAACTACAATACAAGCTCAGTGTCTTCAAGAGTGCAAAAAGCAATGGTCTATGCCCTCTGAGAAACTTCTAGGACATCTAGGCTAAGGTTTTGAGTTATTTCCAGCATAAATCAAACAGAAGATTCAAGGAAACAAACACGCAACACAGCAGAGTTGAGAGAACTTACTAAGCACATATTCTAAGTTGTTGTCCCGTGGGAATTCCCTCTGTTGTGTTGCTTTCAGAAACCTTCTCACTAAGAGATAGAATTATTCTTAAGGTTCAGAAATTGTTGTAGAACAACAAACCGCAGGCAAAATGTGGCTAAAGATGTGTATGTTTTATGGAGTTTAATTGCATGCTTACAGTGCCATGTCTAGGTCTGCTTTGTCCATTTGATGATGGCATTAGGCTGTATTTCAAGTGTGTATGAGCCTGCTTCAAACACAGGACTGGAGACATACATCTGAACACATCAGTAACAATAGTGAAAATGCAAGGCCACATGTGTTAACACTTTAGGTCACATGTTTGAGGGGCACCATCTAAAATGCTTGTGAGTTATTTGTGGACATTCCTTTCTCTCCATAGGTTTGCTCTATTGCCATCAGCAAATATAAATCCCATCAGTGTAGTGTTTTATTGAAATGTGTTGCAGACAAAATGAAAAATCACACACCTCTCACAAAGAGAAGGAGCCCATTTTTCATTTAGTGACTTTTAGCAAAGCAGTGTTTTACTGCACAAAGCCTAAACTAAAAGGTTTTTCCAAGGATTCAAAGAACATTTGTTGGTCTTAATGTTCCCCAGACACAAAGTGACATCTGCCTCCCTCCATGCATGCCTGCTGCTCTTTGTTCAGAAGAGCACTGAGGGGAGAGCACATTGAAGGCAAAGATGATGTCACCATTGTGATCATTACTGTGCTGTGTGGTGCCCTATTTTTGACCAGGCGTCACTGAGGGCAGGCCAGAATGTCTGCCTGCACACTGCCAGGAGGAACAGTGGCCTGCCACTATTAATTAACACAGGGACTGTTTTCATCAGTCCTAAAACCGTCTTAAGACCACCCCCACAGGCCCACCTAAGATCCTCCTTAACAAATAGATGATTTGAACAATCCTACAAAGGTTAGAGGATCGGTTCTTACCCTCATGGTCCTGACTCTTTTGTTTTGTTTCAGTTGATATCATTTCATAGATGGAAACTAAATGATGTATTCAATATTTCTTGTATATCCCTACATTTTTGGTCACTTGGACCTATATCTACCCCATACATGCATGCATTTCTTGCTTGAAAACTGTTTTATAAAAATCAACTTAAAAGAACATTAATGTATTGTTAATCAGTAACTAAACACTTTATTAACACTCCAGTTCAATGTGAACATATCTGTTGATTCATTTATTTTGCCAATCAAAGAAATTAGTAGAGACTGCTAATTATTAAATTACAAATATGCAGTCACAGTAATAGAAAAGCACACATTTACTGTGTTTTTAATGAATAGCAATTTTACTTCGGGGAATAAGTGTGTATTTTGTTCAAATTGTATTTATAGTACTCTTAGAGGCTAAATCGACATATAAATAACAGTATCATTGTAAATTTGATCATTATTGCATTTAATTTCCAAGAGAGTATGTTCTCTTTGACACCATTATACATTTAGGGTTTGTTTATTGCCTGTCATTCATAATGAAACTTTCAGACATGCAGGTGTGACAGGCTGACTGACAGATGTTTTCACCTTTTGACTTCAGAATTACAGATTTTCCACTCTAGGCACAATGTGTTGTATTGTATATTTGTCTCCTATTTTTAAACTGTAGGCTTAATTGATAAAGTTAGTGCATTTGCCATTTATAAGGAACTTACTCCCATTGGTTAAGATGCACTTCCTGATTTTGTTATTGTGACCAATAACATATATAAATTCTCAAAATTCCTCCTTGCTCACTGTTGATGTTTTGGGTTTCAAAATATCAACAGTGAGCTGAAGGAAAGTTGGGGATTTGAGTGTGCTGTTGGGTGCCATAAGGAGGTGTATCTTTGAACACATAGTTTGACTTTTTTTTTTTGGATGAAGCACTCAGCAATCAGGCTTGGAGGCAAATGTCAGCTCATGATGCATATAATATGCTGAGGGATTAAAGATTGTCTTACAGAGAAATTGCCAAAAATCGTACAGTATCTTTGAACCACCCTATCCTAAAATGTTTTTAAAATTTGCAAAGAACTCAAAGAGGTCTGTTCGATCTGCTGTATGTTAAAAACACAAATAGACAGATATATAGGTTTCTGTGAATGATCAACATGCAGCTCAGTTCTGATTAGATGAGAAATTATTTTTTAAAACGTAATATTTCTTATTTCATTTAGAGCTATTTTTTACTTAGATTTTCTCATTTTGTTTTGAACTGTCATGGAAATCATTCAAGATTTAACCACTGTTACTGAAGTACACAGTGTGTTCAGAAAGCTTTTACTCATAGTGTGTATCTTGTGGGAAGTTATTCATATCTCTCTCGACTTTTCACATCAAACACTCAGATTTCTCTAAACACTAAAAAAAACAACATTACTGTCCCAAGTGTTTGCTGATTAGAAAGAGTACATGTGCGCTTGCCAGCATTATGAATGTGGACATTATATCTGCAGGGGGGGCTTTTTATTTTACATTTTATAATTGCTCTTGGGGTTTATACACAGTTCAAAAACACCTCTAGAATAAAAAATTAAGGCTTGTTCAATAGATTTTTGATCGCCTTGTCACACTGAAAATAGCTCATATGGTATGTGTGAACATTTTTTTCCACATTCAAATGAGATGAGTTGAGATCTATAATTAGACCATAGGTAGCATTTTCATACAATGTGTTAGCATCAACTTTACTTTGGGTTTGTTTTTTGTGCTTTCTGCTTTTATTTCTATGTAGGAAACATAACAAACAACTATGGAATGGAAAACAAAACAAAGCCTATTTCACTATACACACAAATATATGCTCTCAATGTTTTTTTAATGGTTTCCACATCAAAATACACACAGGTACTTTGTGTTACATAAGTTTCACATGTGGTCATGTGTGGGCGAAACCACTCATGTTTCAGGCAGCTCTCAATATTATTTAGGCATGAAACATATGCCAAATCAGATGAGTATTGATTTCAGTTTTGCTCATCCTTTAGCCACATGGCTATATGTGGCAACAATGGTTGTTTTAGATTTGTACATTACCTTGACATGTGCTCAAAAAAATATTTGAACAGAGACATTTAAGGGAATGAAACTCATTCCTATAGTTCTTTTCCTACTCTCCTTGTACCAAACTCAACCTTTCAGATGCGCAATTTAATTTAATTATCCTTTTTTATGTTGGTCACAACACTAATCCTTACAAACAAACGCTTTCTGTACTCTTATTTCTCTTTGGCTTTCTTCATGAACACTCGCCAATTTGTTAAACGGACAAGGAACTGATTCATTTCATAATTTAAAAAAACCTCTTAGAAAGCCTGTCGGCAGTTTCAACGTGACTCTTGCTATTCAGAATTTCCAGGGCTTCTAAGTTACGGTAAAGCGTAAGGCACACAACACATCCCAATCTGTTATTTATATCAGTGGCTATGTCTTAAATTTTTTTATACGATAGATGATTTCCTTTTTAAATGTGGCTGGGGTTGTTGCATAATGAATCAATTAAGGAGCCAAATTCTCCCTCACATGAGTGTGGTGTGTCTTAAAAAAAAGGTGTTCACAGTAAATCCTGGTCATGTAACACAAGGCATAGCTAATTTGAGATTAGTTACGAGTTCCACTTTCAGTACACTGCAGTGTAAATAACAGTATTCCTTCTCTATGCTTTGATCCAAATGCTTAGGGAATTCTCTGCCAAATCAAACTTGTCAAATACTCTGCTTTAAAAGAACAAGAAAGCTTTCTGCCTGCAGAAATTGAACACTGTTAAATCTCAGATGACTGACAACAATGATGTCTGTCAATATGAGCTAAGAGCCTCCTGCGGATTAGCATTTGAGTGGAATCCTATAAAAGGTAGCTTACCATTGCATTACAAATCACTAGTGGGTGACTTAATAGAAGAAGGTCTAGTCTCCATGGCATCACAAAAATGCTTCTTATTTTCCAGGTAATGACCGTGCATTATTTAAGTAATGTGAGCATGATGACTATGTAAACTTTGTTGTAATAAAACAAACGCACGGGTGTTACACCTGCACAAGTGATAACTAACATGCTTTTATGTGGGTCAGAAAAGAAAACACCAAAATCTCAGTAATGGTAATAGAAAGTGTACAATTTTCACTTATCTGTCAAAGTATACTCCACTGTCAAAGATATAAGCTAGCTACAGTGGACAGAAATCAAAGCTTGTTATATGTAAACTATGATAAAGTAATGCAGTGAAGCTTGAAATTCAACTGTGAAAGTAATTTCCCTTGAAAAATCCCCTCATGTGTCTCAAAATGCAGAATAGGAGAGATTGTAGAGTTATAAAATGTAATGTCAGTTTTTTTGTGTTGGCATCTGCTTTTCTTTTTCTTTCTTTTTTCTCAGTATGAATAACAAAAAATTCATGCCACTTGTTTTTACATTTATTGAATTATATCTAAGTAACTGCAGTTAACTGTATTTAACAGCAGTCCCCCCCCTCCCAAGGGTGATGTTCATCTGGACTTGAAGGAAAATACCAGGTTGATTACCTTAGCTAAACCCCTGCACTTAGGTGCAGATTTAGCAAATGGAAAATCTGCTGACATTTTGTGTGGTGTGTACACACTGACATGGGTAAAGATCTGTTTTTATTTGATTCAAGGTCGTTTGGCTTTGCTCAGGTTGGAGTGACATTTTCTTGTGATCTAATTCTTCATGGGGAGATGCATCACTGTAGGGCTGGGTCTTGTTTCTCCACTTTCCTGGCACAAATGACTCCTCGTTCCCAGAAAAGGAACATACTAATGCTCTCTCTCTCTCTTTGTCTCTTTCTCTCTATCGGTCACACACTGACAACATGTGCATGCAGACTGCATCCCCTCATTGAATGACAGTGTGAATGTACCTCATCAACGAATGAGTCATTCTACTACTCTGCTATTATGATGATTTCTCCCTTCTGTGTATTACATCATGCAACAGAAGGTTCTGCTCAGTTACATTCACCACAATAAACACTCTCTGAGTACACTCATTTAGACTGTGCAGAGGTTTATTAGTCAGCCTTGCATGGAAAACATTATTTCGTCAATCTTCCAAATCATTTTTTATCTAGTTCATTTTGTATGCATTTACTAAAAAGAACAATGTTTTGACAAGTTGACTGTGAATCACGAGGCTGACATTACGATGGCTAATTTGTATCACAAAAACACTTAAGGTTGCATCCCTGAACATGCTTCCTGTTGATGTCTCTGGGGTTAAAGGTCAAGGAGTAATGCATATTTCACTGTCATATGGATTCCCATTTACCATTAGGCGCAGTTCAGCTTTCAGAATATCTATGATTGGGTCTACACACCAGAAGCCATTACATTTATTGCAAACCTTTTTCAGTAAGGCATAGTAGGATGCCAATCAATAACAGCGTTCATCTGGCATAATTACAGAATTTCATGTCAGCAAGAGAATATGAGTGCTACTTGAGGCACACCAATATTCTACATATAGCAGCTGCAAATTGGTCCCTTGTGCTTTAATCACACAGGCAGTTCAAATCATTGACTTTGCAAATCATTACATCTCACAAGGCATTGTGTTGCAAGACTACTG